>JARHVA010007505.1:187500-667368 GCA_037957365.1 Torreya grandis | reverse complement strand
GCATTTAAAGGCTCAAGTTCTAGATTTCTTTTGAGAGAAGACAAATGATAAGTTCTTGAGCCATACTTATGAGTTATGATGTAGGGTCGAAGCCAATTAAGAGAAAACTTACCCCATTTACTTTTCTCCATGTTCATCACATGTTGACTTTATTTTAAGATGATATCTCCAATATTAAAATCTCACTCCTTGAGGTTTTTGTTGTAAGTGTGTTTGATACACTCTTGATAGATTTGGAGGTGGTTGAGGGGTTATGAGATGGCGTTCATCAAACAACTTGAGTTGAGCCAAACGTTCTTGGTGAAAGTCATCATTAGTGTGTTTTTTAGATAGTGAAGAGAAGGAATTTAAACCTCAAGAGGTAAAATAGCCTTTGTCCCATAGACCAAGGAAGAAGGTGTAGCACCTGTAGGGGTTTGAATGCTAGTATGATAAGCCCATAAAGCAAAGGGAACGTGTGTGTGCCAATCTTTGCCCATATCATTGACTATCTTTATGAGAATTTTGGTTAATGTGTTAGAATATTTTGTCTATCCATTTGCTTGTGGATAGTATGGTGACGAGAAGCTTAATTTGATTCCAAAGGTATCATAGAGACTTTGGATAGTCTTGCTCTTAAAATATTTTCCATTATCTATTATAATTTTAGGTGGTACACCAAAACCACAAATTTTTTGTTTTTTGATAAAGTCAACAATTTTGTTAGCCTTAGTGGAGATGAGAGGAATTTCCTTGACCCACTTGGTGAAGTATTCAATGGCAATAATGATAAAATGGTGATAGAGGGATGAATGAGGGTTAATCTCACTAATTACATCAAAGCCCCATTGCAAGAAGGGCCATAAGTCTTTGGTAACTTATAATTAATGACTTGGAATGTGAAGGAAGTTAGCATGTTATTGACATTTAATGCAATGCCAAACATAATCACCATGGTCTTGATGGAGTGTTGGCCAATAATATCTGAGTCAAAGGATATCCTTGGTAATTGTGTGACCATTGAAATGTTCACCACAAATCCCATCATGGACTTACTTAATAGTAAAGGGATACTTAGTACTAGTGAGGCATCTAAGGAGGAAACCATTAAAACCTCACTTATAGTGAAGTCCCCCTAACATAGTGTAATGAATGGTATACTTTATGAAGGCACATCTCTAATTATTGGAGAGATCAGAAGGGGTAATAAAAAAGGAAAGATAATTCATGAGTTTATCGTACCATAAGTTATGTGGGTTGTATGTTACATTTCTAATAAAAAGGGTGTTAGTTGATACATAGGAGGGTAATGTTAAGTGATGCACGGTGACATAGATTTTCAAGGATGAGGGTGAAGAGGGTATCTGTGAATCAAGTGAAGCCATTATGTTAGAAAACTTGTTTGTAGATCAAGGAATAGTTTGTAATCGATATGAGTCAAATGATCCCAATAGTGTATCTACATGATGTTTATACCATTGTATAATTTCATTTTTGCATAGGTAGGAACTATTAACCTAATTAACCACTAGCTGAGAATCACTAAAAATGGTTATTAATTTGATACCAAAGAAGATATCTATTTGAATCCCTAAGATCAAAGCCTCATATTTGGCCATATTGTTAGCACATTCAAAATCTAGTTTAAATGACAAAGGCATAGGTTCACCATCTAGAGGAATAATAATGACCCCCAAACCCCCACCATATTTACATTTAGACCCATCAAATAACATCATTATTTGATAGGAGATGTCATCAATTGAGAGTGTTGTGATGGATTCATCAAGGAATTCAAGGTTTGAAGGTTGTTTGTTAGGTAAAGGGGTTGTAGCTAACTGATCAGTGATTATTTTCCCCTTGATAAAAATTTTTTAGAATAAACTCTAAGTCAAATTTAGCAAGGAGCATGAGCCACCGAGATACACATTGGTTATGATATGGCTTGGAATGCATGTATTTGAGGGGATCAATATGGGTGACCATGTAGGTTTTGTGATTTAAGAGGTAATGGTGGATCTTGGATGTTGAAAAGACCCATGTGAGTTTGAGATTTTTGGTATGGGTATATCAAGTTTCATAATCAATAAGTATGTGGCTTGTGTAGTAATCTACTTATTCTCGATGGTGATCATCTCAATGTGCAATCATATTACCCAAAGAATGTTATATTATAGAGATGTAAAGGTAGAAAGGCCGATTTTCCTTTGGTGGAATAAGAACTGGCGGGGAAAGGAGATAATATTTGAGTACATCAAAATCTTGCTAGTAATATGTATTCCAATAGAAGGAGGCATATTTTTTTAAGATATGATGAAAGGGTTGGCAACAATATGACAACTAGGAGATGAAGCAGTGGATTGATTGAAGTTTGCCTTATAGGTCATGGGAGTTATTTGATATTTAGTAGGTGGAGGCATCTCTAGTATAGCTCAAACCTTAGTAGGGTTGATGTAAATACCATAGAGAGAAATAATAAAGTATAAGAGCTTATCATAAAAGACACCAAAGACATATTTCTTTTGGTTTAGTCAAATTTTATATTGGAAGAGATGAGTAAATATGATTTTGAGAATCATCAAGTGATCTTAGCTAATTTAGACTTTTTGAGTAAGTTATCCATTTAGTCTTCCATAATTTTATGTAGGAAATCATGGAAGATGTAATTCATATCATGTTGGTAGGTGGCACTAGCGTTCTTTATACCAAAAGGCATGACCCAATAATAGAAAGTATCTCATGGGGTAACAAAAGTTATCTTTTGTTGATTATCAAGAGCAAACAATATTTGATTATATCCTAAGACCCCATCTATAATTGATAGCATCTCATGGATGGCTATTAGATCAATAATTTGGTTGATACTTGGTAATGGGAAGTCATCTTTTGGACAAGAAAGGTTTAGGTCATGATATTCGGTGCAAATGCAAATTCCTCCAGTTACTTTTATGATAGGAACAATATTAGAAACCCATTATAGGTAGTTAATGGGTTGGATAAATTTAACAAAAAGGAAGCATTAGAGCTCTTCTTTGACGAGGAAAGCAATACAAGGATACATTTTGTGAAGCTTTTGCTTAACAAGGTTAGCATCTCGATTGGTGACAATGTTATGGGTGATGATAGAGAGGGACAATACCAAGCATGTAATTATAAGACCAAGAAAAGGCTTTGCTATGGTTAGTAAGAAATGTGGCATAATTATCTTGATTAGATTAATCCAAAGATTAGACAATATTGAGGATGTGGAGGTTATGTTGAGAGGGCAAATTGATGTCAATGGGTTGATTCATTTAACATAGCTTATGTTTTGGATGGGAGTGATCGTTGGATATAGGAATCATCTGTACCCATGTATGTGAAAATAGTGTCATCATATTGACATTAGATAATGCTAATAGTGGGAGAGTCATCATCAATTATTTTAGGATGAATGAGAGGAAGGGATCTTATTTCATTACCTAGGCAATAGGTGAGAGGCCCTAAATGGATGGCATTTATTGAAAAAAATAGGAGGTATAGATACCTATGATTTAGAAGGTGATGGTGGAGAAGGATAGATTGACTCTTCAATAATTGGTACATGGGAAGTTTTGGTGAGTTTAGTTGGTTTGTCATAACCCACTCCATGCCTCTTTTTGGCATTTTCAATGGTTTTACTAGTGGGATATTCAATGGGCATATGGACACCTTGTTAAGCATGAAATATATTGAGAGGTGGGGATGAATCAGTATATTATATATCTTTTACTAAATCTGATTTATTTTCTTTAACAACTCAATCATAAATTCAAGATATGCAATAAAACTAAAATAATAATTTGCACCACACGGGAGAGAGAGAGAGAGAGAGAGAGAGAGAGAGAGAGAGGAGAGAGAGAGAGAGAGAGAGAGAGAGAGAGAGAGGAGAGAGAGAGATGAGAGAGAGGAGAGAGAGAGAGAGAGAGAGACCAGATTTTTACGTGGAAACCCAAAGTGGGAAACACCATGGAGAACAATCTCAAGTATATGAAAGAGCACCAAATCAAAATACAAAGTTTCCAAGCACCAACTTGCAGGAGCACCAACCCCTTTGTTGAGCACCAACATGACAATTATTTGTGAGCACCAACCCACAGGGGCACCAACCCCTCTTATGTATAAAAGACAACTATCTCTCATTGTTGCTTACTCAAGAAATGATAGAAATATACAATATATCCTACATTTATCTATTTGAAAACAAATACAAACCATGCACTCTCTTGCATATTTCAAATGACTTCTCAATCCTTTATTTATAGCTTTCCAAATGACCTTTGGCATTCACCCTTTGTGACCCTTCAATACTCATGGAAAATGTTGCCACAATTGCGTGACCCTTTGTATCCTTGCATTTGTAAATTCATATGGTAACCCTTCATAAGAAAAAGCATCCTTTCCTCTTTTGTCTTTATCTTGGTGACTTTTCATATTCCTTTAAAGTGTCCCTTCATGGAAAAATGTGTCATTCCTCTTTCATCTTTTACCCTATTACTCTTTGACTTCTCCATGGGGCCCTCTTTTGACTTATATGCAACCAAAAATATATTCATTAATATTAAATAAATATTAACACACATTATCCAAGATATGATTATTAAAAACACCATTAAATTCAATGGGGCCTATATCACCAATAATGCTAGAACTTTGACATCAATGATAATATTTCCAATAATATACCCCTTTGTCATTGATGGAAACCTCAAACTAAAATTGCCACATCTTGAAACCTACACATACTGTCACCTAGAAAACATATAGTAACTCCCCCTTACTATAGCAACATATACCTATTCCCTGTACCTATTTCTACACCTATACTTGTACCTATTATTTTACTCCTTTGACATCAATGAAAAAGGGCCTACTTGGAGCTAATACTTAGCTCCCCCTCAACTGATGCTTAACCTCAATGGTAAGAAGTAAAATAAATTACTCCCAACTTCTCTCATAGATACTCAAATTTGTCTTTTGGTAGTGCCTTTGTGAGAATATCTACAATCTACTCTATAGTACTGATATACTCCATCTTAACCTAGTGATCTACAACTTGCTCTCTCAATAAGTAATATCTAATAGGAATATGTTTTATTCTTGAATGCATCAATGGATTATTTGAAATATTTATAGCACTTGTGTTATCACGAAAAATAGAAATAGGTTCATCATACTTTACCTTGATATCTTCTAAGGTTTACTTCATTCAAAGAATTTGAGTACAACATAATACTATTGTAATATATTCTAATTCAACTATAGAAAGTGATATTGAAGTCTACTTCTTACTTAGCCATGATACTAAGATATCACCAAGGAAGAAATATCCTCCTCTTGTACTCTTTCTATCATCCAAGCACCATACCCAACCTGAATCTATATAAACAATCAAAGTGAAATCTCTACCTATGAGATATCATAATCTGTAATCTAATGTCCCCTTGATATATCTAAATATTATCTTCACCAACTGAACATGACTATCTTTTAGAGATGATTAATACCTTGCAACCATACCTACTACATGCATGATGTCTAGCCTTGATGCTGCCAAATATAAAAGACTACCAATCATAGATCTATACAAATATTGATCTATAATAGGTGAATCTTCATTCTTGCTCACCTTATTTCCTATACACATTGGTGTGCCAATTGGTGCACAATCCTCAAAACCAATTTTTTTCAACATTTCCTTGGCATATTTACTTTGAGATATGAGAATTCCTTTATCTGACTAAAATATTTGCAATCCTAAGAAAAATGACAATTCTCCAAGCATAGACATCTCAAATTATTTTTGCATATTATCAAAAAATTCTTTTGTCATCTTTTCAATATTTCCTCCAAAAATGATATCATCAACATATACCACAACAACCAATTGATTCTCACCTTTTGTTTTGATGTAGATATTACTATCAGCAAATCCTCTCTTAAAAGCTTGATCTTGTAGGTACTTATCAAGTCTTACATACCAAGCTCTAGGAGCTTTTTTCAATCCATACAATGCTTTATTCAATATGCATATATGGCTACTAATATTTGAGAGAATAAATCCCTCAGGATGCTCAATGTAGACTTTTTCTTCTAGATTCTCATTCAAGAAGGAAGATTTGACATCCATCTGAAACATTTTGAAATTTTTAAATACTGCATATGCAAGAAACATTCTGGTAGCCTCTAACCTTACCACTGGTACAAAATTTTCTTAAAAATATATTCCCTCAATCTGAGCATATCCTTTACATACTAATCTTTCTTTATTTTTGGTCACTTCTCCATTTTCATTCAACTTATTTCTATAAAGCCATTTTGTTCCTGTCACATTGTGATCTTTTGGTCTAGGCACTAATTCCCAAGTATCATTCTTTTTTATCTAATTTAATTGTTCATCCATATCCTTAACCCAATTCTTATCATGTTTAGCTTCTGAAAAAGTTTTAGGCTAAATTTTGGATAACAAAGAGAAATTAACTTGCTTAGATTTACTTACCATCATTCTTCTGGTGTGAATTTATTTATTTATGTCCCTGATGATGTCACTTTCATTATTATTTAACTAAACATATTTGGATGGAGTTTTGGTGCCCTTTTTTCTCCTTCTTCTCATCTTCATTTGATTCTTCAAAACCATCCTCTTCAATGATTTTAGGAATGTCTACTAGATCACTGATTCTTTGTGTTTCATCTTCTTCTATCTTGACACTTACACTTTCAAAAAAATTCTTGGTTCTTTTCTTATAACAATTATAAGCTTTAATTTTATATGAATAACCAAGAAGTATACCTTCATCTACTCTAGATTCAAACTTACAAAGTTCTTCATCAGTTCTCTTTATGAAGCATCTACTACTGAAAACTCTAAAATAATCAACTATGGCTAGTTTGTCTTTCCATAGCTCATAAGGAGTCTTATCACTATTGAATCTTAATAATGCTCTATTGTGAATATGCACTTCTATAGAAACTACCTCTATTCAATATTTATCTACTATCTTGGATTCATTTAGTATTATCCTCACCATCTCCTAAACTGTTCTATTCTTTCATTCAACTATTCCATTTTGTTGTGGAGTTTTGGTTGCTAAATAATATCTCTTTATACCATGGTCTTCAAGAAACTCAATAAATTGTTTTGACATGGATTCTCCTCCTTAATATGATCTTAGACACTTAATCTTCAAACTAGTTTCATTCTCAACTAATGCTTTGAATGCTTTGAAATATCTGAAACCTTATGATTTTTTTAATAACATTACCCACGTCATACGTGAAAAATTATCAATAAGTAACTTGAAATATTTCTCACATTAAGTAATTTGATTTCTCATAAGTCCACAGATATAAGTGTGAACAATCTCTAGCATCTAAGTAGTAGAGTATTCTTTTATTTTGAACCACCTTCTAGCCTACTTCCCATGCTAACAAGGTTCACAAAGCATGTCAGATGGCTTTGTAATCTTTGGAATATTTTTGACTACTTGCTTCTTGCTGATGTTGACAAGATTGTCAAAATTTATGTGCTTTATTCTCTTGTGCCATAGCCAACTTTCTTCAATCTGGATCAAACAACATTTTTGACCTTTGATGTCTGATAGCATATACAAATTATTGTCTATTCTCTGACCATCTGCAACCAACATATCTAGATATTTTCTTCTAATTTCACAACCTTCTACATAAAACTTTAGTGTGTGCCCCTGATCACACACACTCAAAAAATTATGCTTAAGACCTTCTACATATAAAACATTTTTAGTTTTAGTTTTACCATTATACAAAGTGTAACTTTTCTAGTAATTTTGGTAGTGTTATTGTCTCCAAATTTCACTATGCCACCATTGATCTTCTTCAAGGTTATAAACTTTATCTTGTCTCTTATCATGTTCCTTAAACATCCACTATCAATGAACCATGGATTTTATTCATTTATTACATGCAAAGCAGTCTACACTAACATAGATTTTTCAAGTTGTTTCTTTTTCCATGAACCTGTCTGAACTTTTCTCTTGATGAATGGAGCCTTAAAACTCTAGTCCTTCTTGACTGACTTGAACATGCTTCTACAATACTGAGCTATGTGTCTGAAGTTTTTACACTTGTAACATATTATGGCCTATTCATTAAGGCCTAATAGAGGAGTAAATGAGTTATGGCTTTTGCTTGACTTTGCATGACTTTCCTTCTTATTTCTAAAATTATTATCCCTTTTTGACATTCTAAGTTTTTATGACCATATCAATTATAATAAAAATAGTAACCATAAAAATAGGACCTATTTGTGTATCTATAACCTAATTACCTTTTGTATCTCTTTTCCTTCCAACCTTCTTTGTTTGAGATGTCCTTTGTATTCTTAAATTCTTCCCTTTTTATTTCTTCTTTTGTAAGAGCTTTACCATAGATATTTCCTTTTTCCTTGTCTATAAAATTAGTGACCTCCTCTTTCTCTTTTTCAAATCCAATACCTATATTATCTAACATTTATATTTGATTTTCTAATATCTTATTCAACATATTATTGTTATTCTCAAATTTTGAATCATTAGCTACTTTATCATTGATTGCTTTATTTGTTTTCTCAAGATCTGCTTTTAAAAAAGCAATTTCAATAACATACCTTTCACATTATTTACTTACTATATTCAACTATGTCATTATATCTTCATTTTTCTTGGCTTATTCAAAGTGTTCTTGTAGATCTTCAATTATTTCCTTTGACTCCTTTTCAATTTTTTTGATCTAGAGCTTTAATCTTCAATTCTTCTTTTCAAGAGATTTTAACTCTTCTAAGGCACAAATGAGTTCTCCTTCTAGATTCACTTCAGCTTCATCCTATTCTTCTTCTTGATCATCTATACTTTTGCTTGTGGAGGCATCTTCATGTTTATCCATGAATAGAATCTCTTCTTCTTTTGAGTCACTGACTCCACTATCTTCAGCTGAGCTAGGATCTTTAGAATACAAACTCTTCTTATCAAATCCTTTCTTGAATTTGCCTTTAAAATTATTCTTGTATGTAGACTTTCCTTATTCATTTTCATCATTACCCTTATTTGGGAATTTAGCTTCAAAATTTTCAATCTTTCCACTATTAAAATATTTAAAAGATAATTTTCCTTGATATTTACTTGTGCCCTTTTTAAGCTTGTGAATGAATAGAGATCCATTGTCATCTTCATCATCACTAGAATTATCACTTGATTCTTGAATTTTATCCTTCTCTTTCTTTGATGTCTTGAAAGCCTCTTCTCTCTTTAAGGGTTTATCTTATTCAGTCTGCATCTCATATTTCATAAGAATACCATGAAGCTCATCCATCTTTAGCTTGGAAAAATTATTCATCTCTTCAGTTGCTGAAACTTTCTCATCATATCTCAATGGTAGAGATCTTAAAACCTTTTGAACCACAATCGACTCTTATAAATTTTCTCCAAGACCTTGAATCTGATTGACTATTTGATCAACTTGCAAGAGATAACTTGCTATGTTTTCTTCTTCTTCCATCTTCAAACTCTCAAACTATCTTTTAAAAGTCTGAAGCTTAGCTTGTTGAACCTTTCCATCACCTTTATAAGTATTCTCAAGTTTTACCCAAGTTTCATGAGTAGATTTACATTTAATAAATTTAATAAATTTTGATTCACATAAACCACATAAAATAACATTTAAATCTTTAGCATTATTTGCACTTGCCTTATTTTCTGTTGGAGTGGTTACAAGTGTCTATGGCTCTTCATATTCCTCCAAAACTACTTGCCATATGTAGAATATAAGGGCCATCAAATAAGTCTTTATCCTTATGCTCCAAAAAACATAATTCATCCTATCAAACAAAGGTACCTTATTTGTAGAAAATCCTTCATGTGATCTATCCATCATGCTTTCCCGATCTTCCTTCAAGCTGTAAAACTTTTTCAAAAGGAACCTACTCTGATACTAATTATTAAGCATGAATTATACTGAGAGGGGGGTGAATCAATATATTATATATATTTTACTTAATATGATTTATTTTCCTTATCTACTCAATCATACATTCAAGATTTGTAATAAAACTGAAATAATAATTTATACCACACAAGAGATAGAGAGAGACACCATATTTTTATGTGGAAACCCAAAGTGGGAAAATTCATGGAGAATAATCACAAGTATATGAATGATCACCAACTCAAAATACAAAGTTCTTAAGAACCGAATTATAGGAGCATCAAAACCCTTTACCAAGCACCAATACAACAACTATATATGAGCACCAACCCACAGGAGCACCAACCCCTCTTGTGTATAAAACACAACTATCTCTCAATGTTGCTTACTCAACAAATGAGAGAACTCTACAATATCTCCTACTTTTCTCTCTTTGAAAACAAATACAAACCATGCACTCTATTTCATATTTCAAATGGCTTCTCAAGCCTTTATTTATAGCTTTCCAAATGACCTTTGGCATTCACCCATTATGACCCTTCAATCCTCATTTAAAATGTTGCCAGACTTGCATGACCCTTTGTATCCTTGTATTTGAAGAGTCATATGGTGACCCTTCATAAGCAAAAGAATATTTTCCTCTTTTGTCTTTATCTTGGTGACTTTTCATATTCCTTAAAGTGTCCCTTCATGGAAAAATGCACCATTCCTCTTTTGTCTTTTACTCCATGAATCTTTGACTTCTCCATGGGCCCTGTTTTGACTTATATACAACCAAGAATATATTCATTAATATTAAATAAATATTAACACACATTAGCTAGGATAATAATATTAAAAACACTATTAAATGCAATGGGACCTATATCACTAATAATACTAGACCTTTGACATCAATGACAATATTTCCAACACACCTTGCTCTTAATGACCCAAACCAAATCCTTTCTAGGCACACCTATAAAGATAGGTGCGAGTGAAACTAGGCTTGATTAGGAAAGAGAAGTCATAGATAAATGGTTGTGGTGAAAAATATGGATTACCAATAGTGAGAGCCTGATCAATTACCCTATATGTGAAATGAGTTCAAAGGTTAGGGGGGCCATAAGGGATGACCATCCCAATACGAGGATCATAATTTGGGTGCATATGAATATTTTCATACTCTTGTGGAGTATGGAACAAGTTTAGAATCAAAAAATGACATTCTCTGAGTGATAAACATTTAAAAGTTTCCTCCATGGGATCTTTGTCAAGAATTTATGTTTCTAGTATCTGTGTAATTAGGGTAGTGGAGTTTGTGGAGGCTTTAGAAGTATCATGTCAAGAAGATGATGTCTTTAATGGAATGAGAACATCATTGGGACTATAAGTATTGTTGCATTTTTTAAATGGAGGTGGATTGGTAGGTATAACATGCACTTACCAATTATGCTCAAATTTGATAGAGTAGTACAAAGTTGAGGGTATACATGTCATAACACATATCTAAGGTCATCCAAGTATTATTTTATATTAAAAATCTCCTTCTATAACATAGAAGAGCTCAATAATTATGTGGGGACCTACATGAATATGTAAGATAATAGTGCTCACTATAGTAGTTGTGGTATCATTAAAGGAGTGAAGCACTGCGTCAGTTTGAGACACACAATTATTAGGAAGAGCTAGCTATTTATAGGCATGGGTGGAAATAATATTACTACTATCTCCCCCATCAATCATGACTCTTTTAACATGAGTTTGATCAATATATGTAGTAATAAAAAGGGTAGAATCCTGATCTTTAGGGTGTTGAAGTGGAATTTTTGAATTACTAAAGGAAATCAAGGAGATGGAATTAAGAGAGCTAACCAAAGCTACAAGAGGTTGGGGATCACTAGGTTGTACCTCAACCACTTTCAAGGCACTAATTGAAAAATTTGGGGTGAGTTTTGGATTAACTCATATAAGGACATTTTCATAAGAGTTTATTGAAGTTGTTTCACCATCAAGGTTTGAATAACATCTGAAGATATTGGTTTTAGGATACCCAAGATGGAAATCTAGGGATTTAGAGGAGTGTATTTGGAAAAGGGATGAGCCTAAGGAGTAGTGATCTTTTACTTAAATTTATCCTTTTGATTTTATAACCACATGGCCACATTAACTCTGTTGATCTAAAATATAGCTAAAGGAGGTGGCAAATGGGGTATGACAATGTCTTTGGGTTTGAATTTAGGTGGAAAGATATGAGGAATTGTGCATACCATAGGTGTAATAATAGGAAGGTTAATGAGATTATCAATAAAGAGAGTGTTGACATCAAAGTGTTGTTGAATGACTATTTTGAGAGATTTACAACTCTTAGTATCATGTCTAGGTGAATGATGATGTAGACACACTTGTGTATCATTAAACCAAGATGGATTTGGTATAAGAGGGATATAAGTCTTAATGGAAGGAAGAGTTATTATGGAAGATTACAACAACTGACATAGGAAAAATCTCTAAGAGCCTATGAGTAGGCTAGCACTTGTTGTGGTAATAGGAGTAGACACCTTATTTTTTTAGGACTTATATGGGTGATTTTGTATGGTGCCTTGTTTGGTGGTGGTGGAGTTACATGTTTTGCTAACACTTTCTTGGTGTTAGGTATTATGTTGTTAGATGTGAAAGGCCTACTAAGTGGTATAGGTAGTAGTAGAGGTAAATTATCCTTTTATTTTGCTTGGATCGATGATAATCCAACTAAAGTAGAGGGGTACGATCCCAAAATTGATGGTAAAGTTGAGGGTTGAAGAGGGAAGGATCGATGAGGTCTAGGAAGCTTAAATTTTTTTTAGTTTTGGCCACAAAACTCTAACTTATGTTTGGAGAGCTAGATATAATTTCACCTATGGATGAATTAGATTAGAGATGAGACATATGCCTAAAGACCTAATCAGACTTAATCTGGTAGGTGCCTATGAGGGTAAGAGTTTTGACATAGATGGATGAGCTTCTAGTGATTTTGGTAAAGAAGCTCTAGATTTGTCAAAGACTTTAGGGTAAATGTTAGTGAGAGGGTTGGTGGTAAAGGTTGAGACTCATTGTCTAGGATAAAGAGTTTTAAGTCAGTCCCGAAATGCCACATGATCTAGCTTCATGGAGTCAAAAAATTCTAGACTTTTCACCAACCATGAGAAGGGTTTAGATGAAGTTGATGTAGGCCTTATGATTACTTATTTATAAGGTTGAGGTGATTGAGAAAGAGGGAAATTATTGGTCTCTACTACCTTGGGCAAAAGTCAAAAAAGATCCAAAATAGGGTCTTGTTCAATAGAGACAGGAGAAGAGGTATGGTCTTCTTTGGGTGGAGGAGAGGTAGCAAAGAGGGTCCCTCAAGGTGGTAGATCATAGGTATAATTTCTCCCTTAATATGTGGGTGAAGAATAGGTAAATTATGATCCTCCATACGTAAAATAAGTGGTAAAAGTGGTAGAATTAGAGTAGGCACAATAGGTCTCTCGTCTAATGCAGAGTAGATAACACTGACTCTTCTAGGTACAAAGGTGGAGTGGATGGGGTATTACGCTCTATCGATGGAGGAGAGGTAGGCAAAGAGGGTTCCTCAAGAGGGTATATCATAAGAATTATTTTCCCCTCAACATGTGGTTGTGGAATGGGTAAGGCTTGGTCTTCAATTGGTAAGAGGATAGCTAACATTGGTGCAAAAGGAACTAACAATATAGTCTCCTCTGATTGCAAAAGGAGTGGTAAAGGAGGCTCTTCCTCACACAAGAGTAGAATGGGTGAAATAAGCCCTTCTACTTGAGGAGGAAGAATAGGCAAAATAAATGCCACTAACTATGGTGGAGGAGTCGATAAAATGGGTGCCTCCTTTTATGGGAGAAGTTGAACTAAAGTAAAGGAAAGACCATATTAACCATATAGATATTATGATCACATGAGTTAGTCATGGTCTGAACAATATTTGTATTGGGTGAATGGTCAGGAAAAGGCTATTTGAAAACATCCATATTTTTATTAGTGGTGCATTAGGATTATCAAAGATGAGATCACCCCTATCAATAATGTCTTGAACAATGTTCTTGAATGTTTTACAGTTATTAAAATTGTGGCCTTTAACTCAATGGTAGGTCAAAAACTCATCCTCCTTATACCAAGTTGGAATAGGATGGGAGGGGTCAAACTATATACAAGGTTTGATTTGAGGAAGGGTTATGACACCTTGTTACAATTGTTTTGCCAAAATGAAAGTATATGGCTCCCCAATGGGAGTGTATTGTGTTTATTCATACCATTATTGGAATTACTTCGTTAGATTTTAGGAAGTCAAAGAATTAGGTTGGTTTGTGGTTGTGGAAGTAGCTGATTTAATGACCATCACATTGGTGGAGCCTATAGATTTTTGGTTAGAAGGAGAGGTTTTAGAATAAGAAAAGTCATTCGATTTAGAATTGGCATTCTTACTATACAACTTGACTCTACCTTCATCTATAGCCTGAATTTTGAGTTTTCACTCTATTGTAAAGGCCTCATCAAATGTGAAAAAAGTTTTTACTCAAAGTGTGGATGAGATGTGCTTAACACATGCCCTTGAGAAGAGATCAATAAGCTTAGGTTGGGGTAAGGAAAAGAAAAAATGATTGATCAAGCCTCTCCAGCAAGTGAGAAAATCTATGATAGACTCATCATTAAATTGTCTAATAGAATAAAGGTCTATAATAGAAACCTTTTTAGATATGTTAATAGATAAATGGTATAGGAATATTTGTGTGAGTTGGGTAAATGAGAAAAGGGAGTGTTGAGTTATAGAGATATACCAATCTAGGGTAGCACCTAAAAGTGACATAGGGAAAGTGCAAAGTAATAACACATCATCATGCCCTATTAAATAAAAAGCATGTCTAAATGCTCACAAATGTTGTTGTGGGTCATCTTTAATCTAGAAAAAATTAAATTTAGGGAGTTCTCATTGGATTGGATAAGGGTGAATAGTCACAAAAATATGGATGGGTTCATTGCATATCTAATCATAAGATAACACATTCTTTGAACCTGAAATAGATGTCTCTAGATTAGACATCTTGTCCATCAGCATCTTATTGACATCTAGAGGGGATTGGTTTTGGAAATAGTATAGGGAACTTGATAGGAAGTCGAGGGAGTGTATGACATAGTTAAATGAGGTTGTGTTGGTACAACATAAGGATAATGAGTCATAAGCTGGGGGTGGAAAGAAAAGAGGCTTGTACCATTATGTTAGAGACTATGCTTTGGTTAGATGTTGTTATTATAGGTTGGGTTATTGTCATGGTTATATGAGGTGAAGCGTGATTCATAACTTAGGTAATTATAGGTGTGAGAGTAGATGGAATAGGTACCACCAAATTCTAAAATTTGGTGAGACTTAACTAAACTACTTGTGGTTGTGAAAGTAGGGAAGTCATGCCAGGGTTTAGGTTGGATTGGGTAGCTGGTGATGCTAAACTTTGGAAATTATTTATGGTTGGGTTACTTGTTGATGTGGTGGTTTGAGTAACCATGGGGAAAATAGTGGAGACAACTGAAACTAAATTTATCTCCATTAGAGAGGTTGGCATACAATATAGTGGGTCACCCAAAGAATTGTAGGTTTGGCTCATGATAGGGTAATGCTGAAGGGATATCACATTATGATCAAGAAATTTAGCAAAATATTGATCTCCTTCAGGCACAATGGGAATTTGGTTAGGGATGGGAGTATGCTCTATATCTGAAGTATGCTCCATGATATAATCAATAATAATAGGGGAAGGTGGAAGTGGTTGCTGACTTGCATAATCGACAAGAATTTTGTCTTGGGCTCACATCAATACCATGTAAGAACAAGTATATATAGTTTTAATACTCTGTATTAGTTACATAATAAGGAAAAACTAAGTTTGGGTGTAGATAAGTAGGTTATTTTAGCTTGTTATTTTGAGTAAACTAAAATTACATAGTCACCAACGTCAGTTGCTTGACCGATGTCGGTAGTTAAAGTCTGCCAACATCAGTGGAATTAATTGATGTCATTAGGCTAAAGGCTACTGACATTGGTGGAATTAACCAATGTTAGTCACTATGATATCTTAGCGGATGGAAAATCTAATGTTTTAAAAACCTAGAGGTAGAATCTAGGTAAATTAGAGGATGCAAGAGGTTTATATAAGAAGAAAGAACACTCAAAAAAATTAATATAACAGGTTATATATCCTGAGTATTATAAATAGTGTTGGTGTTGATTTTATGAATCAATAGAGAAATGTCCTTACTAACTCCAAGATATAGAAGGTAATATAAAATTATAAAAATAACATATAAACACTAATTATTAACTCCTAGAGATTAATTTTAGTCTCATGTTGGCTTATGCCGTAATTAGATAGTGAAAAGACAATTTGGTTAACCAAGGTAATAGAAAGCAATCTAGAGATAGTTTTAGGTTAATTTTAGTGCTCAAAAGGAAATATGTGTTAGACCAGGTACATGGATTGTTATAGGAGATTTCTCCCTACACTTATAGGCTTGATGCCAAGCTAGGGCACTTAGCCAAAATATAACTTCTGCCTAGAGTTTATACTTTGCTAGAGAATGGAGTGGGTTCTCTCTTTGGTGGTAAAATCCAAGTAGGATAGATGGGTAGTGTAAGATGATCCACAAAGTGATAAAATCGTAATGGACCTTGTCTCAAGTGAGTTTATATGTTTGTTTTTATGAGTGTGATCTAGTTGTGTAACATAGGTGCACTACAATTGATTTATAATGCTTATAATTAACTAGGTGACCTAATATGCAGTAAGCAAACAATGAAGTGCAATAAGTTTTAAACCCAAATTTGAAATTTTTAAATTTGAATAAAAATAATGATGAAATAGGAATAGATAAAGAAATTAACTATCCTAATATGCATGAAAGAAATAAATAAAGAAGATATTCTTTTAACTTTTAAGAAAAATGATAAATTACTTTTAGAGGCAAAGAGAAAAGAAGAGTGACAAGGAAGAAGAAATTTTATTTTATTGCCCTTAAACATAAATAAAATGTTGAATATTTTGCTTTGAGGGAGAAAAGAAGGAGAAAGTGCAAGAAATGAAAATTTCACTATAATGTACCTATATGAATAGTTAAAACAAGCAATGAACCCAAGGAAAAATCTAGGGTCCCACTGGGCATGCCAAAAATGTTTCTTTAAAATTGTGCTTATTTCAAGTCTAAAGAAAAACAAAGAAGGATAGGGATAAGTGATTAGAATGAACCTAGATTGGTTTGTGCACCATATCTAGATGTTGTGAACATTCCTCTTTAGCTAGGGAGGACTACCTATAGGTAAGAAAGCACTACCACAAAAATATTTGTTAGTAGATATATGAGTGGTCTTCCAAGCTATGTGCTTGTTCCAATAAGTGTCAAACTTCCTTAGGGATGATAGTCCACCTTTGAGAAATAAAAGAGTAATAAATATCAAAGATAGAGGAAAAGAGAGAGAGTAAAAGAGAAATATGTTACCATTGTTTGCAACCTAAGTGTAGTAGAGAGTAGCAAAGTTTAGGTGGTATATTCATTTTGTGTTTTGGAAGTTATCTGGGTAGGTTTTAGAGAGGTTACTAAAAATGCATAGTTATTGACATCAGCTAGGCTACCAAGTTCAGTGAGTAAGTGTGACCAATATCAGTTGGGCGATTGACGTTGGTAGGGGAAATAATTTCCTAAAAAAATTTAGAAGGCTTTTTTGGCTCTAGAAAATGGTTTTGGTCACGTCTGAAAGGTTGGGGAGAGTTGCGAGAGAGAGAGAGAGAGAGAGAGAGAGAGAGAGAGAGAGAGAGAGAGAGAGAGAGAGAGAGAGAGAGAGAGAGAGAGAGAGAGAGAGAGAGAGAGAGAGAGAGAGAGAGAGAGAGAGTATTATTTTGGATGGTTCTAGTCAGAGGTTTGGTGTGTTGGAACAAGGGTAAATAAAAAGGGAACCTTTATAACTTCTTTACAAGGATTCAGGTAGGAATGTCTAAAATAATAAATAGTATATGTAAAGTGATTCTAAAGTAATTACTTAAATACTTATAGAATAAGTGATGTACTTAGCTAAAGAAGTGATTAAATGACAAGTGCTAAATGGATGGCTCTTATAAGGCTTGATAAACCAATGCCTTGAATAGAGAAAACAAGCATGTGTTTCTATTTCTCAAGAGCTTAGTTCCTAGTCTGGATTGACTTCTACAAGGTAATAGTATGTCAAGAGATGGAAAGTTGGATGCCAAAAGCCTATATGTGAATAAAATGAGTTTTCTTGATTTTTGTTAACCTAAACATTAGTTTGGAGTTTGGATTAAGTAACTGATGTCAGTGATCCCACTGATGTTAGTCATGGGCTGACTAATGTTGGTGGTATGAGAATAGGTAAAAGGGCTATTTTTAACCTATTTTCTATTCTTTCTCATGCCAAGTGTGGTATCTGTTAGGAAATAGTAAAAATGGGAGGTTAAAAAGGATGTAGTTGGTTAGGAATTTATTTTTGGGGTGAGAAAAAACCATGGGTAGTCAGGATAAGGAGACTAAGTCTTGAGGTGACTCAGAGGGTAAAAATTAGTCTTAGGACAAGGTGGCTAGGTAAGGTGGCATAAGTGGTTTTTTATTAACTTAATTAAATATTTTAAATTAATTAAATGTGTGAGGGGTAAAAAGATGCATTAAGAAGGATAATTATTATTATTAAAAAAGGGGCTTAAGGTGGGTTTTGACACAGGGAGTTATGCATGTGTGTGACATAATTTTGGTGTCTAAAATTAGCTAAATCAATAAGACTTAATCAATTTATTGACAATTTAGGGGAGAAGTCATAAGAAGTGGAGAAATTTGTGGATTTGGTTGGGATGAGGGAGAAAAAGGTGGAAAATCTAGATTTAAATATTTAAAATAAGTATTTAAAGGTGCATAATTGACTTATTCAAATATGTTGAATTGTTCAATTATTTGATTTTAGGAGGAAGTGTTATTTATTTAGTTAAGAAGAATTATTAATAGATTTAGGTGTATTTTGACACTAAATGAAATTTAGGTGTCTACATTTTTCCCTTTTTGAAAGTGTTATAAAGATATACTATTTCAAAGAATAGAAGAAGTAGAGTATTGATGATAGAAAGGAAAAAATGCCTTAAATGAATGAAAATGAGTGTGATGATGCCCCCTCAAGGGTTTATATGATAAATGGATAAATACTCAAATTGATAAAAATTGGAGATGGTTAAAATGATGTGGATGAATGATAAATATAGTTATTTTTGAATTGATGTCAGATTTATAAGATGTTGATAATGAAAAAAGGTTGCCCCTAGTTAATTAAAACTAGATTATTAGTTTGAAAATCAATAATTTTAACCACTCAAATATTTCACACTTATATTTATTTGCTAATGACTCAGGGGTCAATTGAGTAGGTGTGGGAATGATATATCCCATAAATAATAAACTATGGACCTATAAATAGAAAAAGGAATTGATTTTGAAAATGATGGTGGATTTTACACTTATAAATGATTTCAAGATTTTGAATACAATCTTAGAGTAATTTGATTTATTGAAGAATCGATATAAATATATCATTTATAAAAAATCAAAATAAATAAATGGTATATCTCTTCCCTTTTTCAAACTTAATGGTTTAGAAATTAATGAAAGAATAGGTTGGATGGGAGGTGTAATAGTTGGGAGGGTAAAAAGGTATAAATAAGAGCTTTGGTGATTTAAAAAATCACTTGTGTAAATAATTTTCAAGGTTAAGGGCTTAAGTCTTTCTTAGTGAGGCTTTTGATCTAAGGGTAGTAAGGAAAATTGGATCGAATTCCACACCACAAGCATCGAGCAGAGAGAGTGAGACATTTCTAGAGACTTGAGAGGAGTGGGCCTATGATAAGTCCAATATTTTTTGAATTTTTTGTTATTTATTAGCATTTATTATGGTTTGAAAAAGATGAAAACAAATTCATTGTTCTAAAAATTATGATTTCATTATCGATTTTAGTGATTTTTCTAGGGTAAACAAAAAAATCATCAAAAATTGAAGTGAAATCATCAAACAGTGAAAAAAAATTGTTTGGGGGGATTTTATGATTTCACCATTATGGGTGGTAGAGAAATTACTATACAGGGTAGTGAAATCATTAAAGTATGTAGTGATTTCATTGCAGGTAGCAACGGTTTTGTTAGTAATGAATTTGTAAAAGGTAGAAGCATTTTCACACAAAATAGAAGAATTTTTATTTAAGTGTTTTGAATGTTTAAGGGTTTTTTGTGTAATAAATGATTATTATATGAAATGAGATGAAATGGATTATGAGAAATAGTTAGATGGTAAAATCAAAGTTTTTATTGAGTATGTAAAACTTATATAATGCTAACATTATTAATTATTAGGAGGTATTACTAGTGATGGTGACATGGGAGAGTAGATCATTAGTGATGGTACACATGGATAGATTCATAGAGTATGATTGGGGAATCATAGAGGTGACTGGGTTTTCTTATATTGTGTAGATGCCAAAATTTTAAGTTGATAGAGTACTATTAACAACATTAGCAAAGAAGTGGCATAATGAGATTAGTATATTTCAATTATCGATTGGTGAGATGATTGTTACACTCGAGGATGTCTATCATATATTGGGGATCCCTATATAAGGTAGAATAGTGTATTGGGGATAGGGTCCATAGGATGCGACATTATACTAGATTTTTGGTGATGGTATGAACCTAATTTTGAGAGGTGGGATTGACGTAGACTATTGTAAGGATTTAGAGATAGACTCTCTTACTATTATAATTATAATTGTTGTTAGTGGCATGTTGCTTATTGATAAGAGTGGGAGAATATGTCTTATTAGTTTACTATATGTTATCAATGATATGATGGATATGGAAAAGAGGTTCTCATGGGGTACATGTATCTTAGTGAGTATATACCATGACTTGCATCACTTTGTCTATCTAGGCCAAATTGAGGTAGGGCTTTCTATACTACTACAAGTTTGGTGTTAGGAGCATATTGTTATCGAGATATCAATTTAGAATATAAGCACTCAAGAGGAGGATGAGCCATTGGCATATGAATGGTATGTGATCCTTATGAGACACAAAAAATACTTGGGTGACTTAGAGTTCTACAAGAGAGTAGTAGATGAGTTAGGTGATGATTAGATCACCTAGAGAACTTATATAGAGAATGTATGGGCTTGGCCTCATGAGGAGATTCATTTAGACTATGTGATATCCCCACACTACATCATTATGAGACATGTATATATTGTAGAGAAATATCAACTAGATAGGGTCATGAGATAATTTGGTGTGAGGCAACATATACCATCTAATCCACACATATTTACTCAAATAGTATGGGAGAGACCATAGTGGAGCATGATAATTGATCATACTATTATTGATCACAATTGGAGATATGTACATAAAGTGAGATGGAGGGATAGGAGAGATGTTATAGATGTAGGAGTGGGTGATGTATATATAAACTGGTGGGCTAAATAGAGACAGTGAGATTGATGATGCCATATATACCACCACAAACATGGAAATAGAGACTAGTAGATAGCTTGAGTAGGCAGCCACAAGGTATGGGTTTAGGAGCCTCGATTAGGAGGGCTATTATTAGTGAGAGAGGAGGGTCACACCTAGGAGTGAAATTTAAAGGATGATATGTGGATATTAGCCATATACATGATGTGTTGATTATTGAGGTAGAGAATATGGATATTTTGTGAGAGGTAGGGGTAGAGATGTATGTGGACACAAAATCAAGGATAAGAGGAGATATACATATTATATAGGTAGAGAGTGAGGGTAAGGATAGAGTACATGAGACTATGACTAGAGTGGCTTATGCTACATAGGCAAAGAGAGGAGATGTTGTAGGCTCATCTCGTGCTCCAAGATCTAAAAAGGAGCATGGTTTGATAGATAGAATTAAGGTGGAGATTCATGATAGTTATAGATATATTGATGGGTTACACCATGAGGTTGATATATTATAGGGTGTAGTTAATAGTAAAATAGATTATACAATAGAGATGAGGTGATTATAGGTTGAGGTACATAGGTTATATGGTATTTTAGATCAGATGGATGGGGATGCTATGGCCATAGGAGTGATTACATGTGATGTAGAGACATAAATACCATATTACACACCTCTTATACAATGATATATATAGGATAGGGACACATATTAGATAGATATTTTAAAGGCTAAGGTGTAGTTATTTAGGGATGCATAGTTGGCTACATTAGATAGGGTCATGTGTGTGATGCATTAGGATTCTTATTACATAAGTCTATATGAGGGGGTTGTACCATGGGAGCAGAGGGCATAATATTTCAAAGAGTATTCTATGATATTATTAGCATATGCTAGGTTTATGTAGCCAGTGGAGTTAGATAGATCAGTGGGATAAGTTTTATGTGTGATGGGTCCTCCATAGAGTACACCATGGTGCATAGATCTATTCCTAAGACTAGATATTCCGTCTGAGGTAAAGGATGAGATAGATCTATAAGGTTTTATTATGATAGATGGATTATGTTGTTGTATACATATATTGAGATGTACCTTTTGTAAAGACACATTTGATATATATATATATATATAGACACACACACACACACACACACACACACACACACACACACACACACACACACACACACACACACACACACACACACACACACACACACACACACACACACACACACACACACACACACACACACACACACACACACACATATGATAATTTTGTAGTATGGACTGTGGACATTACTTATCAGTTTTAATGGTTTGGATGGATAGATGGATGAGTAGATGACATCACTAATTATATTTCCTAAATATTATTGGTCATTAACATGCATTATATTTTGAATTTAGTTTCAAAATTTTATTATTATGGATACATGATGGATATATGAGTGGATGATGCTTATGGATGAGACATTACTGCATAGTATGTATGTCCATTCTTTGCATTGGTTTTTTTGAAAAGTTGTAGTTTTAGCAACATAATTTTTAATATAGTATAAAACATAGTACCACCAATGATATTGAATAATCATGATGAATTTTTATTTTTTAATCATGTTCAAATAAAATAAAATAATAATTTTTTTAATTTTCAAAGTACATCATGATATAGTCATAACTATACTATGTATGCATTGCACAAAATAATCTTGATAACACACAGAAAATAATAAAAATAAGACAAGAAAAAAATATTAATCTATGTGATTTAAAATACACACAAAAATAATGAGTTGTTGAAATAAAACATACATAAATGTAAATGAATAATCATGCTAAATTATTAATGCAAACAAATGTAATCTAAATGATTGAAACAAACTGATAAAGGAAAAAGAAAGAAATTTTAACCATGAATGGCTAGAGATAAAAATGAAGTAAAAGAACCAAATTAATGTCTAAAGAGAAATAAAATGATAAAAACAACCAAGTAAATGGCTAGGGATAGAAAAAAAAAAAGATAACAAACAAAACAAATCACTATGTAAAAATGAAAAGTGTAAAATGGATGTAAGGATAAAACTATACAAAGACAAAATGACTTTAGCCAAGAGCAAGGATGAGAACCAAATAAGTGAGGGATAAGCCAAAGAAAAATCTCAAGTGAAAATTTGGGGTAATTGATGGTGGGGAAGGTGGTGGATAACCTAACCCTAGAGACCCCATGTCATCTAAGAAATATATATATATATATATATATATAATTTCTTAGATGACATAAGCAATTCATATATATAGATAAAATGACACACTTGGAAATATATAATGGATAACTAGAAGATGATGCCATCAAGTAATAGAGGATTATTCATAGATAATGATTTTAAAAATGATTCTTGAGAACTATTTTTCACCATGTTAGTTATCCAAAACACCATATAAATGGTTTTCACTATTGGATGATCTATGAACACATTTTTATTATTTTTTCTTTCTCTCTCTTTTTGAGAATATATATATATATATATATATATATATATATATATATATATTGATTTTTTACCTTGGTAATACCAATAAAAACATATATAACTAGATTTTAATCATAGAATTTTTTAAGGTGCATGATGTTCATAGGTTCATCAAGCTCCTCTCCATCTTCTATGGCTAATTTGTAATATCCCAACACATAGTTGGAAATAAAGATGTGTGGGCCTAACCAGTTAGACTTAGATTTTCCCTTCTTCTCCCTTTTAACCTTAGTGTTGCATTGAATTCAAAACAAGATCTTTGATTTCAAACTGCCTAGATTTAATTTTTTTTATAGCTATGGTGAAGGTGATTATGGTAAACTTATACATGATTTAAATCATTGAGTCATTTTTCATCCAAGATGTCAAGTTTTCTTAATTTTGATGTTTGATATCATTCCTCTTCTATGATTTTTTGTAAATATATTCTCAAATATGGAACCTCAACCTTGATGGGTAAAATAGACTCACTACCATAAACAAAGGAATAAGGGTTTGCCCCCATAGGTGTATAGATACTAGTGTGGTATACCTAAAGGGTAGGATATAATTAGGTGTGATTCTCATGACCAAATTCATTAAAAACTCACTTAAGAATGTGTAATTTTTTTAAATTTATTTACTTATCTTGGTCATTACCTTTCAAGTAATAGGGTCTAGACCATCTGTGATTGATATGTTATGTATGGAAAAGAGTTTAACATCTTTATTTTTGAAGGATTTACCATTGTCAAAAATGAGAGTGGATGGAATACCAAAACTATAGATAATGTGGTTAAGGATAGACATGGAAATTTACTTTCCATTTACATAAGTTAGTGAAATCACTTCTACCCACTTGGTAAAATACTCAGTGGTAGTGATAATGTCCTTATGACCATCAAAATAACTAGGATTTATTTTCATAATGATTTCTAACCCCCATGTGGAGAATGGCCAAGGAGTTGTGATAGGTTTTAAGGATTGTGAAGGACTATGTATAAGATCTCCATTCTTTTGACAAGGTATACATTTTTCAACATAAGCAAAAGAATTAAACTCTATTATACCAATAATAACCAACTCAAAGAAGATTTTTGGAAAGGATAATACCACTTGAATGTGCACCACAAATTATCCCATGAACTTCTCAAATATCCATAAAAGATTCCTTAAAATTTAAATAATGTAGAAGGGTTCCATCATAGCCATGATGGTATAGGGTGTTACCAAAGATTGTATATTGAGATGTTATTTGAATGAAATATTTGCACTAGTTGGAGGATAAATTGTATGGAAGGGTATGGTTGTTAAGGTATGTATATATATTTAAGTACCATGGAGAAGTGGGACCAACCACCTCACAAACCATTTATGATTTTGGTGTATCATAAGTAGGCATATTTAATTACTCAACCAAGAATTTGTTGTGCTTTGTGTTTAAGTCAAGTAAGGATCCTATTGTTTCCATAACATCTGCTACCTAATTGTTGGCTCAAGGCACTTGATAGAATTAGATGTATTTAAAACATGTTATAGATCTATCCACCAATTTTTTTAAGGTATTACCTTATAATCATGTGATTTTAATTTGTTATTTACTTGATTAATGATGAGATTGGAGTCATAAAAAATAAGGAGATGTTGGATGTCCCACTGAATTACCATCTTGAGACCTGGTCTTAAAATTTCATACTCTGCTATGTTGTTTGTACATGGGAATTAAATGTTACCAAAAATATGCTTTCCCCCAACACATGATTTGTAAAATATCCATTAAATAGAAGTTTCCAAATTAGGGATTCATTTATTGATATAATTGCATCATCTAGGAATTATGAAATTATTGGTGCCTTTTCATGGAATGGTTCTTCTACTAGTACATATTCTAGAATTTACACTTTGATTACCTTTTGATTAGAATAATCTAAATCAAACTCACCAAGTAACATAACCCACTTAGCCATTCTTCCTGTAAAAGTGGTTTTGGATACAAGATACTTAAGAGGGTCAATTTTAATAATGATTTTTGTTTAATTGTTAAGTATGCAATACCATAAATTTTTAGAAGCAAAAATAACTACAAGACAAGATTTTTCTATTAGAGATTAATTTAATTCATAAGATGTCAATGTTATGCTTAATTAGTATATTTCTCTTTCCTTTCCATGATCATCAAGTTTTGCTAGAAATATTCCAAGGGCATATTGAGTAGCTGAGATATAAAATAAAAACGGTTTACTGGTAAGTGGTGGCATCAATACTAGTGGATTAGAGAGATATTACTTGATATTATTAAATCAATTTTCACAATATCTATCCAGGTAAAATATATATCCTTTTTCAATAAAAAGGTGAATGGGTGATAGATATCTTTAAGCTAAGAAATAAACCTTATGATGGCTTGTATCTTTCCTTGTAAGCTTCTAAGCTATTTAATATTTTAAGGTGGTGGCATATACATGTTAACTAATTTTTTTGAAGGATCAACTTCAATGCCATGTAGGAAACAATAAATCCTAACAACTTTCTTGATGTAACATCAAACACACATTATTTTTTAATTTAGCCTTATGTTATATTCTTACATTCGCTCAAAGATACAACGAATCACATGAGGATGATATGCTCTAGATAATGTTAGAGGTTTAATCACTAAGAGGGGGAAGTGAATTAGTGAGCCTAGATAATTTAAATTTAATTCCAAACCTTTCAAACTCTTTGTCAATTACTAGCAACATTCATGAAGCATACACATCATTCATAGCAATGAACAAGAGAGACAATACAAGATCAAGAACGTAACACATGACATATGTGGGAAACCATCTTGGGGGAGAAAACCCACTAGAACCTATAATTGGAATAATTTATTATAATATAAATATCTAGTTTAGACTAGATGTAACTAATCAAGGAACTACCATCCCTCATTTAGTGAGACTATAATCCCACAAGGTGGTACCACACCTATCTAGCTGAGCTAAAACAACAACTAGACCATTAGAAAGTTTTACCTTGGAAGGATGATATAACCCCCTTAAATGTTTAGATGCCACAAAAAAACCTATGAAAACATCCACCTATGAACTAATGTCTTCAACACTTGACGATGGACCTCTAATTATCACTCTTTACCTTCACTCTAACTAAATCTACAAGAGCACTATTCTACCAATATAATTATGACATACAAGTCATAAATATAATCATCAATCTGATATACTCATCAAATCATATACTGGTCACTCTACCTCTCCTTCACTCCATAATTCACACACACAAGCCTCTCTCAAATCTCTCCCATGTCTAGAAATCATCATCTTTGATTTCACTATATATAAAACATTCATGATTATCAACATCTTGGCTGGCCATTAGAAATTAATTAATCCTTAATGCATCTATCATATGAATAAAAATCTCAATACAATCTTCATAGGTTTTCCATAACATCTATGGGTTACCCTTCAGTAATTACACCTTTCAATTAGGCCCTTGTAACTCTTATAGGTCTCATGGAGACCTATTCAACTATTTAACACTTAATAAAATATAAAAAGAACATAGGAACACTTATAAATGCATGGATACATTCTATATGATCTATAGGTCATCATTAAGTGCCAAAAACAAATATAATACCCTTCTACTTAAGTATAATTTGCTCAAACAACATTTTATGCACACAGTCACTATGAATGAATACACAGACAACCTATAAAACTTTGTTCATAATAAATATTATTTTTCAAACCTTAATAGGTCACATAGAGAATAATTATATATTATACAACGTGATCTAAAATCTAATTTGTCATGAGACATCCAAACACCAACAAAATAAGCTTGAACATCCTTATCAAGTCACTTGCAGAACATAGTCAAATTTTAACATTCATAAATTTTAATGTAAAAGATTTCAGATCTTAAAATTCATATTTATATATTAAAATTTAATTCCTATATAGTTTTAATTTTTACACCATGATCAAATTTTGCATAGATTAAAAGATATAGCCAAAATACAGAGCACTACTTTTTTCTTTATAAATTCAAATATTCAAATGCAAGCAATCATAGTTAAACCTCATTCACATAGCTCACATATCATGTCATATATAATTATATAAATCATAAACCATAGATATTATTTTAAGTAACTCAACCTTTACCTTTCAGTGCTCATTGTTGGATCTTCATCTTGAGTATTTGACTTAATGCGTTCTGTCGATCTCCTGTATATAGCTCAGTCTTTATCTCTACTTGATGTTAAACATCAAACACTTGTCCTCATATCATTTATTATATACATATTGGAATGATCACACTCCATTTATCCTTTTTTAAGGAACTATGTCTTTGCTCATTTTAAGTATTGAACACTTTGACACATTTGACTTATTGTGCACCATAGATCTAGATGTATGAACTCATATGAACCATTAATCCTTGGAAGAAGCTCAATATTTATCTCTACTCAATGTTAAACATCAAAAACATGGAACCATATCTATAATTACTATATTATTGGATAAAACCACTCCATTTATGTTTCTTAAACTTTAACTTGTGAAAAAATGACTATGGGAACCATTGGAATCTGCCTATAGGGTCAACTTTGCACCATCATA
This sequence comes from Torreya grandis, assembly GCA_037957365.1. Classification (NCBI taxonomy): domain Eukaryota; kingdom Viridiplantae; phylum Streptophyta; class Pinopsida; order Cupressales; family Taxaceae; genus Torreya; species Torreya grandis. Next base: position 638,758 of record JARHVA010007505.1, on the reverse strand, counting down.
TCTTTTGCTTCACTCAAGTGTATGTTATAAATTTTGGATCATATTATCTCCTCACATAGGATAATCCAAAAATGTGTCAAAATAATCTTAAAATATTTGAATTTTTGATATATAATTCCATTAATTCTCTCACATAGAGTTTTCTACCACAAAGCCAACAATGTTAAGAATTACCTAGAAGGACAAACTTGCACATGCGTATATTTTGACGTGCTTCAATGTATGATATAAAATTTATAGAAAATAAACTATGAAAAAATTTAATAAACCCATATGATCAAATTATCTTGAAACATCCACACATGTGAGATATTCCATCACCAAACCGCTTACTCGACTCTTTCTTACCTCATGTAAATTTGGCTATGGGAAAACACTGTCAAAATTCCTAGGAGCCCAAGTTTGCACTTGCATAGATTTTGGTGAACTTAAAATACTGATATAATTTTAAAAAAAAATAAACTAGGTATTAATGTGATGAAAAAACCATATGACCAACTCCCCTTGACTCATCCACACGTGGCAATGGTGACATCATCAAACTGACTACTTAGATTTTTTGCCACTAGACCCAAAATGTCTAGATGACAACAATGATCAAAGAGATTAAATACACTCATGAAAAAAAGAATTAAAAGAATATAAAACATCTTAGGGACTTATTCCACATCCTAAAATTACCATACTCATCCCTGAACATCTCTAACCATGTCAAATTTGAAGATCAACCAAGCCTCCTTTAAGCATATTAGGATAAGTACATTGCACACATTGTCATTATCACTTAGACTATCAATGCACTTCATCCACTTACTTGGGCACCTTTATGACATCATCAAGACATAATTAACAATGCTCTAATAATCTCCCCCTTTGTCATTGATGTCAACAACCATCATATAACAATATACAACTCACCTTCCTTCTCTCTTTTCAAACACTCTCACAACAAGAAATTTATCCCCCTTTAACACAATGACAAAGTTGGAATAATCTGATCCTAAGGACCTAAAAATATAAAAAAACAAGAGAGAACCATCCTATAAATATGATACAAAATCCTCTTTACCTTGAGCCTACCTTTTCTTTGCCTTGAAAACTTCCTCTTGCTCGAATCCAATACTCTCTTCAACCAAGAACTATAACTAATGAATAAATAACACATAAAGACATTGATATATGATGTAAATTACCAATAAACATATGATAGGGACTCCCCCTAAGAACTCTAAGCCATTTCACATCTTGAGCATATTCAAATCTCCACACACCATGAAGGACCACCATCAAAACTTCATGACACTCCATCAATTAGGACACATGATCTAAAAAAATATTGATAAATCACCTTAAAATATTCATGCCTTTCTCTTTTGGATAATTTGAACAAAAGGCACTCTTCTTCACACTAGGCCTATCTAGCCTCCTTATAGCCCTACTTAGAACTTGTAAAGCCCACAATTTTTAGCAGAAACATCTTCAGGACCTAAAACTTCATATATGGAACACTCTCATATTCCCCCTTGAGCACACAAATTTTCATCACCAATATCAACCTATTCAACATAATTCCTTCACAAACCTACTAGCCAATTAACCCTCCATATTAATTAAAAATTGAATAACCTGAGAACCAAAAACTTTAAAATCTATATGAAGCTTGATTTGACAACAAATTTGGATCATTTAACTTATTAAGAAACCTTAGACCTCAATTCATAAGGGAAACCACATTTATAGTATATCCCAAAACCCAACTTAAAATAAACAAGGTAAATAAACCTCCTTCTGGTTAAAACACACCTATGAAGCTTTTTCCACACTTGAAGACACCCATCACACACTTTTGGACCAATATTTGAGCCTTCACAACTTTGGGAGTCTTGAATTCCTATAACCCATTTTAGGCCTACTTGCCCTTAATTCAAAATTTGAGAAAATTAAGAGCACTCAAAAATATTCAATTTGCCTTCAACATACATTTAGACCATAAAAACACCTAGAGTACATCATAAATAAGTGCAAAAACCTTTCTAAGAAACAAAATCTACTTGAGATTAAATCAAACTCATTATGCCATCTGGAAACACCCATTCTAACCCTACATAATATCTACTTCACAAACCTCTAGAGAAACCTCATGAACTTGTTGTTCCCCCTTAACCAAAGACCTTTTAAGATCAACACAAGTCTCTATATAGATTGAAAATATCATCTTGAGTACATTAACTTGATTATTCACAAGAAATATGTCTTCTAAGAAGCATATACAGAGACACCCTTTGCGGCATGATGTCCTAAAACAATGTGAAACTAGGAGTTTCCCACAACTCCTCATATTCCTTCTCTTTCTTGGTCATCTAATACTTGTAGTTATTATTTTTATTTTGAGGCTTAAGAGAAGCTGCATGCTCAACCACCACAATATTCTCCTTCTCTTCTAAGATTGAATTGACAATACATGGAGACAACAAAGATTCATGACATACATTTTCATCTAAAGAGTCCAACTTGTAGTTTGAAAACTCATCACTAGGAACAAATAATTGATGTTGTTTACATGATACATTATCAACAATAGTAATATGTTAACTTGGATCCATACACACCTTATAACTAACCTTAACCAATATCTTGGTCTTCTTCTTGAGATTGATCTCTTCATTCTCAACTTGAGCAGATAATGAAACCTCTTAGGACTCTTCAAATTTTGTAGTTATCTCTATCATATCAAACAGATTACTTGGACCTATAGATTCATCATGACTCACACTTGTCACCTATGGCTTCCATGTGTTATCTTGCCTTCTTAATTTCATTATAAGAGCCTTATTAAACTCAGTCTAATGTATAGACATTTGCTTGCAGAACCTAGAAAAGTGGTTTCTCTATTCACAATTATATCACACCATACTCCTTGATAGAAACGCAATTTTTCTTACTGTGTTTGGATAAAAACATAAAATATGTCCTTTGTCATGACAAACAAAATAATCTACCCATTTTAAATAGGACTCACCTTATCTAATATTATATGGAAAATGGTTTGCAAAGTGTCCCACATTAAGATAGTTGAAGGACTTTATTTTTCTCACATTTTCTAACTGATGACCCCCATCATAGTCCCATGAAAACTCATTTATAATATTTCTCTTGCATTCTTTATCCCTATGACCAAATTGATTACATGTGTAATAGTAACCATTGAATCTTGCATACCACATGGCATTTAGTTGTATGATATAATTTGTCTTTATTCTTCTAACACCTTCATTCCTTGTATGATGATTTTTATTAAAAGTATGATTGTCCTAATTCACATTTGTCTTCATCTTGTCTTAAGTAACATTATTTTGTTCTTCTTCATATCCAAGATCAGTTTTATCACTATCATGTTTTTGACTACTCAGAATATTGTCTAGATAACTTGATCTATTTTCAAATCTCATAAATGACTTCATCTTGATTGAAAACTTCTCTAACTCATCTTTCAAAGACTCATTTTCATTAAACATTCATATTATTTATATTTTAGGCTTGTAGATAGGATTTTCAATTGATAACTAAGATGCTTGACAATATATTCATGATCTTTGGTATCTTAATTCAATATTGCTTTATACACACTAAATTGCTCCTCATATTCTTTGTGTTGATACTTTATATTATTATTGATCTTATTCTCAATCTTCAGTTATTCAAGAGCATTTGTCAATGTAGTCTCATAGTCCACCACATCTTCATCATTATCTAAATTATTCCAAGTAGACTCCTTCTAATGTCAACAACTTCCTTCCTTAGTCATGAATAGAACTTCATCTTTAGTAGGACCATCATGTTCATGATCATATTATGAGTCATTGTCTTCACTCTCATCTAATGAGATACAATCTTCCTTGGTGTAGAGACTCTTTTTATTCTTGAAGGACTTCATCTTGTTGTTATACTTTCTGAATCCTTTCTTCTTGTATGTCTTATTTTCATCATGTTAACCTTCACCATACTCTTCATTATCATTCTTACCATGCTTATGAGGTAAATTATGATCAAAATGTCCTATCTCTCCATAATTGAAACATTTAAAGATTAGTTTATCCTTATACTTTCTTAAGCTTGTGCTCAATTTCCTAGTAATTAAAGAAATTAATTCATCCTCCTAAATGTTAGATATGTTATCCTCTTTAGGTTTATCACCTTGGAACTTATTCTTAGGCTTCATCTTTGTCTTGAATGTTTCTTCCTTCTTTGGTGGTATATCATCATTTATTCTCATCTCATATGCAGTAAGGGTACCATGCAATTGATCCATCTTCAACTCAGTAAGGTCATGAATTTATTCTATAGTAGATAATTTTGGATAAAATTTGAGAGATAGAGACCTTAATACCTTTATAAATATATTAGCCTCTGCAATGTTCTATCAAAGACCTATGATGATGTTCACAGTCTCATCAACTCTACAAAAAGGATGTCGCAAAAGTTTCTTCCTTCATCTTGAGACATTCAAATTGCCTTCTGTGAATCTATAACTTAGCAATATTGACCTTTAAATCTCCTTTATAAATGATCTAAATCTTCTCCCATATATATTTAACATATTTACAATGGATTACCCTGGTGAACTCAGTCTCTGTAAGACCATAAGTGATGACATTCATTGCCTTAGAATTATTCTCAAACAGCTTCTTGTCTACAATAGTAGATGTAGGAGTTATAGGAGAAACATAACCATCTATAATAGATTACCATACATCAAACCCTAGGGACATAATGTTTGTCTTCATTCTTGCACTAATAAAAGTATAATTGGATTCATTGAACATCGGTGTTTGATTAGTAGAGAAACCTCCTTAATGACTACCCATATTATACCTTGGATCACCTTCAAGATGTCAAGATTTACCAAAGGACTTTCTCTAATAACAATTTTTAGAGGTATAATCACTGAGAGGGGGGGGGGTGAATCAGTGAGCCTATATAATTCAAATTCAAATCCAAACCTTTCAAACTCTTAGTTAATTACCACCATCATTCATGAAACATATTCATCATTCATAGTAATGAATAAGAGAGACAATTCAAGATCAATCACATAACACATGACATATATGGGAAACTATCTTAGAGGAGAAAACCCATTATAACCTATAATTATAATAATATCCTATAATAAAAATATTAAATTTAGACCAATTGTAACTAATCAAGGAACTACCATCCCTTATTTAGTGATATTACAATCCCATAAGGTGTTACCACACCTATCTAACTAAGCTACAACAATAACTAGAACTTTAGTAATTTTAACCTTGTGAGGAGGATACAACCCCCTTAGATGTTGATATACCAAAAAAAAGCCTATGAACACATCCACCTATGAATTGATGTCTTCTAAACCTGATGATGGGCCTTTGATTATCACTCTTCACCTTTGATCATACTCAATCTACAAGAACACTATTATGCCAACATAATTATGAACTATAGGTCATAAAAATATTCCTCAATATAATTTTCTCAAAAACTCATCTAGTAGGAACTCTACCTCTCTGTCACTCCATAATTCACACACACAAGCCTCTTTCAAATCTCTCCCAAGTCTAGAAATCATCATATTTGATTTCACTATATATAGAACATTCATGATTATCAACATCTTGATAATATTTTAGGCATGACTTAATACTTGAGTCATATATCATATAAAGACACAACTTAATACAATCTTCATAGGTTGTCCATAGCATCTATGGGTCACCCTTAAGAAGCTACACCTTTTAATTAGGCACTTGTAGCTCTTATAGGTCTCATGGAGACTTATTCACCCATTTATCACTTAATCAAACAAAAAAAGAACATAGGAACACTTGAAAATGAATGGAACCATTACATATGATCTATAAATCCCCATTAAGTGCCAAAAACCAACATAGTACCATTCTGCTTATGTATAATTTTCTCAAACAACATTTTGTCCACATAGTTATCATGAACAAATATGTAAATGGTTTATAAAACTTTTTTAATACTACATATTATTTTTAAAACCTTCATAATGCACATATAACATCCTTATGGAGTCTAAAACATTCTTCAATTCATCATGAGACATCTAAACACCAACAAAACAAGCTCGAACATCCTTTTCGAATCACTTACAGAACATAATCAAACACATAATAAATTTTGAATTTTAATAAATTTGATTTTAAATATTTTTATATATTTAAATCCATATTTCCATATTTCCATATTTTACTTAGATTCCTCTATAATTTTTATTTTTACACGATGCACAAATTCTACATAGATTGAAAGATATAGCCAAAATACATAACACTAGTTTTTCCCTTTATAAATTCAAATATTCAAATATAAATGGTCACAGTTAAACCTTGGTCACTTTGTTCACTTCTCATGTCCTCAATTCTTAGATCACTCACACACCATATATTTTAGTATAAATAAATTTAACTTTACCTTTCATCACTCTTCATTGGATCTTCATCTTAACTATTTGACTTAATGTGCTTTGTTGATTTCCTATACATACCTTGGTCTTTATCTCTTCTTGACATTAAACATAGAACACTTGTCCTCATATCACTAATTTTATACATATTATAATTAACATGTTCCATTTATACTTTTTTAATTAACTCAATCTTTACTTAGTTTAAACATCAAACATGTTGACCCATTTGACTTACTGCACACCATAGATCTAGATGTATGAACTCTCATGAATCATTGATCATTGAAAAAAGATCAATATTTATCTCTACTCAATGTTAAAAATTGAACACTTGGATCCATCTAGATTATTTTAACTTATTGGAGAAACATTCTCTGTTAATGTTGCTCAAACTTTAACTTGTGCAAAAATGACTAAGTATGGGAACCATTGCAATTTGCCTGTAAGGTCAACTTTTCACCTCCATATCTTTTAATTAAATCAAGAACATGTTTTGAGAATTTGAGAATATGATCTTCTCATATAGTATAATCCAACCATGTGTCAAAATTATCCTAAAACCTTTTCAATTGTGATATATAATTACATTAATTTTCTCATTCATATTTTTATGCCATAGATCTAATAATGTCAATGATTGTTTAGAAGGCCAACTTTACACATGCATATATTTTCACGTGCTATGACACATGATCTAAAGTTTATAAAAAATCAACTAGGAAAAAAAATGAACAAACCCATATGATAAAATTCTCCTAAAACATCCACATGTGTGAGATACACCATCACCAAAGTTCTTACTCAGCTCTTTTTTGTCTCATGCAAATTTGGCTATGGGAAAACACTATCAAACTCCCTAGGAGCCAAACTTTGCACTTGAGTATATTTTGATGTGATTAAATGAATGATATAAAATTTATAGAAAATAAAATATGGAATAATTTTATCATAACCATATGACCAATTCCCCCTAACTCATCCATATATGGCAATGGAGACATCATCAAACTACCTACTTAGAGTTTCTACCACTAGACCTAAAATATCTAGATGACATTAATGATCAACCAGATGAATCCAATAATTCACACAAGCACTAAAATCATAGAAAAACTCTTAGGGACCTATTTCACATCCTTAAATTACCATACTTATCCTTGAACATCTCATACCATGCCAAAATTGAAGATCAACCAATCCTCCTTCAAGCATACTAGGACAAATACATTGCACACTTTCTCATTCTCACTTTGAATATTAAGGCACTTCATCCACTCAACTAAACACCTATATTTCATAATCATGACATAATTGAAAATTATCCAATATATAAAACCTATAACCAATTATTTCATTAGCTCTTCCTTTACTAGCATTACTAATTTGGGATGCATTTTTTTGAGTTTTCGCTTGACTAGTTTTGCATCTAGATGCACTACAAGGTGGTGAACTAATAAATATGGATCTAACCCTAACATATCTACTTAATACCATTTGAATAAATCAAAAAAATCATGAATCTATAGTGTAAATATATCCCTTTCTTCTATATTGAGTGATAGAGAAAACTTTACAATCTTTGGATCATCTTTAATACCAACGTTTATACAAATGGCTTCGTTAACAAGTAGACTAGATTCATATTTATAAGCTTGGGGTTGTGTAGGAAGATGAAAATATTATTCAACTTCTTATTTTGATGTAAATTTAGAATATATATATATTGATGTAATTTCTATTCCCTAAAATATGTTGAATCTGCTAGATGTATTAGAAAACCTTTCTTATGATCACCTATAAGAATTTGTTCCCTGATTGTTAAGAACTCATCTATTTCTTCATCATTTTTAAAATGGATGAGTTGGGTGTATATTATTGGTCCCATTGGATTATATAAGGATATTAAAGGTCAAAGATTAAAATGGAATTTTCATGGAAAATATTGGTAAAGGCTAGATCTTCAAAATGGCTAATGATGGAATCTATGTCACTGTCTGATGAATCATCTTCTAAATCACTAGAATATTCACTTTGGGAAAATTTTAGATGTAATTTAAGTGGGTTAAATCCTAGACCATTATTCCCTTCATTATATTTTAATTTTATTGGTTCAATGTCACCTTATTCATAGATACCAAGACCTTTGCCCTTGTAATCCATCATTTTATACATGATGTATTTTGAAAAAGGATATCTATTAGTGGAGAAGTAAGTAGCTAATTCATTTGAGTAAACCTAAGTGGAATTTTAATCATCACTATGTTCATGAGAAAGGAGCCTTCCCTTAAGAAATTTTTTCTGCATGAGATTTTTAACCATTATTTGTTCCTTTAGATGGTTTGGTCTACCATATTCATTAGGATTGGCATGTATTATTCTTATATAAAAATCTTAAATAATGTAATAATTCATGCCTCGATCTATGATTTTGAAATTGGAAGAAGTAGAAAATGATGGCGTATTAGATAATAGAGCAGATGTTTGTTCAATGGATGGATTATTGGAAGCTTGTTCAATGGATAGAAAATTGGTTAATGATTTTTCAATGGATACAGATGGATTTGGAGTATTAATCCAACCACTAAGGAGAGGTGTTTGAAATAAAATTTTAGTATTGACATAGTTTTAAAATGAAAGATAATCCTAAACAGGGGTAAAATTGTCTTCTATTACTTGGAGATACTTGTATTTTTTATATTTACTTCCCCTTGAATAGTTACTTCCATTCCTATGTGGGAAAATTTCAAGTACCTATGGAGGGTGGATATAATGACATTCATGGAGTGAATCCATGGGTATATAAGGAGTATATTATATGGTAAATCAAGATCAAGAACATGAACAAGTATTTATTTAATGACAAGCTATATCATCAAAGGAAGAAGGATTGTACCAATAGACTATCACTCATTATTATCATATGACTTTATTATTATGATACTTTCCTCTAGTAATTTTACTAGATATCTAAGATTTTTTATGAGTCTTAGTTTATATAGACTAAGGAATGAACCATTATATATAAAACCTACTTTACCTTATGCTTAAAAATAGTATCCTCTATATACAAGGGGAGGTTATACTCTAAAACTAAAGGATAAAGACTGATGTGATCAAATGTTAATTGTTTTTTTATTGTTAAAGAACCTAATAATTATTGGAATTTTGTGGGATCAATGTTTTGAGGAACATTAAACTCCTGAAGGACTTTATAAAAAATGTCTTTATACATAGGGGAAGTCTTGATAAGGTCTAAAATGGATATGTTGGTTGGTGTTTTCTCAAGGTGATCTATAATGTTATACTTACATTCAACACTATATGGAGATGCACTTGGTAAGGTGAGATTTGCATATCTATTAGTGACTTCACATTCATATTTTGGAAATATTAAAATGTTAACATGCTTACGTACCATATCAATATAATTGATTATAGAATCAAATGGATGATTAGCTTGGTTGAAATTTCTTGATTCTAGTTTCTCTTATTTTTATTTACCCTTACCTTGCTCATGATTAGGGAATGGATCTTGATATATCCCTAATTTATGGTTATTAGAATATTTGGATGAGGATTTTTCTATTGTTATGTCACCTTTATTAATAAGATATTGAATGTAATCTTTTAGGTACATGCATCTATTTATTGAATGACCTCTTATTCGATGGTATTCATAGTATTCATTCTCTTTTTAATAATCAGGTTTTGGAACATTTTCTTCAAAAGGCTTTGTATTTGGCCAAACAATCATATTTATATAAGCTAAGTTTCAAAAATGATTTTTGTAAGTTTCACCTAATTGTGTAAATTTACGTTTTGGTTTTCCTTATTTTGGCTACCCACCAGGAATTATGATTTTGTGGGTTGATTGGTTTTGAGTTCTTGGGTTCTAAATCTACTTTAAATTTATTACACAATCCCCAACAAGATTTTATTTTTAAAAAATAATTTGGGTTTGTCTACTAGTTTAGAGGAATTTTTATTGTCTTTTTTGAATATTTTAATTATACCCCTATTGATCAAAGTTATTTTTACCTGAATGCCCTTTTTGATGATCTCATCAAAAGATCATGGGAAAAGAAGTAGTAAGTAATGTCTTAAATCTGAGTTCAAGTTATTTATGAACATGTCCACCATTTTTGTTTTTAAAAATGACCATGAAAATTGGCTTGCCATTTCCCTTCATCTTTGAAGGAAATAAGAAAAGGTTTCACCATTTCATTGTTTAGTATTGTGCAAGTCTAGAGTGGTCAAGTCTTTATCAATGTTTAAGAGAAGTGACGAATAAAATTTTTAGATAGATCTTCAAAAGTGAAGATATATCCTTTTGGGAGACTTGATAACCATTCTAAGGCCTAGCCTCTAAGGTTTTGTGGAAATATATGAGACATTAATTCATTATTATAAGCAATGTCTACATATGCATGATAAAAGATCATTAAATGTTACTTAGGATCTCCTTTTCCTTTGTACTTGCTAAATTTAGGGAGCTCAAAATACTTGGGGAATGTTGTAGTATTTTTTCTCAATTCATAGGGATATGAACAAATTTCTTCAAACTTAAATTTCTTTTGTCATTTAAAGGATCCATCTTGCAAACCTTGGATCCTATCCTTGATGTTTTTAAATTCTTGCCTTAGAAAATGGGATAATTGATCTATTTGACTAAAATAACTAGATGGTTGATTTGTAAATTGGTTTTTTTGCTAGGGTATGTTTGAAAAACTATTGGGAATTTGATTTTTATAGTTAAGGTTTTGAAGTTGGGGAAATTTTTTGGTGGTATAACCAAGGTTTTGATTATAACCAGAATTCATTTGACTTAAATTTGGATTAAAACCAAAATTGTTTTGGGTTGTGTTTAGATTTTGGGTAGAACCAAGATTAAATTTTTGCATAAACTTTTAACCTATTTGGTTTATATTTTCTTTATAGTTTGGGTTGTTTGATGTGTTAGTGTTAAAGTTCATGGGATTGAAACTAGTATTTGGATTATTTTGCTAAGGAATGTTAGGATTTAAACGGAATTGGTTGAAACCCTAAGTTTGGGTTGAATTTAGTAATGGGGTTATTAAATTTAATGTTAGGATTGGATTGCATTTGATTTTGTCTTTAATTAGCATTGGGATTTGGGGTGGATTTAAATGAAAGAGTTGGGTTAGAACTAGATTGATTTTGACTTGGATTGGGATTTAGAGGAATCAGTCCTAAACGTAATTGATTTGGTACATTTGGTTTTATACTTAGATTATTGAATGTGCCTAAATCAACATTTAAGCTAAGATTTGGTAATTGATTGGGAAAACTAGAATATGTATTCAAGTTTTGGTTAGGAATGGATATGATGAGTGAGTTTTTAAAACTATGATTTGGATTGATTTGTAAGTTTGAATAAAGATTTACACTCTAATTGGTTTGATCATAACCCTGTAAGTTTGGGTGCATACCCAAATTTGGTGTAATCAAATTTTTGTTGTTTGGACTTGAATTAGATGGGAAACCCATACTCAAGTTGGGATGATTTTGTTTTATGATGTGTAAACTTGAAGTAGAATTCATGTTTTGATTGGTTGGTTGTAACATTGGTGAGTTTGAAGTCACATTCAAACTAAAATTATTGGGATGGTGTTGTAAACTTGTATTTACATTCATGGTAGTATTTTCAAAGGGATTATATGATTGGTGATATTGAAAATTTAGAATCTCTTGGTTTTCTTGATTTGCATGGATTTTCATATAAAAACCATGACTATCTTGAGATGATTTTTCACATGAAATAAATTTATCTTAGTCTTAGGAGACTTTGGGATGAGATTGTGAAGAATAAATGAGAGCATTATTTCCCTCAAAATAGCTTTATGTATTTTTTTGATTAACATTAGTATAAGAAGGATCTTTACTTACAATAAGGTATTTCAAGTTATGCACATCAAAATTAGAAAGGAATTTGGCACCAAAACCCAAGACTCAAATAAAAAATTCATTTTTTATGGACATGATATATTCATCTAGTGATGTTATAGGATAGGTTACTTTGTGGCTACATTCATCTTGATAGGAACCTCCTTCATCTTCTTCATGTTTAGTGATTTCATGTATTTCTACATGATTCTCTTGACCAAGAAACTAAAAAGGGTCATTGATAAAATTATCTTCCCTTTAAGGAGGATTCAACATGGCAATTTGACATGGAATAGGCATGACTTGAAAAAAAAATAAATTAAAAAAAAAGGATGATCTGAACTAGCAATATGAACCAAAGATTTGATTGAAAAACTTAAACTTCAAACCAATTATTTTAAGGGTGTGATTTAAAAAGAATTAGTTTTCAAATAAGGATTTTTAGCACATGGAAAATCACATGGAAACAACAAAAAAAATTATTCTAAACAAAAAAACATTTGCACAAAAGGGCGAAAACTAGGTAAAAAGGTTGTGAATAACTTTTGATATTTTTGTTGTCACTCACTTATTTTTTCTCTCAGCTACAACCTAATATTTCAAGGCACTAACCATGAAGGATCATGACATTCTCATGGCCCACTAAGACTAGTTTTGAGTGTGTGTGGAAAATTACTTCTTGGTGCTAATTTCTAACTGATGCACCAAATTCAAATGACAAAAAGGTGATTCTAGGCTTAAGGTTTATACAAGCTTATCTAGAGGGAATAAAACTATGGAATATATCAATATAATGGTTACACACTATTGAGTCTTCTCCCAAAGTTCCAAACATAGTTAGAGAGGTCTCAATGTGTTTAAAATTATCAATATTAGATCTTGAGTCAGTTGTTGAAACCCTGGGTATTTGAGCATAAAAACCCCTCACATCACAGTGTGGTTAAAACACACAATCACTTAGGCAAATAAAATATCTAGGTATAGATTTATATACCCCATCAATAAAAAATGTTTGACTTACTACATGGTGATGAAATACCCAATAAATAAAGCCCCTAAGAAAATAAAAAATAAAAATTAGATACCCATTTTTTATTTCCAAGTTTTATCACCAATGTAACTCTGAGGAAAGAGCATACATGGATATCACTTGGGTAACACAAATAAATTATGAAAACATTTTTTATTTATAAGAATCATTACCAACGTAATACAAAGGAAAGAGATTGTGCATATTTCACAACCACAAATAAAGATACTAAAAATAAAAGTGATGTAATTACTAGGAATTTGAAAAATAGAAACAAGAATGTTAGTAACAAAAAAATTGGCTTTTATATTGATTCTCTATTGATTTTATTTAGCAAGCATCCTAAAAACAAGGTGATAGATTGTTTTATTTGAATATAAAATGTGATAAAATTCAATGAACAAGTGAAAACCATGAAAAACAACCAAAAAACAAGTCTTTGTTACAAAAATGTTGTTACACAGTCAAATTAGAAAAGTGAAATTGAAAAAAAGACAATGCAATAAAACATAGAGAATAGAAAATAAAAAATAGAAAAATCTATGTTTACCAAAAGATTTCACTATGAAAAGTAATGATTTTTCTATGAGTATCGATGAATTCACTATTAACAAGGATGAATTCATTATGAGAACTGAAGAATTCACTATCAACAAAGAGGATTTTGCTATGAGAAATGACTAAATCATTGCACATAGAAGTGATTTCACTGTGAGAAATGATGATTTCATTGCTATGTTTGATGATTTCACTAAAGAATAGAATGATTTCATTGCAATATAAAAAAATTCTATTTCTAAATGAAAATGTTGTTAACTTGCAAAGAGAGAAGAAAAGACAAAAAAATGTAGGAAAAGGGGACAATTTCATTACTAAATTCCACATTTTCATTGCTAAAGTCTCCAATTTCACTATGACATAGGAAAACATACTCAACTAAATAAAAAAATACTGATAGTAACCTATATTCCATATTAGCACTAATATAAGTAATATTTATCATAAAATTTGAGAACAAATAACAAAAACTATAAGAAAAATGCTAAGTGTAAAAGAAGAAGATTAAAAAGATGTGGCTAAAGCCCCACCAGGCATTCAAAAAATGTATGAACTAAATTTAGATATGAAAATAATGTAACTAGTACTAATATAAGCTAAAATTATACTAATCTAGAGAAAAAAAATAAAGAAAATAACAATCAAAACTTCATAGTTTGAATACAAGATTTCTCCATTGCAATGTATATCTTATTTGCTCACTCCTCCAAAGCAAAGAGAGAACATGTAACATTTTGATGAAAAAGGATGAAGTTGATTCAATTTGATTTTGTCTTGGGTGAAATATCTCAATTTATTGTTACTATGACTTCAAATGGAATTGCAAAGGATTGATTGTGATGATCTTAAGATTTATGATGGAAAAGGATGGATATTTTCAAGCTTATTTATAGAAGCTTGGAAAAAGATCTAATGGTGGAGGATAATTTAGAGTTATTCAATGCTCCAAATGATCAACAATCAAATATGAGTCCTCATCCATGATGATGGAAACCTTTTCAATCTAGTTAAGAAAAGAGTGGGTTGATTAACTGACTCACCAAGACTTAGTCAATTTGCTTGACAACTTAAGGGAGGAGTCATAAGAGGTGGAGAACTTTATGGATTTAGTTGAGATGGGGGATAAAAAGGTGGGATATGTTTGAATAGGTGTAAAATCCATATTTAAATATATAAAATAAGGATTTAAAGTTGCATAATTGAATTATTCAAATATGTTAAATTATTAAGTTATTTGATTTTAGGAGGAAATGTTATTTATTAAGTTAAAAATAATTAGTAATAGACTCAAGTGCATTTTGACACTAAATGAATTTTAAGAATCCATAAATACCATAATATCATTATGTTGAATAAGTAATGAAGTTTTGATAGTGATTATACATATGATGAGAAAGTTCATATGACCCAAATCTTCTAAGAAAAGTGTTAGTTGAGCGAAGATGCCTAATAAGCTATTTGAGAAAGATAGAAGAGTGTTAAGAGCAAAAGAAGGTGATCATAAGTATTTGAGTAAGAAATAGGTTTCAAAAGGTGATCAAAGGTTCCAAGTGGATAATTTAGTGCTGAGTCACCTAGGGGGTTCATTCTTCCTTTCAAGTTGGTTCTTGCTAAATAACTAGTTGAGTTGGTACTTGACTAATCAGGGGTTGGTGTGACTTGTGGGGTTAGTACCTCAATAAATATTGATTCATTACTTATAGGAATATATTATAGTCTATATTTTAGTGGGTTTTATCCCCCATTATGGTTTCTCACATATGTCTTATGTATATATGTTATATTCCTATGTGGATGCTTGTTTATGTATTGGCTGATGTATGTATTTGAATGAATATTTCATGAATGATAAGTGAAATTGAATTATAATTTAAAAGGAATTTATTCACTCCCTTCACAGTATTTTTACTTATAATAATTGGTATTAGAATAGGTCCTTTGAAGTAGGCATAATAGCTTAAAGGAGATCCTAAGCAAATGAAGATGGATAGTCAAGCACAAGGTGGTTTCTCTACAAGTAAGGATCCATTATTTAATGGATCTAATTATGATTTTTAGAGTGTTAGGATGAGAAAATATTTTATGTCTCAAGGTATTTATGTTTGGTAATTAGTTTTGGATAGATATATTGTACCCTCTATTCTCCTTATAAATGACGTGGGTAAGAAGGCTAGTGACAATAATTCAAAAGCAATGAATGTTATTTTTTGTGGCTTATCAGAGGTAGAGATTATGAAGGTGATTTAATATTGTCTACTAAATAAATTTTGTACAATTTTAATAATATCATGAGGGAGACTACAAGGTAAATTTGACTAAATTTCAAACCCATAGAAGATAATTTAAAGACTAAGGATGAATGAAGATGAGTCCATTACAGCCTACCTATTGAGGGTTGATGAAATTATCAACATCATAAGAGGCTTAGGTGAATAATTAAAAGAGTATAATATTGATCAAATTTTTTTGATATCTATAACTCATAAGTTATATTATAAAGTGTCTTTTGTTGAAGAGATGCAATATCTAGACAAGCTAGAGATGGATGGATTTCATGGTACCCTAACAACCTATGAGATAAGGATACGTGAATGAAGACTTGTAAATAAGGAATCTAAATTCAAGGTAAAAAATAATTCAAAGGATAATAATACACAAGGTAATAAATTCAAATACAATGATGTTTATAATATTGATGATGATGAGTTAATAATTATGTTTGCAAGAAAATTAAAAACAAAATACAAGGGTAAGTTGCACTTCAAGTACTTTAATTTTGGAGAGATTGGACACCTAGATATAAATTGAAATCATAAGCATAATACAAAGGATAATGAATATCATGATGAAGGTAATTATTATGAAAAGAATTATTATAGGTCTAATAAGAGAAAGAATTTTTTTGGAAAGTATGATGACAAGAAGTTTTTCAAGAACAAAAGAAGCTTTCACACTAAAGAAGACTACAAATCATCTAATGAGAGTGAGAAAAGTGATTATGAGAGTAACCATGTGTTGATAAATGTTCCTATTGTTGATATTGATGCATTAATGTTATCATTGATGTCAAAAGTCAAGATGGATGCCATTAATGTCAATGATCGAGTTAAGGCCATGCATGGTGAAAAGTGATATGTGACAAGGAGTCTTATGAGAGGAGAGAATTTGAAAGTGAACTATTGTCTCTTTATTGGGAGAGAATTTGAAGGCATCCTGGTAACTTCTTAGAGGTTGATGACATTTTTCATGATAAAGATCATAAGGTAAGCATATTATTGAGTATTAGGTGTCTTGAGAAGCCTAATTTATCCCTATGAGAAGGTGTATGCATAAATAATAGTAAATCCTAGTAAATTATGTTATTACATGAATGAGAAAGTGTATAAAGTTGTGTAAATATGTGAAATAAAAAAAAAAACCTTTATAAAAGTTCTAAGGTCAATTTTGAGGCTTAGTCTTTACATGAAGAAACCTAGTTAAAAGGCATAGGCCTGATAACATGTTGAGGTGAATAGTACGGGAATTGTGAGAAGAATATTATAAATGTGTGAGCATGGTATGAAGTTTTATGACATTAGGATGAGGTTATATATTAGTATCAGATGTTTAATGGTGTGTTCAAGGTCTAAGTATGGCTTACAGGCTTAGGCTTAATGAGCAAAGAGACCTAGTGTGGCCTAATCAGGGGTTAAGTTTAGTTCCCATGGTGAAAAATATCATAATAAAATTTTAATAGGTGTGATAGATTATTTAAATTTATTTTTCCAAATTTAAGGTCAAACCATGAATGAGAAATCATGAAAATTGGTGTTGAGGTTTCTTGTGTGCACAGAATGAGGTGTTACAAACCTAAGAAAGATTTTATTATGCTTGTTGGCATGTGTTAAATTTTCATGAGGATCCAAAATTTCATGGTGTTTAGGTAAGGGTTATTTATTAAATCTCCTATCATTTCTTTTGGATTTGAGGTGTAATCCTTTATGAATGATTGCTAAGAATGAAAAGTAGTGAAAACCCTCCGAAAACCCTCATAATGACCTGATAGGAAATATATTATTGGAAATGGATCAGAGTTTATTATATGAACTATTTTTATGATTATAACATGTATTTTGATATACCAAGTTTATCCAAGTGGAATTGGTTTATCAAAAGAGTGAGTGGAAGCTACAAGATATCCCTTTTTTCTCAAATTTTTGATGTAATAGCTAGAGTTGACTAGGTCAAAACATGAAAATCATTGGAGGATGATGTGTGATAATTTTATTTCATGATAATTTAAGTTTATAGAATGTTTTAGACATTAAGTATGCTAAAATGGTCATAGAATTTAACCTATTTCTAAACAGGCCTAATGAGGAAGACAATAAGAAAACTAGGCAAAAGTGAGAATGATATTAGGGATGGGCTATAGTGGATTATGGATGGATCCAAATACATAGGGTAATTTTAAAATACCTATATCATATTTACCCCTTAAATATAATATTTGGTGATGCTTATATACAAGCAAAAATTTTCTCTCAAAATGACTTGTCTAACATAGTGAGGTTTGTGTAGGGTGAAGGCAAGAATTTGGTATATAATACCAATATTGTTATTGAAACACACACACACACACACACACACACACATATATATATATATAATTTTTATTCATGATAAACTCCTATGAATTTGATAAAAGTCAAAGGTTCTTTACTAGGTTTTTGAAGCCTATGTACAGTTTTCAGTAAGCATATGAAAATGGTTGGTTTGAGGTATTATGACCTATTTGGTGAAATAAAATGAATATTATTATTTTATTTAGGTCATTAATATTATATAAATGTGTTTTCCTAATATTTTTATGTGGGAAAATTGAGTGTATACTTCAAATTTTCAAGGAAAACTTTTTGGTAGTATGTAGGTCTAATTGTAAGTAGACCTAATAATGTGGTTCAAAAAGTGAAATGGGATAAATGGTGATGAGGACATAATTTTATATTATCAAGGATATAATTTAAATATATATTAATTATTTAATCTAGTTTTATAGGCTCAATTTTCTCCAAGATGGCCAAGGTGAAATGTGTGCTTTGAGAAGGCTTAATTACATGAGGTCTCTATTAGGCCTAATGGTGGTTTTGGCTCTTAAGGGTAATGACCAACATATGTAGTGGTTGATTCAATTATGAAACATGTTTTTTTATCTTATAAAAATTTTATCCAAGTATGGATAGTTTTTTATCTAACCAAGATGGGTGAGATCAAGAGTCAAGTATAAAGAGAAGGTCTAATAGGCCTAATTGACTATTTAGAATATTGATGATATGAGCAAATGATATAGAGCTTTAGAAACTAGGTATAGGGATTGGAGACCATAATAAAGGTCTGTTGAATATATCATTAATATATAAACATAATAATATAGGTGTTTATCATGGTCATATGACCTAATTCTGCCAAGGAAAGGGCTAGTTAAGCAAGAAGGCTATAAACACTCAAAAACTGCATAGTTTTAGATGTCGAAACACCTTGAACTCCTACCTAATAATAAATATAGTTGACCACATAGTTTACTTATCCCATTTATTAATTTATTAACTTGAACCAACTAACCTAAATCCTTTAACTTAACTTTTTAATCCACCCCCTTTTAACCCATTTTCCTTTAAAACATCGACTATTGATAATCAGGCTAACCATCAATGGTTAGCTTGATTGTCGATGGTTAAGTATTCCAAGCCTACTTTAAAATCATTACCAGTTATATGAGATAATTATTTATGAATTTATAAAATTTCCTTATGAAATGATACTAAGATTTAAATCATATTCAATGGCAAATTAATCCTCCTTTACAATAAGCAACTTCCTCTTGCACATTTAGTAACTTCATCCTATAAATGGAGAGAAGTAGGAGGAGAAATGGATCAAGAAATATACCAATATGCATCCAATATATCTTGAATAAAATTATTTATCATCTCATTAGCAAACAAGTAGCATCAATAGAGACCCAAACCACTATCAAAATCACTTTGGAAGGCCAAAGTACTGTCACTTTGGCCAAATTGCTTCAACCTTCCACCATCAAGTTATAGGTATCTTATGATTATTTGCTTTGATTTATTTATTTTTTAACCTCCTTACCCTATCCATATCTATATTTATCTTATTTTTCATCCTTAAAATCCATAAAATCCCTCTACTTGACCAATTACCCAATCTGCCATCACTTTTTTGAACATTTTCAAATTTTCACATACATCCACTGATAATTAGCCTAACTGCCAATGGTCACCTCAACCATTGATGGTCACCAAACTATAAATGGTTATCACAACCACCAATGGTTCACCCAACCTTTGATAATCATTTTGGAAGAAAA
This sequence comes from Torreya grandis, assembly GCA_037957365.1. Lineage (NCBI taxonomy): Eukaryota > Viridiplantae > Streptophyta > Pinopsida > Cupressales > Taxaceae > Torreya > Torreya grandis. Next base: position 618,418 of record JARHVA010007505.1, on the reverse strand, counting down.
TAACAAGTTATTTTCACCCCCTTGACCCCAACAATACCCTATTTTTTTATGTTATTGCCTGTTCATAGAGTTTTTTCTAATTCTCTGAACCTAAATACAACTATATTAGCATGAGTATTGACTTTATCTTACTATAATTATTCATTTTTTTTAATAATTAATTTAATTTCATCTCATATTTCATGTATTTACTTTTTAGTTATTGAACGCAAGTATTCTTTCTTTTCATCTACAATAACTTAATTGTTATAAATAGTTTATTGGTAGCCTCCTACCAAGCATCTAATTCTTGGATCTAGCTTATGCTAGGTATTACACTCAACCATATATATAAAATCCCATTTTATAGTGTCTTTATTATCTTTAGATTATTTCTTTCTGGCCAAATAAGATTTCCCATCACCATTTGGATCATGCACACATTTTACCATGTATTCTTTTACATACCCTATTAGTAGTTTCATTACTTGCTTCTAAATTAATAAATGAGAAAAAAATAAGAGAAACATTTTGGCATGCCAAGTAGGACATAGAATCCCTTTTTATTCCTTTATTTTATGCTCATTGAATGAAATCTAAAATTTCTTTGGGGCTTAAAATAAATCTTTTGCATACAATGATTGCTCACTTATTTTAGTTCATCTAGTAAATTAAAGGCAAAATAATTAATCATAATTTTCAATCTTATTATCACACACTTATCCAAATCACATAATCAATCAATACATCACAACATACTTGAGATAAGGCTCAACTAAGATTTCATCACTTAGAAGTAAACCTTACCCTTTCGCGGTAATCTTACTTGGAGTTCATTACCAAAGGGAAACCAACTCAACTCTCTGATTGAATATAAAATATAAAATTTGGTATATTTTGGCTAAGCACCCAACGCCCTTATCACTGTAGTGTGTGAAGTGAGGGGGTAAGCCCCAATACCAAGCCGTGTACTAAATATCAATACATATATCTCTCTTGAGCACCTAAACATGACTTGAACCAAACTTATCTTTCTATTTAAGTACTTAATGTACAAACCAAATTTCCTCTTCACACTCTTTAAGGCATAATATAAAAGTGATTTAAAAATAACCCTAGGTTGTTAAATGTACTTTAGTGTATGTTTGATTTCCTTGAGTTCTTTTCTTTTTCTTGCTCTTTGTTTGAGGTGTGAGTTTCATCATTTTATCTCCTTTTTCCTCTTAGGGTCTTTACTAGACAAAAATTTTGGAATCAAAACAACCAAAAACCACCTTTTTCTTCTTCTTCTTCCATAATGTATACCTATGATGCTAATGGTTCCCCTCATTTATCTCCCCCTCTTACTAGGCCTCTGATTATTGTTGAGGGTGATCCATATTTTATTACCTTATTTGATAACAATCCCATGGATCTTTATCATTACCTAAACACCTTATCTAACCATATCTTTTTACTTTGGTTCCTCTTATGGATCCTTCCAATGGTATGCCTTCCCATATTATGATGGGTTCCACTTCAACCCAACTTATGCTCACCCAAGCCTCTTATTTTTCCAATATCCCACCTAATACCACTCCATAAACTCCATCCAACATCTCAACTAGCAACCAAACACCTACTAACCAAACCAATACCTCCAACATTGGATCAAATTTACCTCTTGTTACCTATACTCCTTTTACCATAGGGGTATCTTCTATCCCTACTTCTACCATTCCCCTTAGTTTTACCAACCCATAACTTCTACCCCACTTTAGAGTTTGGTACTTTCCATACCTCAAACACTTTCACCTATTATCACTAGAGTTACCACCCTCCAACAACCAACTAATACTTTCATACCTCCAACCCAATCTACATCTGTACCACCATCCACCAACTCAATCATACCCATAACACAACCCATATTAGGCCCCCAAGAAGTACCCATGACATCTTACCCATATGTTTCTAACCCATAAGGATACATATCACCTTCCACCCAATCATTTATTCCAATCAACCCTTATATGGCACCATCCTAACCTCTTATTACCACTTACCAATATATGGATTCTTCACCACCTTCTACCACTTATCCATACATTACTACCACCCAACCTCAACAAAATTTACTAGCTAATTAAGCAACTTCCCAACTTAAAATAGATTTGGTAAAGATGTTAATCAACAAAATGACCAACCTAGAGTCATATATCTCTAAGTCTCATAACCTTTTATCCTATGATAAAATCTACAATGAACCCCTCCATCCATCCATTCCTATCCATGCTTATCCTCCTCAATGGTAATTACCTATGTTTTCTAAGTTCTAAGGTAAATAGGACCCCCAACAACATTTGAGAGAATTTCATCATTTTTATTATCTAATCACGTATGATGATGCACTCCTCCTTCATACCTTCACCATGTAATTATTAGGACCAACCCTTGATTGGTATAGTTATCTTACCAAGCATTCCATATTTTCATTATCTGAACTAGCCCAAATCATTTTAGAGCACTTATTAGTAAATATATCTTAAAAGGTTTCTATTATCGACCTCTATTATAGTAGGTAATTTGATGATGAATCAATTGCCGATTTCATAGTTAGATGGAGAGGTCTCATCAACCAACTTTTTTTCTCCTTACCCCAACTTGAGTTGATTGATATCTTCTCTCAAGGTTATACCAAACATTTTTCTCCCTCTTTAAGTTTAAAATTTCATAACTTTTGATGAGGCATTCACCAAGGTACATAAAATTGAAAACCAAGCCATTGATGAAGGGAAATTGAAATTATGAAACAAGAATTATAAATTTAAATCTAATGATTCTCGCTCCACCAAAACCACTAACCAATCCAACCATCCTAATAACAAAACAAAATCATTTGTAAACTCAATTGTCCTAAAAAATACTCCACCACCAACTGTCAACCAACTCCATCAAACCAATTTTTTCAACCCTTCCTACCAACAAAACCAAAACTAAGATCCTCTAAAATAAAATACTCCCATAAGGGAGTCTTATGCTTTAGTTTTGGATAAATTTCTCAAATCTAATCTCATCCAACTTCCACCTATCAAACCACCCTAATATTTTGATGCTTCTCACCTCATGCCTAATTGGTACAATGAGAATGACCATTGTGCCTTTCACCAAGTTATTAGACATGAAATCATTTGATGTAATACCTTAAAAAGTCTGGTCTAAAGCTTAATTGATAGTGGAGAAATTGAATTTGATAATCCTAATGCACCTCCTAATCAATCCCTTGACATCTTATGAAAACCTTTTCCTAATCATATTCCTTCCACCCATCACCTTGACAATAAACCAGAGTCATCTCACTCTCATGAGGCACATACAATCAATGTTATTATTAGTGATCCCATTATTGAGGAAACCAATATCACAACTACCTCTCCCACCATTTCACTCATATAATTTTTAGAACTACCCTCCATTCCTTTATACACACAAACAAAGGAATCAACCACCCCTCTCTCTTCACCTAATGAGACCTTAGCTTTATCCACCTCTCCTATGATGGAAACACCAAAGGAGACAACCCTTGCTTTAGTCATTTATTCTTACTCCACTCCACCCATTGAAGTGGTAAGACTGCCCTCCATTCCTTTGGAAACCTAAATAAATAAATCAACTATGTTCATTCCTTCACTTGAGGGAACTACACCTACCTCCTCCATCATAGAACCATCCATTCCTTCTTTGTGAACCATCCCAGAGGAGATTACCTCATCACCCAACCACTAATTTTGGAACCTTCCATCAAAAACAAGGATGGAGGAAATTTTCCCTCTTCTCCACCTAAGGGATTAATCTTTGAAACAAATAACCAAGGAACCAAACTAATATAAAAGCCATTTTATAGATTGCTTTAAAGTCTAGATTTCACTTCTCAACCCAACTTTGATAGAGCCACTTTTTGGCATCATCTTGGGGTCCCTTACCAAAACAAATCTAAATCCTTAACCTCATTCAAATCCACCCTTACACCCATTATTATCTCTTCATCAAATACCTCTTCTTTTTAAATGATAGGTGAACCATCCCAACCATCTCCATCTAACATTTCCAAATCACTTTATGCCTTTCTTGCCAAACCTATAAAAAATCTAGGAATTATTCCCACACCTAGTCAAACTCATCCCTCTTTAAATTTGGACTTAACTTTATCTAATCCACCAAAGAAACCCCCAACTAAACTAATTAAGAAGGTAGAGTTATCAAAACATCTACCTCAAACTAGACCCATACTAGCTCCTTCTCACCTACCTTCTATCTTAGGACCCCATCCTTCTACCCTCCTTGTTACCTATTCTTCCTCTAGTAAACCATTCCCATTTTCTCTATCTACACCTACCAAATCATCTATTTCTCCTTAATTTTTAAATAACCTATCTACTTATACTTTTCCACTTATATCTAATCCCTCCTCATCTAAATCTTCCACTCTCAAATCATTTACCCTAAAGCTAACCATAACTAATCAATCCCAACCACCAACTAAACCCTTATACCACCTACAACTTATAAGGTGAAAACTATTTCTAAGAAGGCTCCCACCCCTAAAACTATAAACCCATTACCTCTAATCCCTTTTAATGAATCTTATTCAACCATCCTATAAAATTTATTGTAAACTTCTTCCATTAGCTTACCACCTATAAAACATTCACCCTTACAACACCAAACCCTCTTGGTTAAATGATAACTTGATTTATGCATACCATAGGGCACTGGGACATGATATAGAGAATTTTAAACCTCTCCAAGCACTTGTTCATAGCCTATGTGATGAGGATGATCTATTATTAGATGATCCTTTCTTACCCCTATTACTAATCCAACTATCAACTCAACCTATCTAACATTTACCTACTCCCCCACTCTCATCGAAGAGTGATGAAGAAGAACTAAAGCAACCATAAAACTCAATGAATCCCCCCCATCCACACTATTCATATGGTTACCTAGTCTCAAGCCTAATAGGAGGACAAGGAAAAAGCCAAAGTCTCCATTCCTTGGATATCCTTTTGACCCTTCAGCCTTCTATCCAAACCTAAACACCTAAACCTTCACCTATCCCACCACCAAAACCCAAAGTATCCATTTTGAGAGGTTATCCTTCTAACCCTTTTGACTCCATCTAAAATATCATGTTGAAACAACTTCACCAGACACTAGTAAAAATGAACCTTTATGAATTGATCAACACCTCACCCCTACCATCATCAAGCATTGATAGAGGCTCTAAAATCTATAGAGGTTCAACTAGATGACCCATAACCTCTTTCATCCTTTCTTGGATCCTCTAACTTTCTACCTTCATCACCTTTCAAGATTCTAAAATACCTCCTATTCATTCTAAGGATCCTGATCCTCCCCTCTTCATCAATGTGTACATTGATCAAACCCATATCAAAAGGGTGATGATTGATGGAGGAGCTATCATTAACATTATCTCTTCCCATGTTTATGACCAACTTTAGCTACCCAAGAACATCATGTCAAAAAGCACAACAATCCTTCACTCCTTCAATGATACCATGGCCACTGCCTTAGGGATAGTGGTCGTCTATATCTACTTGCTACCTTGCACCACTTTTTAACTATTTTACATTATAGAGGGTGACTTCTAATACAATGTGTTATTCAGATGACCTTAGATCCATGTCATGAGTTATGTCCCTTCTACCTTACATCAATGTGTCCAATTTGAGTATGAAATTCAAGTTGTTACCATCAAAGTTGACCCTAGCCTTTTTGCCTCTTACAATATGACATATCAACATAATGATGTTCTTATTCCTCCCTCATCCACTTTAGAATCAAATACTAACCACACTACCTCACCACCAACCAAAACTAACAACACTCCCACCCATATCATTGATGAAGCATCCACTAGCTCATCTATCCCTTCTTCCCAAATCCCCATAGAGGACCCATTGGAACCCATATTTCAACATCTCTCCCTCGGGGAATATTATATTTTAACCTTAGATGCTTTCTCTACTTTATAAGAATATGGGAACCTTAAACATGATCCTTCCTAAAATCCCAAAATTAGAACCGTCATCCCTTTTGTACTCCCCAATAATCAAACAAATTTCATCTATGGGGAAATTGATCAACCACTTCTCACTCCCACCACTACTTCAACTATCCTACCATTCACTTATAAGTTATCTTATCTCAAAAAACCAACCTTTACTAAAGCTTACTTTTATAGGAATGATTAGAACCCAAAAAACTCATGAGATTCCCATAATCAAAACCCAAAAACATCATGATTTATTCAACCTAGGGTTCATACCACCAGAAGAACCCATCACCACCATTGATGAGGATGTTCCATCTTCACCAACCCCATCTCCCTCAAAATTTCAGGACGTAGATATCATCACATATAATATTTTTTAATGATTAACACTATTAGTTTTGGCCCCCTAACCTATCCAAAGGATAGAGAAACTAAAACACTTATTCTCATTCATCCTAAAATGATAGAAAGAGATTATCCTACCATCAACACCATCCAACATCAAGATGATGATTCCATTCTCATCTACCTTGATATGGGGGATTATTTTATTCATAAATCCCTTCCTTTATAGAACCAAACCATGCTAAATGAATCTACCATTAAGTTCAACTTGGGTACTCAAGATAATCTCTATATCATCAAGATAAACCAATCCTTAAATTCCATGGAGAAATAATATTAAATTTTTTTCTTCATGACTAAAGCATAGCATGGTCTTATTAGGATATGCCCATAATTGACTCTTTATTACCCTCCACAACATTTTCACCCATCATGAGGTTAAACTACTCTAATAAAATCTTCATAGGATGTATCCTCACATAGCCCTTCTTGTCAAAGAAGAACTCTAGCATCTCTTATTCATTGAAATAATTCAACCTATTAACTAACCACAATGGATTTATAACATCATTATTATCACCAAGACCATAAGGGGACTTCATCTCTACATTGACTTTCATGAACTCACCCTCGCTTACCCAAATGATGTCTTTCCTTTGCTAAACATTGACCAACTTGTTGATCTTATAGCTAGTCATGAAATGTTATCTCTCATGGATAGTTTCTTGGGATATAATCAGATATTTATTGTCCCCAAATATTAGCTTAAAAATTCCTTTATCACCCCATGGGGGACCTTCTACTACAAGAACATGCCTTTTGGTTTGAAGAAGGTTGGATGAACCTATCAGTGTGTTATGACCTACATCTTCCATGATCTCATCTATAAAACTATAGGGGACTATGTTGATGATATCCTTGGTAAATATAAATATTACAAGGATCACCTAGCCATTCTCACAATCATATTTGACTGACTAATATATTATCATGTCAAGTTCAACCCTAAGAAATGTATTTTGGGGTCTTATCTAGAAAACTTCTAGGTTTTATCATATCTCTTTGAGGAATCAAAATAGACCCCACCAACATTAGATAAATCTTGGAGATGCCTCATCTTACCAACCTTAATCAAATCTATAGCCTAAAGGGTAAGCTCCAATCCATAAGTCACTTCATCTCTCAGTTATTAGATATATGTCAACCCTTTCACCATATATTCAATAAAGACACCTATTTTAAGTGGGCCAAGGACTATCAACAAGCCTTTGATCTAATTAAGGAGGAACTTCTTTCTCTACCTATTCTTATTCCTCCCAAAGAAGACCAATAGTTCTACCTTTATATATCTACCATGGACCATTCCTTAGGGGCAATGTTCACTCATCATGATTAATAGAACAAAGAACAAGTCATCTACTATATTAGCTACACACTTATAGAATATGAAAATTGGTATAATTCTCCCAAGAAAATTTGCTTTGGCTTGGTCTTTGTGGCCTTCAAACTACGTCACTACCTTCTTAATCAAAAAACCTATGTCATTACTAACACTAACCCACTCAAGTACATGGACTCTAAACCATACCAGAACTAACATATGAATAAGTGGCTCATGATCTTATTTGAGTTTGATCTTGAGTTATTTAAAAGAATTTCCTTTAAATATCAAGTAATCATCAATCATTTATTTGAATCTCCTCTACCAGAAAACCAACCATTTCCTCTCACTTTTACAAATGAGTCCATTGTAACTCTTTCTCAGGAGGAAGCCACTTACCAAATGGCCATGTTTTTTTATGGATCCAAATGCTAACATGGTGGTAGTACCATAGTTATTGTCATTCCCCTGAATGGTGAACCTCTTCCCCTTTCCTTTAAAATTGAATTTGAATTAACCAATAATGTGGTTGAATATGAAGCTCTAGTCATAGGTGTCTAAACCACTCTATCCTTAAGGGTTAAAACAATCAATATCTTTGCAAATTCCCAACTAGTGATCAACTAGGTCAATATATCTTATCAATGTAAAAATGATGTCCTATTAAAGTACAAAAAACTCATAGACATACTCTTAGCATCATTTGATCATTACCTTATCCAGTCAGTTCCTCGATCTACCAACAAGTTTGTAGATACAAAGGCTTCCTTAGCTTCCCAAATTCCATCCCAATTACTTGAATATAAACTATTTGTCACCATCCATCATTTTATCACACCATCATATATTATTTATAACCTCCCTACTATTTGTAGTGTGGAAATATCTCCTTTTGACATTTGGTACGACCAAACTTTTAACTACCTTAGCCTTGACATTATTCCTCCCAACCTATAAAGGAATGTCCAAAGGGACTTTATTTAGAGTACCTCTCATTACACCATACTAGGAGCAATCCTTTATAAATGTGGATTTGACAATCTCCTTCTCTATTGTTTGCATAGTCATGAAGCTTCCCATGCTATCATGGAAACACATGATAAAATCTATGGGGGACATTTTAGTGGCTTAGCTATCGCTAAATGTATCCTTTACCTTGGCTAATATTATCCCACCCTCAATCAATATTTTTGTGATTAAATAAATGTGTCAAATGTTAATAGCATGCTAATTTACATCACACACCTACACATGTCCTTTTAGTATCTAAATATTATTATAGCTTATCATAATGGGGTCTCAATCTTATTTGGGAAATCAATCCTCATTTTTCAAAATGACACCAATCTATTATTACCACCATTGAATATTTCACCAAGTGGGTGGAAGTCATTTCTCTTGTCTCAACCAAAGCCAAAAGGATTATTTATTTCATCACTCACTATATCATCTATCACATTGGTGTTCCCCATAAGATCATTACTAATAATGGAAAATAATTTAAAAACAAGAAATTTTAAGGTCTTTGTGATACTTTTGGCATCAAACTAAGATTTTCCTTGCCTTATCATCCCAAGAAAATGGATAGGTAGAAGCTTCTAACAAAACCCTTAACAAAATGTTAACCAAATTTGTTAGTGTTTTAGGTCAAGATTGGAACCTTCATATCCATTTCACTTTATGGGCATATCACACTAATATTCAAACCTCTATGGGTGTTACCCCTTTCTCTCTCATCTTTGGAGTAGAGGTAGTCTTACCTTTCAAATTCTAGATTATTTCTTATTACATATATTTACATGAGATCCTTTCTAAGAGTGATTATCATTAGGAATTTCTTACACATCTTGAGTTACTTGATGAACATCACCTTGTGGCACTTAATAATCTTCATGTCTATCAAGAAAAAATCAAGTGTGCTTACAAAAAACACTTGAAAAAGAGATAATTCAATATTAAATACCTCATCCTTAAGGAAAACCATGTAAATAATCTAGAAAAAATTATAAAAGGCAAGTTTTTTTTCAATTAGATTGAACCCTACATCATAACCCATAAGTATGGATCAAGAGCTTATCATTTGTCTTCTCTCAAAGGAAAACCATAACCTAAGCCTATAAATGCTTCACATTTTCATCATTTTTATTGTTAAACAAGGATCAAACTCACATGTGCATCTAACTTAAGTTCATCCCTTGGTTTATGATATTTTCACTTCCCTTCACCTACCTATCCATATTCCTCCTGAGGATAATTGATTATAATATAGGATTGTGTGATTATCCATCATAGTTATAGCTTAATCCTAAGCATGGATACCATGGCTCTACCCATGGCATGGTTCTCATGGATACTTTTCATCTCTAATTAGATGGAATCCCATGATCCATTGTCTCTCAAACCACCTTTACTCATCTATCGTTAACCTTTTATGCTAAAAGTCTCACCTCCATAAAGGTATATTTTTATGCCTAAATAGACTTGTCTTTGTATAAAACTAGAATTCAAAATCAAATTGGGATACCAAAATATCTCTTGGGTCGATATCTCTAGCATAGAATATTTCACCCTTGAAGGACAACTACCCAATAATTATATTACTTAAAGATAGATTATTGATTTGAAGGATAGCTATAAAAAAATCTAACTTTAGACCACTCCCTTGAAGGATGGCTAAGACAAAGTTTTCCAAAGCAATCATTTGAAGCTTCCCATCTTGATTAGCTTCACTAATTCTATCAAAATAACAAAATAAAAAATGATGCTTTGTCAAAATCAAACCAAGTAGTCTACAATTGTCTTTTACATATGGCATTAGTAGATTCCCCACATCAATTAGTCTACACATTGTATAAAGGCATGGACTTGTCTATTATGGTTATTTGGTCACCAATGGAAGGGGAAAGCTCCAAAACATTAGGTTACCATACCACCCATTTCAACCATCCACCTATCCCCTACTTTTCCTTCTTGATCTCTCTAACCATCAAGGGATTATGAGCTTACTTGACACAAAGTGGTCATGATACCTTCTTTTTTGATCAAATCATGTTCATGTAAAGCTTTCAAAAGGCTTATTTTCATTAACTCGCATCCAATTTTGATTTTTTAGGACTTTGTCAATGAAAACTTGATGCCTTTTTCTTGCCCTATCATTAGTAGTTCATGTAGACATGTGTCTCATAATTCTTATCCCTTTTGCACATTTATTTTTTTATTTACATGTACTTTATATGTATTCATTATATTTGCATTAATCCATACTATATCCAAACATTCAAACAATTAATATGCCACAATAGTCCATATATATCCTATCTATGCACCCAAACATCAATCACATCATCATGCATATTCTAAACCATGTCATCCAAAACCACAATCCAAACCATCCTATCCATGATCATGAACGTGATCACACACACCATCCATAATATAATCACCAAACACTATCAACATATTAAATTAAAAATAAAAGGCACATGTTAACTCCCTCATTTTATCATCACATAAATATTCCATAATCTTTAGCATCATATCTATCAAAACATAAAATAAACCATACTATCCATTAACATGTCATCACATGCCTGAACTGCAATCCATATATCACCTTATAGAGCATGGGGATTGAGAATCCTACTATTTACTCATATCAAAACATACACCATGCAAATTTATAAACATTAAAACTAATAACCCATAAATAAACCACATGCATAACCATATTCACACATCATATCAACACCATAAACATTATCCATGAGTCACATCATATCTACTAAATATAAAACCATGTTACATCTATAAACTATGCCATAATTTTATTTAACATGGTCATATATACATAATCCATGCCATTTTCAATCACATATCCATAGTAATATCATAAACAACATCTTTATATGACAATAATCAAAACCATCCATGATCATATATACATCATATCCATCCACTAAACAAAGCATCAACATATATGAATCATATTACACATGTCCCAATCACATTATCTATAGCATACGTATAATCATGTCACAAACAAAATCATTACACATCCATAATCATGTAAATTGAATTCCAAAAATAGGTACATCAATAAACATTATCACATGCCTAGGTTAACAAGCCAACATCTGATGAGTGTCACATATTCAACATCTCATCCATAATCCATATCATCATAACCACATCCTAAAAATAATCTACATCTATCTCATCATAAACATAATCTACATTTATCTCATCATAAACATAATCTACTTCTATATCATCATAAACATAATCAACATCAATATCTTCATGAACATAATCAACATCTATATAATCATGAAAATCATGAAGATAATCCTCATCTATATAACCATAATCGTCATATACATCAAAATCAAAATTCATAAATGTTAATGAAGAATACATCATAGAACATGGAATAATCTATCAAATCTCTCGCTAATATAGACATCTCACACCATCAACATGCAGGCTAGTATTAATATTGACAACATATACATTATATAATATCTTCTATCAAGTCCCTGGGACACCACTACCACTATCCCCATTTATGCCTACACCTTGACTACCATCTGGTAGTGGTCCCCTTGATATCCTTGCCTACCCTACTATCAAGGCACACTGTCCTAGAATAACTATATATGGACCACCTACTAAACTAGCCCTATACTCTCCATATCTCATCTCTAGTGAAAATTATGCCAAAACTATCACCTCATAATATCTCAATGCTTTAATGGTGGCTAAGTATCATGCCCTCAAAATTGTGTTAGGTGGTCCTCCTATTGCTATTATGGCCACTCCTACCCTCTATCTTAGTGAATCTCTCTCATATGTCACTAACCCAATATAGATCCTTGTCTAATCTTGCTCACCAGTTCAGGTGGCCACTTGACCCTATAAGGAGACAACCTAACCCTATAAAGTGGCCACCTATCCCTGTAAGCTAGTAATTTGGGCCTATACTTATACCAATGCTACTACCACCTATCCATCTTGTGTCAATTCCCTTGTAATATCCAAATCCATGGGATAATATCCCCCATCACCCCATCTAAAATTGGCCTTTGTATATCTGGATTAGTACCATTCTATGTAACCATATGTAAAACTTACATCATCAATGGTGGCTCTTGTCAGTAGCTCTGTGTGGTCTAAAATGGAATCTTATGAATGTGGATCTAGGAGTAAGAACATGAAATCCTCCCTCTTATACCTATGGAAATCTTGTGGGATCCCCTAAATAAGTTCAAACTATCTCTACACTCACTTGAATGGGATAAGATTGTCTCACCATCCCATCTCCCATTAATCTAGTACCAACTATGTATGGATAATATGTGGTTGTTATATCTTAGTCACCTAGGTGAACCTATATATGGCCTCCACACTATGTCACCTACCACCAAACCATCTAAGGCATGCTAGAACCACTTAATATCTCAACCTACACCACCTTCACCTATCAATGCATAATACCCTCTCCATTTGGTAAAGCTAATTATAAATGGCTCCTAGTTAAATCCTTCATAGTGTGCCCACATTGGCCTTAGTACTTGAATGTGCTCATATTCCTAATAGTGGAACACAAACTTGATGCTAATCTTGTATCACTTGTACACCCATAAATCCCAAATCTCCTTATAAATTTGTAGTAATATGGATGAGGCCCACCCAAAAATAGTCTTGCCTAGTAGCATCTCCACTAAAATCCTTAATAACCTATATGGGAATTAGCCACTCCTTTAATATTGTACCATGAAATATGACACAACCATCATCATCATCATCATCATTGTGGAAGACATCTATCTATAGGAGCCCTTTAGTATAGGGGTCTATAGATGAATCCACTTGAGTGAAATTAAGCATAGACCTAATCTACCCTATACATAAAATCCATATGATAGTCAATCTCCTCACTCTCTATATGGTAGATTGGCTCCCCATGAATGGGTAGCCATTTGATATGTTGAATGTCTTCTAGGAGAATTGTCATCTCCCCTATCGATAAAAAAATGTGTTTGTAGATAGGTCCCATCTCTTGATGAGGGCCACAATCATACCCACATCTCATGGTAGGTGAAGATAATGAATCATCACACCTACTATAAATATCTCCATATATTTCCACTCCTCCATTATCATTGCATATCAAACCTCATCAAAAAATTGAGGGACTTGGTCCCTCATCTATATTTAAATGCATGCATATATACATATCATGTTAACAATGGCTACTTGGTTTTCCACATCTAACTAAGTACCACCCTACACCTATTTTTTTCAACCTCTTTCAATCTACCCATTACATCTACCCTTATTTCCATTTACCCATTACATTTAACTCTAACACTCAAAATCAACCTCTACCTTTATTAATATTAATGACAACTTCTATCACTAACAAGTACCTTATTCTGCATACTTTTCACTAAACCTATTTAATCTTAACCCTAACACTTATTTTTTTCTCACACTTCACATGTTTCTCACCAAAATCTACCCATTTACCCTTTTAAATACTCCATCCCACATACATTTGACCTTTTTCACACTAAAAACTTTACACACATTTTCTACACCAAATACAAATACATTCTATCAAGCATTATTAAAACCTTTTAGCTTGGCACTTTCACCACTTTTAATGTTTACCATTTAACAAAATTTGAAAAAATATCAACAACCTTTCCAACACTTAAAAAAATTACAATATTTTAATGTAATTATTCCTGAACCCTTCAATCACCAAGGGTTCCTTAAACCATCAATGATCCCTTCAGGACTCTTTTACCCCCGATGCACAATCATTGACGATTGAGTTGAACTATAAATTGTCATTATGTGTGACTATCAATGGTGAAACTTGAACCCTCAACCTACAAAAACCTCTATGAAAACACCAAAATGTAATAAATGACCTACATAATGTAGACACCTAAAATTGCCTACCAATAACGTCCAACCAAGCTTTTGACCAATTTCCACCCAAAATACATAATTTGGCTGAAAAACACTAAAACATGTTAAATGATGTCAAACTGACATATTCAAGTGCCACTTTTGTCTAGGGTATCCCTAAATGGGTAATGTAATTTATGGGCTAGCTAACTTTGATCTAAACATTTCAAGTCAAAATGCTAATTTTGCACCTAGGTGCTTTGGATTGATCTTTCCTATCAAATATCTTGCATAAGATGTGTGCCTTTGTTATTTATTATTAAAAACATCATAAATGGGAATACAATTCCAACACTTCTGACATCACCTTCTAATTCTAATCCATTCAAATTTTGGACCAATAACAAGGCATTCTGATCAAATTGAGTAATTTGTGCATAAAGTTCTTAATCATGCTTAAGAGATAATTAACCCAAATCAAGGCCTAATAAATAATTCCATGGAAACTTGTTGAAACTTGTTTTTATAAATGAATATTTAATATCTACATCATTAAATGACTTCATTTCTAGGGAAGACATCCCTAGGCCATAAATGCCACAAATATCAGGATTCATGCCCTCTATACCTCATCAATGCCTTCCATGATGCCCTCTATGCCTCTTAATTTCCATTTCTTTGAATGTCATGATGAGGATAATTATAAACTTAATTCTAAAAATTGAAATAATCTTCAACCACACATATCAATCTTAGGATGGATGGTTCAGGTTGATTCTAGACATTCTCAAACATTTATAAACAGGAGGCCTTACCACATAATTTCTAAGCCAGTTTGGTGTAAAATTATAATGAAAAAATATCTTAAGTAGGCCATTGATACTAGTGTTACCATGCCAAATTGATTCCAAGACAAGATAATCCACAAGCCAAAGGTGCCAAGGAGAGATGGAGGTAATCAAGATTCCATTGCCAAGGACTTCATGAGCATAACTCGAGCAAGCCACAACTACAAAGGCATTTGGAGCATCCAAGGAAGGTGAAGTAATTATTGTATTTTATTCCTTACTTTTTTAGTTTTGTTTATCATTTAATTTTGTTAACTAATATCTCCCTAGTGTTCAGGCCTATAGATGTTATGTTATTGGCATGTTTATTTCATTTTATTTTCATTTTGGAACTAACACCATACTAATAATCCTCTCTTGAGTCAAATTCCTAGATCCACATAATGGCATGCTTGGTGGGACTAGACACATATCACACCTAAAGGAGATCCTTTTACAACTCTAAAATATTTATTTGAGCCCTTAAAACACTTGAAAATTGATTTTCTAACTTTATTTTGTCATTTTTGATTGCCATAATTTTACGCAATAACTGATGTTGGCAAGTAAGACCAACATCGGTTACATAGATTAACCAATGCCAATTAGAAAAACTAACATCGATTAGATCTTGGTCAGCTAGAGTAACTAACATCGGTGATAATAACCAATGTTGGTCACTATGTTTTTCCAAAAACATAGACCTGAGATCTACTTTTTTAAAGTTCATTATTTCAAGCTAAAAATAACTTCAAAGCTAAAGAACATGCTAACAATTTTACTATAGGACCAATCTT
Organism: Torreya grandis; assembly: GCA_037957365.1. Taxonomy (NCBI): domain Eukaryota; kingdom Viridiplantae; phylum Streptophyta; class Pinopsida; order Cupressales; family Taxaceae; genus Torreya; species Torreya grandis. The sequence goes on along the minus strand of JARHVA010007505.1, from coordinate 602,113 downwards.
TATATTTTTTATAAACATGTTTAAATCACCTTTGCATGCTTAAAAATCAATTATGATCCTTGTTTTGGTGTTTAACAAAGGACTTAGATGTTTTGGTGAATGTTTTCAAAGTTTGCAACTAAGACCAAGGGGTCAAATGAACACCACCAAATCCTTCATTTTGGGTTTAAAGTTGAACACACTTTTCAATTTTTATTTGAAATAGTTGTTTAATCAAATCTTTGTTTAGAAAAAATAGGAATGTTTCATGTATGCTCTTCCATTTGTCCCCTATAGTGAACCCTTGGAATCAAAATCAGCATTCCTATTGCAAGTAGCCTAGTCCAAGGCTTTGAAAGAAATTCATCTAAAGCACTCCCAAAAAACTCATCAAAGTTTGGGTGATCTTGAAAATGACCCTAAAGTATTTCTACTTTCATGCTTTATTTATTTTTATGCAAACTTGGCTTGTGAGGGGGGCTTCATCACCTCCTAAAAGTTATTTAGGGAAGTTTTGACCTAGGGTTTCATCTTCTAGCATTGACTTCTTTTGGCTCCTTTGGAGTACATGGTATGTAGTGGCACTTTGGACATCGCACTACACTAAGTGAACAATAAGATGTAATGGTTGCAAAAAGGACTAGACCTTTTTACAACAAGCCAAGTGATACAGACCCAAAATCCATGCTTTTATTTGAAATGAAAGTCATTTTATAATTAATTCTCCTATATTATTAAAAAACTTGTTAGATCTTAGACAAATCCTAACTTGTAATAGAAGTATTGTTGGTCCAAGGTGCACCTCAAGGTCCATGTCATAATATTGTCATTTGAGAGAAGGGGGGGGGGTGCAAAAACCCTAATATATAATGCATATTTACTTTTGGATTAATACTTAAAATCCTCTCAAATGACATATATGGATGGATTCCAACAATACCAAGCAACCTTGTCATTTTCAGATCTAAGGGTGATTAATTAGTTGGTCTTGTCCTAGAATAAAGTCTTGTTTAGAGTAAAAAATTGGTGTAAACAAACAATCCAAAACCAAACACATGGTCCTTATTTTCCTTTGAATAAAGAGGCATTATACTATCCACATAAGGTCATCAATTTACCTTTTTCAAAGTTCATCAAAAGCTTGAGAGTCATTTCATCTACTTTGGCATATTTATGTTGCTCAATTGAGTCTAGACCTTTACCAATGTTGTTTAAGTCCTTCACTTACAATATAAATTGGAATTACACCTTTACAAGTTCATATGCTTGATGTGTTAAGTGGGTTTTCCATTTACACTAAACTTGAGGGAACTTAGGTTTAATTTTAAATTTGGGTTGAAGGTTGTTTAAGACTCAAAATCATTATCATCATTTGATAGACTTAACTCATTTGGTGCTAAAACACTTGCACTTTAATTCTATGAACCACAACATTTTGAGTCAAGAAAAATAGTGTTATGCTATCAAAATTTTAGGAAAACATCTCTGTCTTAGAGAGTTTTTGAAACAAACCTTTTTGTCATACCTTTTGGGTAGTATAGAATCATTACGCTGCCTAAAACATTTCAAATATTTTTCCATAAACCTTTTTACATATAATTTGAAATTTGTTTCTACAATTTTAGACTAATCCAAGTGTACTTTTGTGATCATTTGTCTAAAACATAGTTATACCATTCACTTTTGTTTAACTTGTTTGTCAAAAAGAACCAAGTTTTATACCATTATTTATGAGAAAATAAACTATTGCTAAAGTGCCTTTTGTTTCACACCTTATACTTAGTTGATCAAGTTCATGTATAAGAATAAAAATCCTAGCATTTTTTAGAAGTTTTTCAAATCCCTTAGGTTAAAACTTTCATCTATTTTTAAAGTCTAGCTTTTGATGTTATTTGGCCAAGAGTCCTATCACATGCCTTGTTTGAGCCTAGCTTTTGATTCCGTATTTGGCCAAAAGACCTATCAAATTTTAAATTCCTAGATTAGACTAATTTGAAACACCTCAACCTCAGAGTTTGTCATTTTTATTTTTAATACAATTTACTTGCTTATCTTTATGTGAATAGTGAAATGTTAGATACTTCACGCTAGCTTGTTTCCTTACAAACCTTTGCATAAACCTGTTGATCCTTTTAACAAATCTAAACCAAGTTGGAACATAATCTATTTTAGACATTGTCCTTTTTAGATTTTTTATAAATCTTTGACCTTTTATCACAAATCATTGACTATGGATACCAACATGCATTCCTACACTTGTAGTGGACTCACGTACAATCTAGGGATTAGTAATGTGGTGTGTAGGAAGAAATGGTGCAAGAACCTTATGCAGATAATATTACTTATGATATGGATTCTTATCCCTCTTATAATACTCAATTAGGGGCACAAATCTAAGATCCATTGGCTAACTATTTGGTTAACACACCACCTTACACTCGTAGTGGACTCATGTATAATCTAGGGATTAGTAATGTGGTTTCATAGGAATAAATGGTGTAAGACCCTTATGTGGATAATATTACTTATGAGATTGATTATTATGCCTCTTATAATACTCAATCAGGGGCACAAAGCTAAGATACATTGGCTAACTATTTGGTTAACACACCACCTTACACAGAATAGGACCAAGAGCAAACTATGCAATACCTAGCTACAATACATGCAGTGGATGAGCCAATAATTCAATAGTTATATTTTACTAATACAAATTCCACATATGATCCATTATTTTTTGAGTGACATTTTTTAGAGAACAAAGATGAGATTTTGGTTAGATCCATAGAGGTAGGGGCTAAGTTTATATTAGAATTCTCTCATCAAAATTTACCAAGTCTAGTAAGAGTGCCCCATAATATCATTTATGATCAATAGGATTCTTCTATAAATCTTATAGATCTAGTCCAAATAATGTACCAAGATCCTAATATATTTTATCAAGGCAAAAACATCATGGAAGAACACTTTAACTAAATGTAGATAGCATATCAAACATATCTAAATCTATCATGTTATTTTAATCAGATGAGCATGGTAAGTAAGCCTCTCATTGACCTAGTTCCTTCAACATGAGTGTTGATAGAGTTAACTAGACAAGAGAATCTAAATTCTAACCCATGTATACAAATAATTTCAATAGATAACTTGATGCATATACCTATTATTGAAGAAGTGTCTTCAACCTCTACACTAAATAGTGAGTTAAACATAGTAGATAATATGCAAACAACATCCAATCCTGATCAAAGTGGTACTAATGCATAAATAACTAGCCAAAAACATATGCCTATAGTTAATCCTATAAATAGGTCCTCATATCAGGGAGTAGGAGTTTCTACACCCCAACCTCAACTGGCTATTTCCTCAAGTGTACAACCTATAAGATTAGGTAATCAAATAATAGCCTATGTCATGCCTCAATGATAGAATGTGATGAATCCCACTCCTAAAAAAGTAATGAGTAGTATTCCAAAACAACATGCATAATCTTATGTATCAATGTAATAAAGGATAAATACATTTCCACCTTAATCAGGGGTAACTAGTGTTCGACCTCATCAGGTTACGATGAACATACCTCTTTAGTCACATAATAATATTCTAATCAAAAACTAAGAAATGACTAGTCAAAAACATGAAAATATTGGTCAATGATAGATGCTAAATCTATAACCTTATTTCAATTCCTCATAGGGATTCATGAATAAGGAGGTCCCCATGTTTCTTAGGTATCTACTAGACAACTATTGGTTCAAAATGTGTGACAAATATAAAGACAAGGCCTTGGTCCACAAGTTCCCACTCAACAACACAATTCAATTAGTTAGTAACATGTCCTTTTTTAACCAAAATAGGCACAATATAGTTATATCCCTCCATCCCAACCAAAAAATCATCCAAGTTAAACCTTTATCATCAACCCAAATTAGAATATCACACAACCAAGAGTGTAATTTCAAGTAAATCCTAATCCATGTATATGTATTCCTGGTCCATTCCCCAACCAAGCCAATGTACCCCAATAGGTAGCTCCATCATACCTTGGTCAAAGTGTTCCACTTGTGACCTCCCAGCCATCTATCCAAATCCAAATTCTCCCTCAAACCAATATTCCATCCAGATTCCTATCCCAAGAATTGCAATAGATGAAGGATTCAATTGTTACCATTTAGGCTAGTAAACAAACTAAAAAGTTCAAATTGGATGGCATATGTTCCTATCCATTCAACATGGAGTATTTATAGATACCATTTCCTCTAGGATACGAGCCATCAAAATTTGATAATTATAAATGGAAAGGTGACCCTAAGGCTCATTTGATTGAATTCTTCATCACATGTCAATCAGTGGCATATAGCTTTTGCTATTCTTTCCAAGAAGCTTGGCTAGACAAGCCTTAGAGTGGTTTTTTAAATTTCCCAAAAATTCAATAATAGATTTTGATGATCTTTCTAATAAATTTGTGCGACACTTTTCTTATAATGTCAAGCATGATATTTCATTAGTGGACTTAATGCAAGAAAAGCAAAACCTGGTGAGAGTTCTGGAAATTATTTATAGTGATTGAGAGCCCTTGTAAGTTGTTTCACCCATAGTTTACTAGATAAATAATTAGCCACTGTATTTACCAAAAATTTTCATAGTGAGGTAGCTTACCATCTAGAACTATAATGTGTGCATATGTTAAAGGAGATCATTGATAAAAGGTTTGTTGATCGAGAGGGTACTCATCAATAAAGGAGTCATCAAGATTAATTCAACTAATAAAAATCAAGGTACCAATTTGGGAAATGACCAACATCCCATCCAAGTGTAAGCATCATAACTAACATAGGCCATTAACCAAGAAAGACCAAAGCAATTCAATAATAATAGGAATGTTGTGGGAAATAGAGTAACCGAATTTCATCATGTCCAAACTATGTAGACATCATCCACACCACCTTTTTAGCTTAATCATACCTATCAACCTATCTAACCAATACCACAAGTGTAACAACCAAAACTTTCACAAAAAATACAATAGCCTTTACCATTGCAAACCCCTCTTCGTAGAAGAATTGTGCCTCGCGTCATGTCTTTAGTGACCTAGGAGAACCTATTGAGTTTGTATTTCACAATATTGATGATATTAATCCAATTAGTTGGCCTATACCAAAGCATTATTTGCAAGGCATTCCTTATCCTGATTAGTACCATGAAAATGAATTTTGTGACAATCATCAGGTCAACAGGGATAATCTATGAAGATGTACCCAAATCAAGCATTTAATTGAGAATATGTTGGAAATGGGGAGATAAAATTAGATAATAGTGCTTCCAATTATAATAAAACTCTTGGGATATATCAAAACCCTTTTCCCTAACATAGAAATTAATAGCAGTAGAATAATCAACAATAACAATAGCAACGAGTGTAGCAACAAAATCAATAGTATCAAAATCAAAGGTCAAACTAGCAAAATCAACAAAATTAGCAATAGAACCCACAATGACAAAACAATGGATAAAACCAAGGTTAGAATGGTAACAAACAACACACCTACCATGAAATTTCACATGACTATAACAAGGTTGTAGGTCATATTGTAGGGGGTATCATTAATACCATCTCCATTAATTCTAGAACAAGTACTAATCAGCTTAGACCTTTTCTAAACAACAACATTTAGCCAAATTACATGGATAATTCTTCTTTGACCTGATAATGAATATAGGAAAACTATTAAATTATGACTTCCCCTTTTAGACCTTATATCACCAACTTGTCCTTGCCATAACCACATGCAAGTGCACCAATAATCAATACTTGTCTTATCTGGTCCCACACCATTCCTAACATCAGTTAGAAAAAATGGTCTAGTATTTAATCCTGATTATGTAATCACAACTCAAAGGTCAAAGATTACTATCTTAGGCCCATAACCATCCACCACTTTGTGTATCATCCAAATGATCAATTAGCCTCAGAATAAATCATTCACTACTAACCAAGATAAGAATTTTTATATTGTGGAATAATTATAAAAAACACTAGCACAAATTTCTATTTAGATTTGCTACGAATGTCAATAATCCACAAAAACATCTTGAAAGAGTTTTTGACCCAATCCACTATTGCTAGTGACATATCCCCTAGTAAATTCCAAGCTTTGGTTGGACACCTAGCTCTAGCCAAACAAGTCACATTCAACCAAAGTGATATGTCTTCCCTTCACCCACTCCATAATAATCTATTATACATAGAAGTTTATATAAAGAGACATAAATTAAAATGTGTCCTTATAGATAGTGGATCGAGCCTCAACATAGTGTATTCATAAGGCTTCTTGGGTACATAATGGTAGATCTCTAACCAGTAACAATAACCATCAAAGCTTATGATAATCAGGAAAGAGAATCACAAGGCACCATTAGTTTTCCAATTACCATTGGGACTTTGACCCATGATACACTTTTCCATCTGATTGATCTTGAGTTATCATACAACATGCTTCTAGGCAAGCCTTGGTTACATTAGATTCATGTAGTTCCATCAATGTTGTACCAATGTATCATGTTTTCCCACTCAAGGATGGAAGTGAATATTCTAAGAGATTTACACCCATATGAGTACTTCAAGCATCTTGAGGTTGAATTTCAAATCTATAATTATTAGTACAGTATGAATCCATGTTCCAATCAAGATAAAGGAAAAGTTATACTTATTGATCCTTTAGTGGATAATTGCATAGATCCTAATACCTTGGATTCCATTTCCCACATGCCACCTCCTAAATATTCTAATCATTTTACCATTTCAGATAATGGATTGAGAGAGTATGTGACCCATGATACATTTCATATTGCCAATCTTCCTTGGAATTTGAAAACCTTTGGGTGACCTAAATTCACCCCACATATGCATAGGCAATAAAAGAACAAAAATAAGGGACCTATCACATTTGTACTAGGATCTGGCCTAGAACCCAACCCTCTTAAAGGAGATAAATCAAGGTTATACAATGAGAACCAAAGCTAATTATTATAAAAGTGCAAACTATCTTATTCCTAATAAGATTATGGAGCATCACAAATATGAAGGAAGAGGCCTCAAACTAAGTCAATAAAGAACCATTAAGCTAATTTACATGACTAAGTATGAAATACCTTATGGACATGGATTCAAACCACCTAGAGGTGACCCCATATATCTATTCAAACTCCCTCACCAATGATTATTGATGATGATGCTGATAGCGAAGCAGAGTCCAATCATAGCCTCACCTTTTATGACCTAGCTAAAACCAACTTGTTTGATAACAATACCATTTTTACCCTTACCATAGCCATTCATCATGACCTATTGCCATTATATTATCCCCAACTAATAGATCCATAATGACCACCATTTTGATGAATCCATAATGACCATCATTAACACACACCTTGAGGATCAACCCTAGAAATTATAATTTTATGGTTCTTTCACTTCACATAGATCGGAGGTAGGCCTATTATTTATTACACCACAAGGGGATCTAATCCCTAAATCATTCAAAATCAGTTTTCCTTGTACAAACATGGCTGAGTATGAAACACTTGTTGAAAGACTTTTCCAAGTAGTGAATTAGAATATATATCATATTCAATTTTATGGTGACTATTAGTTAATCATTAATTAGGTCACAAATCATTTTTAAACCAAAGATGACAAGTTGGTTCTATATAAAGCCATGGTTGACACTCTTAAGCAACAAATTACCAATATTCAATTTGAGCACATACCAAGGACTAGTAATATAACTACAGATGCTATGGCTACTATTGGATCTCTATGTTGACAAATAGGTAAAGCTATAGAGTATCATTTTCTCGTCAATAATTTGTTAGCACCAACTCATGAACCTTAAACCATTGCCATGATTTATGATATTGTTGGTCTTAATTCTATCTAGTACTTATACCTATACAACTACCTTCATGACCAAGTTTTACCACCTAACTTATCTCAAAAATAGACTAAATCCTTCATTCATCATTCCACTCATTATGCTCTACTTGGATCTACCCTTTATCATCATAATTTTGATGGAACTCTACTTAATTATTTAACTTTAGTAGAGTCTACACCAATGTTAAGAGAAGTTCACGAAGGAGTATCTGGAGCTCATTATAGTGGGGAAATCCTATCAAAAAATATTTTTTGTACTAGTTATTATTGGCCCACAATGGACATAGATGCCACTACCTATGTAAAAAAGTGTGACAAATATTAAGAACATGCTAATCTAATTCATACCCCAATAAAAACTCTAAAACTAATGTTGACACCATGGCCATTTTATACATGGGGATATGACCTCATTGGTTATATTAACCCTACTTCATCTAATGGCCATAAACATATCCTTACCGCTACTAAATATTTCACTAAGTAAATATAAAGGCCAGTCTAGTGGTAAAAACCTATTTCAAGAATAATTAGATGGGGGTGTTCATTATTCTTTGAATTTAGACTAAGAGACCACCAACGATAAACTTGCATGTGGATCAGAGCTCAAATTTGACCAACAATAAGTATTTGATCCAATTCTTGAAGAATTTTTGACTATTTTTGTCACATGGCTAGATATTTCATTAGGGGACTCAGATTCATCATGCCTAGGAGAAGTTGAAAATCAAGTCCTAATAAAAGACCCTAACATATTTCAATAGTTCAAGTCACTACCTATTATCCTAGAATATGGTTTGACCCTTCTAGTCAAAGCTACAATAGAGGTAAATATCAAGACTCCATCAGACCTACAATGGATAAAATTAAGAGCATCCCTCACTTAGGAGGAGCATGACATCTTTATATCTCTATTGGGAGAATTTGTAGATATCTTTGTATGGGCCTATTCTAACATGCCACATTTAAACCCTACCTTGGTTCTACACCATATTGTGGTTAATCCTAATACCAAACTGGTAAAACAAAATCTACGTAAGATGCATCCTCACATTATTGTGTTGGTAAAGAAAGAGTTGGAGAAACTCTTAGAAGTAGGATGTATCTGATCTATTGACTACTCAAAATGGATCTTTAATATGGTACCTATTAGTAAAAAGCTTGAAGGGATCAGGATTTGTACTAATTTTTGAGACATCAACAAAGCTTGTCTTAAAGATGATATTCCCTTACCTAATATCAACATGATCATAAAATCCATGACTAGTTATGAAATTCTTTCACTTATGGATGGCTTTTTAGGATATAACTAGATCATAATACCACCAAAAACCAACATAAAATAGTGTTCACCACTCCATGAGGAAAATTTTGTTATCAAATAATGCTATTTGGCCTTAAGAATTATAGAGCTACATATCAAAGGGCCATGATTGTCATATTCCATGATATGATGCATGATATTTTTGAAGACTATGTTGATGACATATTAAGAAAATTCAAAACTAGGGTGAACCATTCAGTAGTGTTACGTAAGATATTTGAAATATTATAAGAGTACAAAGTTAGACTCAATCCAAAGAAATGTGTGTTTGGTATAACTTCAAGAAAACTACTTAGCTTCATTGTGTCTTGTAGAGGTATTGAAGTTGATCTAGCTAAAGTCCATGTTATAACCAAGATGCTACCACTAGCCAATTTGAAGTAAATCCATAGTTTGCAGTGTAATATCCAGTTAATCTAATGCTTTGTCTCTTAGTTAGTAGACAAATGTCATCCATTTACACACCTTTTAAATAAGGGATTTACATTTCACTAGGATGATCACTTCCAAACAACTTTTCAACAACTCAAAGACTATCTTGTTAATTTGCATGTTTATTACCTCCTATGCCAAGAAAGCCATTTTTGTTATACCTATCAGCTACTAATCATGCTCTAAGGGCACTCTTGGCTCAACATGATGACAATGATAAGGAGCACACTATATACTAATTAAGCCATACTTTGGTTACATATGAACATAACTATGCACCTGTTGAAAAAGCTTGTCTAGCCATGGTCTTCACAACTCAAAAATTGCACCATTACATGTTGAATAATAAGACCATGGTCATTTCAAAAGTAGATTTTCTCAAGTGTCTACTATCTAAAATATATTTTAAAGGTAGAATGGATAAATATATAATGTTTATCAATGATTTTGACATAGAGTATGTCAATTAGAAGCCAATCAAGGGATAAGTTCTTACAAATAAACTTGTTGAAGCACCTCTCATAGACACACAACCACTCATGTTTCCATTTTTTGATGAATCCATAATGACCATCATTAACACACACCTTGAGGATCAACCCTATAAATTATAATTTTATGGTTCTTTCACTTCACATAGATCGGAGGTAGGCCTATTATTTATTACACCACAAGGGTATCTAATCCCTAAATCATTCAAAATCAGTTTTCCTTGTACAAACATGGTTGAGTGTGAAACACTTGTTGAAAGAATTTTCCAAGTAGTGAATTAGAATATATATCATATTCAATTTTATGGTGACTGTTAGTTAATCATTAATTAGGTCACAAATCATTTTTAAACCAAAGATGACAAGTTGGTTCTATATAAAGCCATGGTTGACACTCTTAAGCAACAAATTACCAATATTCAATTTGAGCACATACCAAGGACTAGTAATAGAACTACAGATGCTATGGCTACTATTGGATCTCTATGTTGACAAATAGGTAAAGCTATAGAGTATCATTTTCTCGTCAATAATTTGTTAGCACCAACTCATGAACCTTAAACCATTGCCATGATTTATGATATTGTTGGTCTTAATTCTATCTAGTACTTATACCTATACAACTACCTTCATGACCAAGTTTAACCACCTAACTTATCTCAAAAATAGACTAAATCCTTCATTCATCATTCCACTCATTATGCTCTACTTGGATCTACCCTTTATCATCATAATTTTGATGGAACTCTACTTAATTATTTAACTTTAGTAGAGTCTACACCAATGTTAAGAGAAGTTCACGAAGGAGTATTTGGAGCTCATTATAGTGGGGCAATCCTATCCAAAAAAAATTTTTGTACTAGTTATTATTGGCCCACAATGGACATAGATGCCACTACCTATGTAAAAAAGTGTGACAAATATTAACAACATGCTAATCTAATTCATACCCCAATACAAACTCTAAAACTAATGTTGACACCATGGCCATTTTATACATGGGCATATGACCTCATTGGGAATATTAACCCTACTTCATCTAATGGCCATAAACATATCCTTACCGCTACTAAATATTTCACTAAGTGGATTGAAGTTATACACCTCACTTACCTGACTAGAAAGCAAATTGCCAAATTCATTTTTAACCATCTCATTTGCCACTATGGTATCCCCTTTGACATTATATCTAATAATGGAGGATCATTCAAGAACAAGGATGTAGAATAGCTATGTACTAAATACAACATCACACAACATTTTTCTATAGAATATTACCCTCAAGGTAATGGCCAAGCTGAGGCATCTAAAAAATCATTATCAACATTCCCAAAATATTTTCAATGATGTTGGTCATGATTGGCACCTCCAGATATTTCTTTCCCTTTGGGCATACCTTACCAATCATCATATCCCCATAGGAGCCACTCCATATTCCCTTATTTATGGCACTAAATCCATCCTCCCCATTGAGGTCAAATTACCTTCACTACGTATCTCTTTCAAGCATGTCCTAGATGATCATGACTATCAAATATTTCACCTACAAGAGCTAGATCTACTTAATGGAAAATGCATAGTCATGCTCAACAATCTTTAAGGATATCAGGATTGACTCAAAGGCCACTATAATAATCATGTTAAGTATAGAATATTTGAATTTGGTGATCTTATTCTTAAATAAAACTAAAATAATACCTTGAATAACAAGAAGTATAAAGGGAAATTAAAACTAAATTGGATAGGGCCTTTCATCATCACTACAGATTATGGATCAGGAGCGTATAGGCTTGCCACACTAGATGGCAATGAACTTTTAGAGCTGATGAATATTATTTATCTCAAGTGGTACTATGATTGAGAGCTAAGGTGTATTATATATAAATACCATTTTAGTTATTCCATTTTATCACTATTCTTGTTTATATAAATACCATCCTTATATGTCTCTTCACTGTATCCACTTTTTTCTTCCATTCTATCGACCCAATGTGTTCTAAAGTCTAGCTTGTTTAACCTTAGTTTTTGTCATTCATTATGCAATTTTATCATCAAGGTATTTGATCAATTCATTATTTCTTTCAAGTACTTTAGATAGAGAGCATATTTTGGGATAGTGTGACAAAAGTTTTGTTAGTTGCATCCTTTATTTTTTAGTCCTTTCTTACCATTAGTCTTGCTACTAATTATAACCACCTTTGGGAAAATTAGTACCATTGATCTATTTTGTTGTGTACTAGTTCTAATAACCTATGGGTAAACTAGGGGAAACATTAAGCCTTGACATACAAACTTTCCACTTCTTATTATCGTACTATGCCTTTCTACCAACTATGCCTATTTTGTTTAAATTGATTGTTGTACTAGTCAAGCTCCTCCACTGTAAGGATAGAAATACAGTGACTTGAGGTCCTCCTATAGGAATATATAGGTAATGCCTAATACTTTTTAAGGTTAGCTCAGTCAACCTAATACATTCTCTCACCATTTTGTGAGCATCCTAAGCCATGCTATCATCATTTTATGAGCAACCTAAGTCGTGCTCTCACCATTTTTTGAGTAACCTAAGCCACACTCTCACAATTTTACAAGTAACCTTCATTTAAGAACTCTTGCCATTTTATGAGATTGAACCATTTAGTTTCTCATCGTTCTTAATTTAGTTTAGACACTCTAAAACACTTCCAAAAACATTTGAAAAATCATTAGAAAAGAACAAAAATATTTACCACTTCCTTGCCTTAAGGATTCTAGGAACCCTTACTAAGTTACAATAAAATCACTTGTTGTTTAGTTTTCCCATAATTTTTGGCCTTTATCTCTCATGAACTTGATGTTTTGAAAGACCATTCCTATTCTTCTATCACATTCATTCTATTTGTTTTCATCAATTATCACATTCTTCCCATTCCATGGGAGAACTAGATTTAGCCTAAAATCTTTTATTAGAGATTACATCCATGGAACTATGTAGGCAACATCCACTTACCTAGTGCATATGGAGACAACTTAGCCACCACCTTAGTTTTCTTCTATTCCCCTATTTTTTTCATTTGTTAAGTTTTCACCTCTTTTCTAGGGGAAATGTTTATAATGTTTCTATTGCATTGTTTATTTGTTTATTTTTGCTTATTTTGTTTGTTTGTATATCTATTTATTTGATTTCAATGATTTTTCCTTGATTTAGTTTGTATGTGTTCATCAGGTGATTCCTTACCCACACTTACACTTGAATCCATCTATATTCATGTGTTTACATTTTCATCATGGTTTCTATCATTGGTGCATTATTTATTATTTAGTATTGGATTATGGGAGTTAGTCTTCATGCATATTTTGGCTAAGTTTTCATGATGTTATACTATGATGAATAATGACATGTGATACGACAAAAATTAGCTTCAATAAGTCTATTAATTAATGGTAGCATCTCCTCATGACCAACATACTAATTCTATCCTAATCATATCCCAAATAAAGTAATTAAACATGGAAGAATTCTAACCTTTATTAGTTTGGATGAGCATATCCCTAGTAGTAGGTTGTTCTAATTCATCATCATCCTCTGTGTTAAGTTATCATCATCCTTAGCCATGTTTATCATGTTTTCCATAATTGGGGTCTAATGATTATAACTGCCTATGGGCAAATCATTGTACACCATCCCACCTGCATTTCTCAATGATTATAAATACCTTTGGGAAAATCATTATGTTCTCACCACTTTACCTTTGTTGCCTATATAGGAGCATGTTATTCTCTTGTTTGTCTATCTTAACTAGAGTAGCTCCATCTTCTTAATGATTATAACTACCTTTGGGCAAATCATTATGTTATCATACCACATTGCCACTATCAGGGTACAATACTTATAACCACCTTTGGGAAAACCATTGTACACCATCCCACTTTCATTCTTAATTATTTTGACTAATTTTTCACTATAATTATGTTTTAATCCCATCATCTTTCCTTTCTTTGGTCCCCTTATTTTTCTTCTTATTGAAGGAATGATTGTTGACCTACTTTTGCCAACCATTCCCTTAAGGGTACATCATACAGTTAGTTTATCATCATTATAGTTGTAGGCATATATGACCTTTTCATTCTTTGATAATATGCTACTTTTCTTATATCTTATAACATCTTCCCAAATAGGGGCAAACTATAGACACCTAAAATTGACCACTGATAACCTCCAACAAGGCTTTTGACTAATTTCCATCCAAAATACATAATTTGGCCTAAAAATACTAAAACATGTTTAATTTTGTGAGAATGACATATTCAAGTGTTGATTTTTGCTAGGGTACCCCTAAATGGGGCAATGTAATTTATGGGCCAACTAACTTTGATCAAATCATTCTGAGTCAAAATGCCAATTTTGTACCTCGATGCTCTAAATTGATCTTTCCTATCAAATCTCTCCTACAAGATGCATGCCTTTATTATTTATTTTTGAAAAAATCCTAAATGTGAATATGGTTCTAATTCATCTGACATCACCTTCTAATTCCAATCTAAGCAAATTTTGGACCAATAACAAGGCATTCTGATCAAATTGAGTAATTTGTGCACAAAGTGCTTAATCATGCTTAAGAGATAATTAACCCAAATCAAGGCCTAATCAATAATTCCATCGAAAATTATTGAAAACATGTTTTTAGAAATGAATATTGAATATCTACATCATCAAGTGACCTCATTTCTCGGGAAGACATCCTTAGGCCATAAATGACACAAATAGCAGGATTCATGCCCTCCATACCTCATCAATGCCTTTCATTATTCCTTTCATGCCTATTAATTTCCCATTATTCCAATGTCATTATGATGAAAATTATAAACTTAAATCTAAAAATTGAATTAATCTTCAACCACACAACTCAATCTCAGGATGGACAGTTCAGGTTGATTCTATACATTCTCAAAAATCTATAAATAGGAGGCCTTACCACATCATTTCTAAGTTATTTGGATGAAAATTTATAATGAAAAAATATCTTCAATAAGCCATTACTACTATTTTTACCATGCCAAATTGATTCTAAGCCAAGCTAAGCCACAAGCCAAAGGTGATGAGGACTTTATGAGCACAATCCGAGCAAGCCACCATTACAAAGGCATTTTGAGCATCCAAGGAAGGTGAAGGAATTATTGTGTTTTATTCCTTACTTTTTTATTTGTGTTTGTCATTTTATTTTATTAACTAAGCTTTCCCTAGTGTCTAGGACTAGATATGTTATTCTATTAGTGTGTTTATTTCATTTTGTTTTCATTTTAGAACTAACACCATACTAACCATCCTCTCTTGAGTTAAAGTCCTAAATCCACACATAACCTCATATAAAAGCTATTACCAACCCTCAATACTCTTCCCATACCCATTTCCCCCACTATTTTTCTAAAATTTAATGAATCCTAAAATATGGCATCATTTTTCCAATCCCTATCAAACCCTAGATGGAAGCATCACCAAACCCTATCCCTTCAAATTTAACATTACAACCACAAATTCAACTATCCTATTATTTTGAAAACATAACCTACCTCATTCCATGATCACTATCATGGTTGAAACCCTCATCTTACCAACTAAACACATCTTTAGCTACCCTCCATTGACTCAAATAATCAATCAATCTCCCACCCTTAACCAATTAAACACCTCCAACTCACCACACATGAAAGCATAAAAAACAAATCACAAAAAACACCTAGAGCACAAATTGACAAAATTCAAAATGATGAAAATGATTTCATGTTTTTAATTTTATCTCAAATTTTTAGGGGTTTACTTAGCCATTGATGGTCAGGGTGATCATCGATGGTCAACCCTAGGGAAAACCCTAATTATCAATGATTAGAGTCCCAACCTCTTATATTTTTTTCATAATACTCTACCTAGGTGCTAACCTTTTGGGAAAACAACCAATCTTTACCTAACAAAAATTTGAATTTTTAAATATCACCCAACTTGTTTAATCATGTCCACTTTGACATTAGTTATTTTGACCTAAACATTCACATGTTTTGTGATGACCTTACCTTAGTCATTTTGACTACACCAACCAACCTTGCCATGTTGAACTTTGTAATTCATACCACTTGATGTGTGACCATACCTTTTGTGTTATTTTATAGAAGCACTTCTTACCCCAAATACCTACACATAATGCCAACCCCATCTATTGCAATTGATAGGATTGACTTGATCAACTATGACCAATGCTATGGACTAATTACACTGTCATATGTCTCCCTAGAACTTGACCTTATATTTATAAACATTGGTAACTTTAGTCTTTGCATGATCTTGACTATCACACTTAGTTATATTTTGTGTGTATGTTTGCATTTCAAAAGCCCCACCCTTTTTGTGTCACCCACCTTGTGACTACCAATTTATAATTTATCTAAACCTGACCCAATTCTACTTTCACCTCATGAACTCCTAGTTTGAGGGGGAGTACCTCCTCCCATACTTGGGGTAATTAGATCATGACCAATAATCCATTAATTTTTTTCTACATCTTGTTAATTTAAAGCTACATAATAAAAAGGGGCAGAATATAGACACTAAAAAACTACATAGTTTTAGATGTCAAAATTCTTTAAACTCCTACGTGATCTTGAATAAAGTTGACCACCTAGTTAACTTATCCCATTTTTTAATTTACTAACTTGAACCCTCTAACCTAACTCCTATAACTTAACTTTTTAATCTACCCCTTTTTAACCCATTTTCATCTAGAACTTTTACCACTGATGGTTAGATTAATTATCAATGGTTAGCCTAATCATCGATGGTTAGGTCTTCCAAGCCAGTTTTAAATGCATTACCAACTATATGAGATAAGCATGGATAAATTTAACAACTTTTCTTATGCAATGATAACAATATTTAAAGCATCATAAATGACAAATTTATCTTCCTTCACAATTAGTAACTTCATCCTATAAAGGGAGAGAATTAAGAAGATAAATGGATCAAGAAATCCAATAATCCACATCCAATCTATCTTGTATATAGGTATCCAACATCTTTTAATCAAACAAATATCATAAATAAATACCTAAACCTATATCAAAATCAATTTACAAGGCCAAAGTACTATCACTCTAGCCAAATTACTTCAGCCTTCCACTATCAAGTTATATGTGTCTCATGTTTTTTTGCTTTGATCTATTTCATTTCAAACCTCCTTGCCCTATCCATATCTATCTTTATCTTATTTTCCATCCTTTAGATCCATAACATCCCTATACTTGACTAATTACCCAATCTACCATCAACTTTCCTAAACATTTCTATAGTTTCATAGGCAACCACCGATGGTTAGCTTAACTATCGATGGTCACCTTAACTATCGATGATCACCCAACCATCGATGGTTGGCACAACCACTGAAAGTTCACCCAACCATCAATGGTCATTTTGGTAGAAAATAAAAAGTTATTTTCACCCCCTTGACCCTAACTAGACCCTATTTTCTATGTTCTTTCCTATTCATATAGACTTTTCTAATTTTTTAAACTTGACCCAAACTATCTTAGCATGAGTATTGACCTGTTATTATTATAATTAGTCATTTTGTTTAACAAGTAATTTAATTTCATCTCATCTTACATGAATTTAATTTCTAATTATTTAATACATGTATTCTTTATTTTCATCTACAATAACTTAATTATTATAAAGGTTAGATTGATAGCCTCATAGAAAGCATCTTCTTCTTGGATCTAGCTCATGTTAGGCATTCTACTCAACCATCCATCTAATAACCCCTTTTCTAGTGTCTTTCTTATCTAGATGTTATTTATTCCTAACCAAAGAGGAGTTACCATAATCATCTATATCAAACATGTACTTTACCAGATATTCTTTTGCAAACCCTATTACTAGTTTCATTACTTACTTACAAATTAAGAAATGATCTAATAGGCTATTTGAGAGAGATAGAATAATGGCCTAATAGACTGCTTGAGAGAGATAGAATAATGAGAAGAAAAAAATAATGTGGTCATATTTAGTTGAGTGAGAAAAATTTGTCCAAATTTGATCATAGTTTAAATTATATTATTTGGTGCTAAGGTACCAATGGGATTAGTGTCTCCTTTTAATTTGATACTTGCTAAAGGACTAGTTGAGTCAGTGCTGGACTAGTGAGGGGTTGGTTATACTTGTGGGGTTAGTACCTCAATAATTATTGATAAATTTATTATATATTTGTATTCAAATAATTGTTTCAGTGGGTTTTATCCCCCAAGAGGGTTTCTAACCTATCTCTTATATTTTTATGTGGTTTACTTTTATATATACTTATTTAATGTACGTATGTGAATAAATGCTTCATGGATTAAAAGTCAAATTTAAATATTGTTTTTAGGTATATTATTCACCCCCCTCTTATTATATATAATTCCAACATTTATTATTAGATCAGGTCTTTTGAAGGAGGCCTAATATCCTAAAAGAGATCCTAAGGAAGCAAATATGACTAGTCAAGTGTAAGGTGGTTTATCTACAAGCAAGGCTCCATTGTTTAATGGATCCAAATATGCTTCTTGAAGTGTTAGGATGAGGACATATTTTATTTCTCAAGATCATGATGTTTGGTAATCAAATTTAGATGGATATACTTCTCCTCTTATTCCTCATATGGATGCAATAGGTAAGAACGCTAGTGACAATAATTCAAAAGCAATGAATGGTATTATGTGTGGCCTATTAGAGGAAAATATTGTGAATGTGATGCATTGTATGTCTGATAATTAAATGTGGGACAAGTTAAATAATATTCATGAGGGAGACTCCAAGGTTAATTTGGATAAATTTCAAATCCATAGAAGATAGTTTGAAATCCTAAAAATGAATGAAGATGAGACTATTTTAGCCTATTTGTTGAGGTTTGATGAAGTGGTCAACATATTAAGAGGCCTAGGTGAATAATTAAAATAATATAATATTGTTAAATTTTTTTTAAGATATCTAACTCCAAATTTTTATTTTAGAGTATCTATTGTTGAAGAGATGCAATATCTAGACAAGCTAGAGATGGATGGACTTTATGGCACCTTAATAGCCTATGATATGAGGAAAAATGAAGGAAGACCTAAAAATAATGAAGCTACATTTAAGGAAGAAAAGAAGTCAAAATAAAATAAGACACAAGGTAATAAAGTCAAAGATAAAGATGATTCTAATATTCATGATGATGAGTTGATATCTATATTTACAAGAAATGTAAAAATAGATTCAGGTAAATACAAGGGTAAGCTGCCCTTAAAGTGATATGATTATGGAGAGATTAGACACTTTTCTAATAATTTCCCTCATAAGCATAAATCAAAAGATAATTAAGAGCATGATGAAGGTGATGATGATGACAAAAATTCTTATAGGTTTGTTAAGAGCAAGAAAATATTTAGTGAGAGAAGTGATTCTAAGAGTGACCATGAAGTTGATGGTCCTAATGTCAATGAATTTATCTTAATTTTGAAGAATCATGATGTTTAAATCAAAAAGAGTCCATATGGATTGCAGGTGTTATTGGTGATTCATATGAAGAAGAAGATAAGGTGGACTTTGAGGCTAAGTTGATGAATACTCTAAAAGAACTAAAGATCATGAAGAAGAAGAAGAAGAATAGGGTGATGAGGTCTCTTATCAAAGACTATTAGGATTAAATAAACATGTTTAAATATGGACTAAGCAACAGTCTAATGAACAATAAAAAATAGTCAAATAGTTGGAGACTCAAATTTAGATTATGACTACAAGATTAAATGATAAAGAAGAATAATTTGAAAGGTATGTAACTAAAGTGGATTTTTATAGGAGTTGAGTTAGATAAATCATAAATTAAGGATAAGTCCTTTTTGAGGTTTTAAAAGTGTACCAATGATATAGATAACATCTTGAGTACTCAAAAGATTGATAATGATGAAACAGTTCTTGGTTTCCATAGAAACCAAAAGAAGAACACTAATGTGATCAAGAAGATCAATGGTCAATCAAAGAATGATGGTGTTGGTAAAATAAAGATTAATATTATCAATTATCCTAATGTTATAAGGTATGATAATACTTTCAATGAATATTATTAGACATGTAACCAATTTGGTCATAAAGTAAGGCATTGTATAAGGCCCTCCAATAATTAATATGCAAGTAACTATGAGGAGAGACATCAATCAAGAGGTATGGGTCATGGTGTGTTTCCATAAAAAATAATATCATGTTTCAATTATAAAAAGGTTGGTCATATTTTAAAGTAATATAAATATGGATTCTTAAGTCAAAATAAGAAAGTTGAGACCCCTATAATGCAATAAAGAAGAAAAGATAGTGAGTGGAAACCAAAGGTAGTTAAGATGAATGATGACCAGTCTTTAAGTCTAAGTGGACTACTTGCCATGGTGGGGCGTAGTTTGGATGCAAAGGAGTGTCAATAATTCTCCATATAACCTAAAATTATGGATGAAGGATTCTATAATTAGACCAAGTCAGAATATTGTTCAAATAGAGATTGAAAAGGTCAATCCAAAAGGAATATTCAAACTATAGAGGATCATGAAGAAAGATAAATCTAGTAAGGACATGGAGATATAGGAATATATTGAGTTTATGTTTTTCTAGTACCGTAGAGTAGAGGTGACTCCATTAGGGTTCATAGAGGAACTCATCTAGTGAGCAGAAGCATGAAGGATGTTTGGTCATAGGGGGAGATTTGTGTTCTTTATTGATATTTAGATCTAAGGTTCAGTCAAGAGTCTACTAGAGGTGTGATCATAAGATATGGGTCAAAAATAATTTGTATGATGACTTAATCAAACCAATTCATAGTCATGATAGTGTTTGAATAGCTCATGGATACAAGGGGAACCAATCATGCTCCAAAGACTTGATATGTGATATTAATGTATGTTCATTTTTATTTTTGTCAAAAAGAATTAATAAGGTTATTTGGAGATAAAATGTGTGTTATTACAAGTCCAAGGATTAGATAGTTGATAAGAAGATGACCCTTTGTTATTAATGTCAAAGGGGGAGAAAGTCACAATTTGGAAAAAAGATCAGTTTGAGGAAGCTCCATCTTGGGAAGATGTGAATGATTATATTTGATTAAGTGTTTTCCATGAATGAAAAATGGGTGATTGTTGAGGTGTGTTCTTATTATTTTTATTCAAGAATTGATATTATCATTGATGTCAAAATTCAAGATGGATGTCATCATTGTCACGGTCAAAGTTGAGGCCATACATGGTGAAGTGATATGTGACAATGAATCTTATGATAAGAAATAATTTGAAGGAAATATATTGTCTCTTTATTGAGATAGAATTTGAAATAAACTTGGTAATGTTTCTAAGATTGATGACATGTTTAAAGATCAAGACACAAAGTAAGCATATTGTTGAGTACTAGGTGTCTTGATAACCCTAGTCTATCCCTATGAGAAGGTGTATACATAAATCATAGTAAATCCTAGTAAATTATGTTAGTATAGGATTGATAAAGAGTATAAAGTTTTTTAAACATGTGAAATATGAAATAAATATTTCAAAATAGGTCCAAGGTCCTTTTTGAGCCTTAGTCCTTACATGAAGAAACCTAGTGAAAAGGCATAAACCTAGTATTATGTTGAGGTGAGTAGTATGGGACTTGTGAGAAGAATATTGGTAGTGTGTGAGAATGGTATGATTTTTTATGACATGATAATAAGGTTTTTAAAGTATTAAAACAAATTTCATGATGTGTTCAAGGTCTAAGTATGGCTTATAGGTTTAGGCCTAATAAGCAAAGAGATCTAGTGTGGCCTAATGAGAGGTAAAGTTTAGTTCCCAAGGTTCCATAGCTCATAATAAAATTTTCATAGGTGTGAGAGGTTATTTAAAGTTTATGGACCAAATTTGAGGTCAAATCTTAAAGAATAAAGAATGAAAATTAGTGTTGAGTTTTTTTGTGTACACAGAATGAGGTGTTACAGATCCAAGAAGGATTATCTTATGCTCATTGGAATGTGAAACATTTTCATGAGGATCAAATAAATTCATGGTAGTTAATTAATGGTCCTAATTTAAATCTCTTGGAATTTGTTTTGGAGTTAAAGGGTAATCCTTTATGAATGATTATTAAGAATGGAAAGCAGTCAAAACCCTCCTAAAACCCTCATAATGACCCAATAAGAAATATATTATCAAAAATGGATCAAAAATTATTTTATGACATATTTTTATGATTTTATAATGTATATGACTCTCCCAAATTTCTCTTGGTGGGATTATTATATCATAAGAGTGAGTGGAAGATTAAAAAACCCTTTGTTCTTCAAATGTTTAATGTAATAGGCAAGATTGACTAGTTTAAGGCACAAATAGTATTGGAGGATTATGTTATAGGATTATATTTCATTATAATTTAATTTTATAATTAGGTTTTAGAACTCGAATATTATAAACTAATCATAAAAGTGGACCTATCACTAAATAGGCCTAATGAGGAAGATAGTGAGAAAAGTAGGCATAAGTGACAATGAGATTAGGGATGGGTTGTAGTGGACTAAGGATGGATACAAATTCATAGGGTCATTTTTAAGGACATGTATTACCTTTCATACTTGAATATAATATTTGGTTATTCTTACATACAATAAAAAAAATTCTCTCAAAGTGACATGTCTAACATAGTGAGGTCTATGTAGGGTAAAGGCATGAGATTGGTCTATAAGACAAATATTATTATTGAACAATGTAATAATGTTATAATGATGATAAATGATAATTTAAACCCATTTTAAAATTATTAACATATGTTTTCTAAATATTGGTTTCCATGAATATATTTTTGGAGATACAATCAATTTTATGTGTATGAGTAAGAATGTTGTTCCCGGGTCATTATGCATAGATTTGAAGAATTAAATGAAATTAAGTTTATATATATATATATATATATATATATATATATATATATATATATATATATATATATATATATATATATATATAGGTTCATTTTAATTTATTTTTATGCATGAGAAACTCCTATGAAGGTGAGAAAAGTCAAAGGTTCTTGACTAGGTTTTTGAAGCCTATGTGCAGTTCTAAGTAAACATATGAAAATGATTGGTTTGAGGCCTTATTTGGTGAAATTAAATGAACATGATGATGAAACCAAGGTTTTTTAGGTTTTATAAATTTTTTTTTAATATTTTAATGCATAAAAATTGAGTGTATACTTCAGATATTCAAGGTAGACTTTTTGGCAGTATGTAGGCCTAATTGTGAGTATACCTAATGGTGTGGTTCAAAAAGTGAAATGAGATAAATGGTGTTGAGGACATAAGGTGAGATCATAAGGTTTTTAAATTAATTTTTTATGAATTTTTTCATCCATTTTTTTAGGCTCATGTTATTCTATTATGGCCAAGGTGAAATGTGTGCTTTGAGAAGGCCTAATTGTATTAGGTCTCTATTAGGCCTAATGGTGATTTTGGACATTAAGGGTAATGACCAACCTATTGAATGGTTTTTTAATTTGTGATTTTTTCTTGATCTATTCCAAAGGTTATCCAATTATGTATATGTTTTTTTATAACCAATATGGGTGAGATCAAGAGTCAAGTATAATGACAAAGTCTAATAGGCTTAATTGACTTGTTAGAATATTGAGGATATGAGTGAATGATATAGAGCTCTGAAAACAAAGTAGAGGCATTGGATACCATATGAGATGTGTTTTTAATATTTATTGAATATATAAATATAATTATATATGTTATGATCAAGGTCATATGACCTAATTCTACCAAGGAAAGGGCTAATTGAGCGAGAAGGCCTAATAGGCTATTTAAGAGAGATAAAAGAGTGAGAAGCGAAAAATAAGGTGGTCATAATTAGTTTAGTTATAAAAAGGTGTCTAAATTTTATTATAGGTTCAATTTATATGAGTTTTTACTAAGTTACCTAGGGGGTTGGTGCCTCCTTACAAGTTGATGCTTGCTAAAGGACTAGTTGAGTTGGTGCTTCACTAGTGAGGGGTTCGTGCTCCTTGTGGGGTTGGTGCATCAATAAATATTGATACATTACTTATAGGAATATATTCCAAAATTTGTTTTAGTGGGTTTTATCCCCCAAGATTATTTCCCAAATGTCTCATGTTTTATTATGTGGCTTGATTTTATAGATGTTTGTTTATGCATTGGTTAATGCATGTATGTGAATGAATGATTCATGGATTATAAGTCAAGTTAAAGGATTGATTTAAGTAAAATTATTCAACACTACCACCTTATTCATTTTAATTCCAACACCATTAATTTATTGTTCTTCATATTAATTAAGTTCTCTTCATGGTAGAGGAAGCAAGATTCTCAAATAAAAAATAATTCATGTGGTTTGGAGGTACTATTGGTGATTTAGATGAAGAAGAAGATGAGGTGGACTTTTAGGTTGATTTTATGAATGATATAAAATAAATGAAGATGATGAAGAAAAATTATAAGGTGATTAGGTATCTTGTCAAATATTATGAGGAGAAAATTAGTTTATTTGAAGAGAGATTGAGTAACAACTCCAAGGAATAAGGAAAATTAGTCAGATAAGTGAGACTCAAATTGAGATTGTGAATACAAGACTAAAGGATAAATAAGAAGAATGTGATAGGTATGTAAATAAATTAGATTCTTTGAGAGCTGAGTTGGATTAGGCATAAAGTAAGGTAAAGTCTTTTATGAAGTTTGAAAAGAGTACCAATGATATAGACAACATCTTAAGTGGTCAAAAGATTGCTAATGAAAAAATAGGTCTTGGTTTGAATAGATACCAAAATAATAATACTAATTTGATCAAGGAGAATCAGAACTTAGAGGTCAATGGTCAATAAAGGAATGATGGTGTTATAAGAATGAAAAAAAATCCTATTAGGTAGCCTAATGCTATAATATATGATAATCCCTTCAATGGTTATTATTATTCATGTAACCAATTCGGTCATAGAGCAACGCATTGTAGAAAACACTCCAAGAATGAATATTCATGGAACTATGAGGAGAATAATCAATCAAGAGGTAGAGGTAATGGTATGTTTCCATCCAAAGGAATAGTGTGTTTTAATTGTCAAAAGGTTGGTTATATTTCAAAGTTTTGGAATCATGGATTCTCAAGTGAAAATAAGAAAACAGAGGCCCCTAGAGTGAAAGAAATAAGACAAGATAGTGAATAGAGACCAAAGGTAGATAAGGTGAATGATGATCAATATGTAAGTCCAAGTGGACTATTTTCCATGGTGGAACATAGTTTAGATGTAAAGGAGTGCAAATAATTCTCCCTATTAGCTTAGGTTGTGGATAAAGGAGTTAATACAAATAGACTAAGTCAAATGTTGCTCAAATAGATATTGAAGAGGTCAAGAAAAAGAGGATATTCAATCCTAAGAGGATCATGAAGAAATTTTAGTCTAGTGAGGACATGGAGATATGGGACTCTCCTAATTTTATGTTGTTATAGTACCGTAGATAAGAGGTGACTCCATTAGGATTCATGGCAACACTCATCTAGTGAGAAGAAGCATGAAGGATATTTAGTCTTAGGGGGTGATTTTTATTCTTTGTTTTAGATCCAAAGTTTAGTCAATAGTCTATTGGAGGTGTGATTTCAAGAGATAGTTTATAAAGTATTTTTATGATGACTTGGTCAAACCAAGTCACATTCATGAGTGTCTAAATATCTCCTAGAGATGAGGGAATCTAATCATGCTCCAAGAGTAGGTCTATTTTCCAAGAAGATCTATATCAATCATGAAGAAATTTGAGTTATGAATTGGTCTACAAGACTAATGTGTTCATAAATTTAGTTAGTTGTGAGTATAAACTATGTTGAGGTTTGGAATTAGTTTCTAGAGCTTGTTATATGTCCATATTTTTCATTTCAATGTTTACAATATCTGAAGATGCATCTATGTGTATGAAGGCCTATGATGATTTTTGTATAAGATTAGGGAGATAATTTCTATGTGTTGAGTTTTTGTGAAAGAGATAATGATCTTTTTTGGAGAGAAATGTGTGTTGTTCTAGGTCCAAATATTAGATATTTGTCAAGAGATGACCCTTTGTCATTAATGTCAAAGGGGGAGACATATCTATGTTGGGGAGATGAGAATGATCATATTTGTTTGAGTGTTTTCCTTAAATAAGAAATGGGCATATTATTGAGGTATTTTCCTATTATTGGTTTTGTGGCATAAATATTTTCATTGATGTCAAGGTCAAGATGAATGTCTTTAATGTCAAGATCTAAGTTGGTGTCATGCATGGTAAAGTGGTATGTGACAAGGAGTCTTATGAAAAGGGAGAATTTGAAGAAAATATATTATCTCTCTATTGAGAGATAATTTTAATGCAACCTCTCAATTATTATTATGTTTATGACATGTCAAGGTCAAGATCAAGATACAACGTAAGCATACTTTTGAGCACTAGTCTTAAATAACATTGTCATATCATAAGCATGTGTATGAAGATGGTGGTCTAGTAAGATGGATACACATAAGTATGATTGGATTTTTAAGGATAAAAAAGAATGAATATGAATTTTTGGATCAATCATAAAATTTTCAAGGTAAACCTATATGGGTAAGGTATTAAGTCTAAGCATGCAACCAAACTAGTCTTAGACCCTGCCTGACCTAACAAGTACCATGAAAGTGTTATCAAGAATTATGAAGGATAAAAATTAGTGGTAGATAATTTGATAATATATTTTACACTATATAAACATGTGTACAAGGTAGATACACTTTCATATGATATGTCAAGGATAGTTTATGTCTTATTCATCTGCATGAAGAGACTTAGTGAGAAGGCATAGGTTTGGTAGCATAATGAGGTGAGAAGTATAAGTATTGTGAGAATAAGTTTGGTAGTGTGTTATCATGGTATGAGGTATTATGACACAAGTATTATGTTATAATATTAGTGCAATTATTTTCAATGTATGTTCAAAGTCTAAGTGTGACTGGCAGTTCAAGGCCTAATGTGTAAAGAGACCTAGTGTGGCTTAATGAGGGGTCAAGTTAAGTTCTCAAGGTACTCATAATATAATTTTAATATTATTGATATTTATTTCAAATTGTTTTAACCAAGTATGAGATCAAATTTTGAAGGAGAAAGCATGAAAAGTGGGTCTTAAGGTCTTTCGAGTACTAGAATGGAGTGTTGTAGACCTAAGAAGGACTTTTTCATGCTTGTTGGCTCGTCAATAATTCGCATGTGATATTTAGTATTTCATGGTAGTTTTGGAAATTTAATACGTATATTATCTATGCATTAGTTTTTTTAATGAGGGTAAATCCTTTATAAATGATTGCTAAGACTAGAAACAAGTTTTTAGTGCCTTAAGACCCTAATAATAACTTGATATGGAAGATCTTGATAGAATTGGATTATAATGTATTTTATGAATTATTTTTATTATTTTATCATATATATATGACTCTCCCAAGTACCTATTGGTGGCATTGGTTTTATAGATGAGTGAGTGGACCCTACAAGAAAAGCCATGTTTCTTGTAAATTTGAAATAATAGGTAGAGTTGATTGAGTAAAAGTTATAAAATGGATGAAGGTTGAATATGTGAATTTAAATTTATGTTAATCTTGGTTTTTAATAAATTTATAGGCGTTGAATATTCTAAACCTATCATGAAATTTAACCTATTGCTAAAAGGCCTAGTGAGAAAGATAGTGAAATAAAAGACAAAAGTGGGAATGAGATTAAGATGTGTTGCAGTGGATTAGGGATGGATCCAATTGCATAGGGTTGTTTTTAAATACATTTAAAACATATACCTATTGGATATAATGTTTTTAAATTTCTGTGTATGGCATAAAGTTGATCTCAAACTGACTGTCTAACATAGTAAGGTATATGTATAGTAAAACAATGAGATTGGTATGGAAGACCAATATTTCTATTGGAAATTATAATATAATTGTTTAAATACATTATAATAATTCTTAAAGATCATCTAAACCCATTTTAATTTCATGAAAGTGATTCTATAGGTGTTTTAGGTCTTTGTTTTCATGGCTATGTTTTGAAGTCTTTAATAGTTCTAAGTAGTCATTTAAGAGAGATAAGTATGAGGTGATTTGTCTATATTTGAAGAGTATAATGCATATGAAGTGTTTATTTAGGTCTCATAGGTTTATTTTATTTTATTTTTATACATTATAAATTACTATGAAGGTGTGAAAAGTCAAAGGTTCTTAACTAGTTTTTTAGGCCTCTTTGAAGTTCTGAGTTAGCATATGGAAGTGGTCAGTTTGAGGTATTTTGCCTTGTATGGTAAAGTATAATGGACATGGTGATTAATATGGGGTCATTATATTTTAAATTTTTTTTGGTTATGTGGTAAATTTGTATTTATGATTCAGATATTCAAAACAAACTTTCTAGCAGTGAGAAGGCATAATTGTAAGTAGGCCTAATGGTGTGGTTTAAAGAGTGAAATTAGATCAATGGTGTTAGGGATATAAGGTGATATCATAAGGGGTATAATTAAATTATGTGTTAATTTTTTCATCCATTTATAAAGGATCGAGATGTTCTAAGGTGTTCAAGGTGAAACATGTGCTTTGAGAAGGCCTAATTGCATTAGATATCCTTTAGGCCTAATGGTGGTTTTAGTCCTTATGAGTAATGGTAGACCTATGTATTAGTTATTTATATTTTAAAACATTATTGTTGATATATTCCAAGGTTATTCCAATTATGGATAGTTTTATGGCCAACCAAGGTATGTGAAATCAAGAGTCAAGTATAAGAAGGCCTAATAGACCTAATTTGATTAGTAAGAATATTAATGAGGTGAAAAAATGATATAGAAGTTTGGAAACCAATTAGAGGGATTAAAATACCATTAGATATGTGAATTGAATATTTCATGAAGCTATAATGGTGATTATATAGATGATGATCAAGGTCATATGATCTAAATCTACCAAGAAGATGGTTAGTTGAGCGACGAGGCCTAATAGGCTATTTGAGAAAGATTGAAGAGTGTTAAGATAAAAATAAGGTGATCATCATTAGTTTAGTGAGAAAAATGTGTCCAAAGGTGATTATATGTTATATTTGGATGATTTTATGTTTATTCACCTATGGTTTTAGTTCCTCATAATTTTGTGCTTTCTAAAGTACTAATTGAGTTGGTGCTTGACTAGTGAGGGGTTGGTGTTCCTTGTGGGGTTGGGACCTCACTGAATCTTGATTCATTGATTATAAGACTATATTCCATGATCTTTTTCTAGTTTTTTTAATCCCCCATGAATTTTTTCCACATATATATTATTTTCATATGTTCATACTTATGTGGATGCTTATTTATGCATTGATTGATGTATGTCTTTGATTAAATGTTTCATGAATAATAAGTGAAACTGAATGATTGTTTTTAGGGAATTGATTTACCTACCCCCTCTCAATAGTTTTCCTTCAAACACAAAAACCATTTATGGCCTACAATATATTGATGATGTATCATTCCTATAAAATATATGCCCTACTACATGAATAATTGTTCTTCTCGGATGGGTCATAGGGGATATGAAGCTAATTTCTATTTTCCAGTAAATATGGCACACTTTTGACATCTCTTAACCCAAGCATAGGAGTATTTGAATAGGCTTGGCCAAAATTAGATTTATCTCATTATCCTTACTACTATATTCATATATTTTAAGTGGCCTCTTTTAAGTCCATCATGAAATTTATCCAGTAACTTATTAATTTGGGTAGTCTCCACACATCTCCAAATCATTCCATCAAGATTATTATTAAAGAGGACCCCATCTATCAAGACATAGGGGATTGATTTAAATATATATTATTTTCTTAATTTACTATATAAATGTATAGTAAATTCTCCTATTTGAAAGAAACTTATCGTATCTTGAGTCTAGCTAGAAGAACACACAAGTGTAACTGCTTGGGGATCACTATGCATTGCCAAAACAACCTCTTTGTTCTCCTTAACATCTATTACCAAGTTATCACATGGTATTATACCCATCACTAGATTAGTGACCTTTCTGAACATAGTTATTTTTGAGGTAACCTAATTCTCTAGAAGTGTTGGAAGGTTTGGGGTTTAAACTATTATATGGCCTTACATGAATGATTTTCCCTTGCACTTGAGGATTAGCTTGGTATGATGGTCTATTGAAATGGTAAGATTGATAATGATATTTATAAGGATTTTGGTATGGATCTTGGTAGGGTATATGGGGTAGAATTTAATACCTCTCCAAGGCCACTATCTTATTTTTTATGCTTTGAGAAACCCGTCAAGCTTGACTAATCTATCTACCTAATTAGTATCTACCTTATCATTATTGATTAGTGTAGGTATGGTGGAAATGGTAGGAACAAAAGGTTTTATCTCTAGAAATAATGACATAAAAGGCCTTGGTGTATGTTTACCTACTTGAATAAGATAATTTTCTACCCTTATTACCACTTTATAAGCATTAGTAAATATGTCCCCACCCCTTAACTGAATCATGACTAACACATTAGAATCAAGGGATCTGAAATAGTATAACAAGGTATAATTAGGGGTGGATTTAACTACTATTGGGATCCATTCCCAATTTTTATGAATCTTATAATTAAAGTAAACCATAAACTCTTGAGGGGCCCTCTTGATTGTCAGTTATTTATCTACGAGGGATATGTGGTCACATATATATTCAAAGTGATTTCATATTTGATCCCCAAAATCATCCCAAGTAGTGATAGAGCTAGGTGTTATACCTATATACCACTAAAGTGCTTTGCCTTTTAAGGAGGTAGCTAAAAACCTCATTACTACTTTCTCTTCATTAACATTATGCACAGAACAAAGGTTTGTAATGTCTCTGATGTGTTAAAAAAGAGTGGTAGAGTTATATCCTATGAAGTATGGGAGGATTTTGAGGAAAAAGTAGGGATCTCATTAATTTTTTTAGGTTCAATAGGATAACACTAATTAAGGGTACAAAGGCCTGGTTCCTAGGTCTAGCCATTAAATATGTATGGGTTGTAGTAGGGATATGTTGAATAGGGATATGAGGAGTAACAGGTGTGGGATAATGATTAAACATGGGGTACTTGTTTCTTCTAGTAGAATCTAAAGAAACTCAACAAATTTAGCTTCCTTACCCTTGGATGAAGACCTTGTGATGACTTTTGGAATGAAACTTGAGTACTAATCTAAAACTCATTTAGGTCACCAAATATTGAGATTAAGTGCTCTAACCTTATTAAATTTTAGTGACATTGGGCATTCCATAAACTATTATCAGTTTGGATTATGTCCTTGAAGTAGGGGTTTCAAATATACCTCATCTAACTAATATAATTGAATCATCTCTATGTGTGGGTATCCTAATGAATGAGTTGAGTCTCTAGATTTAGGGTTAGATCCCATAATGCATCATCTATGATCCAATCACTAATAATACTTGTATTTCCAAGTAAAAGGGATATAAAAATACTTAAAATTAAACTCTAAACTATAGGAAGTGATGTACCAATGTATTAGGTTTCCTGTAATTGATCTTTCAAGAAGACTTATAAATTAAAAAAATAGCTATTAACTAACACAATCTCTCTAAAAGGAATCTTATACATTAGTATTTCACATGGGGGCCATGTCAAATACCTATAACCTAAGGGTGATGAATGAAAGGTATAATAAAAGACACTACCACTTAGTTTCCACTGCAAGCATAAGCATGGGCACCTTCACACACCATGTGACTTGCATAAGACCAATCCACTAGCATATAGGTGAGATAAAATGACATACAAAGGGAGAAATAATTCAACCACTAATGTAAATCAAGTAAGTATTGAACACAGTAGAAACTCATATAGAAGATGCTAAAATAATCCTTATATTATCTCAAAGTCTTCAAGATACAAAGGGGTAAAGTTTTATCATACCCATTAGATGGATGTGTATAATGGATATTGGAAGAAAAATGATTGAGAGGGAGGGGTTAAATCAGTCTTAAAATTTTTTCATTCAATTCTACTTAATCATATATGAAGCCTTCTAACAAGCATGTTCATCTTCAAAAGCATAAGCACCAAATCATCAAAGCATGAAACACATGAACACAACATATGCATGGGAAAACCTTAAAAGGAATAAAACCCAATAATTAATTAAATGTAATATATTCATATAAGACACATCAATCTTTAGTGAAGTACCAACTTGACATGGAGCACCAACCCCAACTAGCTCAACACTAACTCAACAAGGCTTTAACAAGTACCCACTTGCAAGGAGGCACCAACCCCCAAATGAATTAGTATAAAATAAAACACCTAATGTTTTATCACATTAAAAAAACATATTTATCACATAACATATGATGATCTTATACTTCAAGCACTTCATTCACTTATGTCCCTCTCAAACTGGCTTCTACCCCTCTTTGCTCAACTAGCCCTTTTCATGGCTTGATTAGGTATTATAACCTTGATCCTCATATGTAAAACATTTTTTATATATTCATGACACTTATTTTATGGTATAAATTACCTCCTTCTCACCAATGATTTATATCATTCTCTTGTTCTCTTCACACTCTCTAAAACACACCAAATATGCCTAAACTACCTTACTTTTATACAAGTCAGTTGATCCTATCCTTCTTAGTCAGACACACATTAAAATAAAATACATCAGCCATAAATAGGTCTTATAATATAAAAATAAAATTCCTTAATCATGAATCAATCAATACATTAGGTCAACCATAGCTTAATTAGCCCTTACCCCTTTTTTAGGCTTAATAGAGACCTAATAGGTCTTCTTAACATGTTACCCTTTGATATTTATTGAAGCATATCTAAACACCTAAAATGGATATAAAAAATCATTTTAAACTCTAATAAACCTTATAGCTTCACTTTATGTCCATAACACCTTTTAGGTCCAACTACGATTTGAACCCTTTCTCAAATCACTGTTCATAAAAGACCTGTGCATATATAGGAACTCTATCTTGAACAATTGAGGCATAAAATTAAATTGGAAAACAAACATGGAAACAATTAAAATATTTATAAACATCATGACCATAGTGTCATCTCAAAATTCAACTCATGGTATACACACTCAAACTCTTCTCTACAAGATGTTCACTCAAAACTGCCAACTAATTTTCAAACATAGTCAAGGAAACATGAACTTATGATAGCTGATCAAATGAATTAAATGGATTTAAATGCACAAAAAATATCTTAAATCATCATAAAATAAAATTACATTAATAAATTAATAATATCTAATGGAAAATATTGGTATTGTAGACCAATCTATTGATCCTCTCTCACACAGACTCTCCTCAATCAAACAAGCCATTTTATCTTCAATTTTCTGACCTATTACACTAAATTACAATATTATTAAAAGGATAAATATATATATTAAAGTAATAAATATAATAATAATAATTTAATTAAATTCATCACTCTTACATGAAAACAAATCAAGAATCATCTTCTCACTTCTGCCTGATTTTCTTACTATCTACACTACTAGGTCTACTAGCGACTAGCCAACTTGGATCACCAAATTATCATACCTAAGATATGAAACCTATATATAAACCTTAATATACAAAAAATATAATTATCACACTTTGATATTTATCTACTTATCAACTTTTACTCAGTTATCTCTATCTTCTATAACAAATATCCAAAAGATAAGCACTTTCTTTTAGGGTTTTCTCACTCACACCTGGAGATGCATGGGAGAGTTTAATATAACCTATAATCACTTTTATGACCATAACAAAAAATTATGTTCTATTTATAACACTATATTCAACATCAGATCATTTTTAGGGTTCTTTGAGGGTTTAGACCATCTTCTAATCTTAACAATCATTCATAAAACTTAGCTTCTCTTTCTAGAAACCAATGCTTGGAAATTTAAAATATAAACCTTCCTCATATACTATGAACAAATTATATTTTCATGTATATTTTTCACATGCCAATGAAAACTTGAAAACCTTCTCAGGTAGACAACCCTTCATTATGTGCATTGGAGAAACCTTGAAACACTTTTTCAAGAATTTTTTTGCAAACCATGACTTGAAACTTTATGCACATACTTGAAACAACTTGAATCACCTCTATCAATGATAATATTTTCACCCATGTCATGGAAACTGATCCAAATACCTCATATGATGAGCATCTCTTTTTTTTATTTTTATTCTTTGATCTTTTAGTCTCATCAGGCCTTGAATCTAACCTTCTAACCATCCTATAGGCTTCACCTTAAAACTCTCTTATGTTCCAATTCCACTTGTGTATGATAAATAAACCTCATACACTCAATATTATTTTGATCTTCCTAAGAGCATCTTTGTATCTTATTATAGATATTTGGAGCTCAATTAAGTATCTTCATAGCTGCATACACAAATCTTTAGAGCTAACCTTTTAATCATTTGTAAGGCCATCAACACCTCATGTACAAACTCAAATAACCTCTCTCATGCTCAAAAAATATCAATAATTCTTTGGATCATTCTCATCTTCATATCTCATTCAGAGTATCTTTGTAACTAATTAGATAGATCTTTAGAGCATAATATTTCTTCTTTATATATCACTCATTTCATCATGATATCTATACATATCTTCTCAAAATATCTAGACAAAGGTTTGAAAGATAATAAACACTTGATATATAGACATGTAATTACTCATGTTATCAATAGAACTCATCATACACATACCTCAAAGATTACTTGAACATGGACCTTCACAAAAACCTTTGACATCAATGAAAGAACCATGCACCTTTCATACATTTTTTGACATCAATGATAACATTAAATATGAAAGCTAAAAAAAAATGAAAATTCTAAATAATATCCTCCTTAATCAATGATAATGTTTAACAATCTCCCCCTTTTGTCATTTATGGTAAACACGCTTAGAAAACTATGTCAACTACTCTTGATGGTAATCATATCTTAGACCTATTTATTGCATTTTCTTACTCTTTATGACCTTTATTTTCTTTTTCCTTTTATTTCCTTTTCTAATATTTCTCCCCCTTTAACATTAATGACAAATATATTATATTTTTTTCATCTCTTTTAGAATTAACTAAGATTACAAGATCATTTCAACATAGATCAGGCTCACACAATAACTTGAATAGATACCCCTCAAACCAAGCACACACCATGCTTTTATTAGTAATATAAATCAAGGGTCACCTATAATTACTAAAACCAAAACCTCTAATTTTGATTTGATACTATCTCTCAAAGACACTATATACCACATAGTCTTCAGAAACTATGGTAACCACCTATGACAACCATTATCAAAACATTCTCTCAATTAGGTCATTTTTCCAAATTGATCCAATAAACTATCAAAAAATAGAGTCTATGAAGTATCTCAGACATAACCTATCCTTAAGTCCATGCATATAAAAATCAATCAATTTCTTGATAAAGAAATCAGAGTTACCAAGATCCTCCTTAGACCAAGCATATCTTATTTTAAAAGAACTAGAAACTTAGATCACGTACCTTTCTTTATATGACTGATTAGTATCAAAATCTTGACCACACACAAGGATATCCCATTCTTGATAACAATTTTATAATTATGGACTCCCCATTTGTCTTCACAAATCAATATCAACTATTCATAAAAAAATATCTCAAAAGCCTAACTCTTATATACCAATTATCTACACCTTGACTTAAGATACCAGACAACAACCTTGGATCTCTTCAACATGTTGTCTACCATACTTCAACCATAGAGATATCAACAAAGGAATGGATAATATACATCTTCATCTCCATGTTTACAACATAGACAACCTATAATCTTCTTTAAAAAACCTTCTTTGATTATAACCCAATGCTTCTTAAACCATACTCACAATAACTCTTTAGCTACCAAACCTTCATGACTGAACATAGTCAAAACATGTTCATCACTAAAAAACTAAATTTATTTCAAGATATAACCTTTGAGAATCTTCACCTGCTTCCATAGACTTATGAGTGTCTTCATGAATCATAACATAAATACCCTATTCCATAGGATTCTAGAATAAGGTAAATACAGTAGATGCCCATGTATCCTCTCTTAACTTTTTGACCATCTTGTGCTTAATAGACCGATTAATTTATTTTAGAGTCCTTTTATACTTTTATTTATTCTTTGTCTTACTATCCTCAATGTTCATATTAATAGCAGGTATATTGCTCATATTCTTATCTCTTGTAGCCATCTTACCTTCCAAAGCATTATTGTTAGTAGCTGACACAAGGTGTTCTTCATAGGGATCTTACTCAACTACAATAGGTAGTTTAATTTGATTTATAGGAAGTTTAGGACTAGAGCTCATTATCTTTTTGATAACATCTAATAAAAACTATTCCTCACACACCTTATTTGATTCTTCCTCTACCATGGTAAGTAATTTATCTTAACCCTTGGGCTCAATCTAATCTTCCCTTACTGAATTTGGTTTTCATTTCATTGTTTTAACCTTGTCATTTATTTATAACCTTATTAATCCATTTTGAAAAAAATTAGAAATATGACCAATTTTATGATAACAATAACAAACAATGTCATTCATACCTATTACTTGATGATGACTATGATATTCCTTTGACCAATTACTTCTCCTTTCATCATTAAATTAATGATCATACCTTTAGACCTTTATACAATCCTTTGATCTATAACCAAAATATTTAGATGAATAATAGTAACCATTAAAATAACTAGCATACTTTGTATCATTTGGTTGTTTGATAGGTCTTTTTATGTTAGACTTCTTGTCTTCAATAGTCTTCTCCTTGACATGAGATGCTTTATTTTGGTCTACTTTGAAACCAAGACCTATCTTGTCAGTTTAATACTTTTGACTACTGAAGATATCATCTACGGCTTCATTACTCTTTTCAAATTTCACAAAACTCTTCACATTTATATGTGCTTGATCCAACTAAACTTTTAGAGATTATATTTTAATTTCAAATCTAATGCAATGTTCCTCTTTATCCTATAAACTTGATGCCATAATATCCATATAGGTTTCTACCTGATTGATAATATCATCATACTCCTTAGAAGTGTTTCTAATCCTTTCCTCAAACAAATAGATATGTTCCTCATAGTCCTAAACTAATGACTTTAGTTTCTTGTTTTTCTTATTCACAAGGTTTAATTCTTCTAAGGGACTTACCAACTCTACTTCAAGATCATCTTCAGCTTATCCTTCTTCACTTTCATATTATATTTCTTCATCTAATTATTCATCAACCATAAGGCCTTTCCCATTTGAACAACCCTCATTATCTAGTCTTATACCTATGAAAAAAATTTCATTATTGTCATGTTTAGATTAATTACTGCCATCATCACTATCAGATGTGTCTAAATCATAAACATCAGATGAGATATATTTTTTAGTATAGAAACTCTTCTTATTTTTAAATGATCCTTTCCTTCATTCTTCTTTAAATCTCTCTTGTTATTTTTAGACTTGTAGAATTTTTTGTCATCTTTATGGTGTTCATTATGCTTAGATGTATGCTTATGATGACACTTATTTTCAAAATGTCTAATTTATTCAAAATTAAAACACTTAGATGAAAACTTACCTTTGTACTTACCTAAACCTATTTTTAGCTTCTTAGCAAACATGGAAATTAATTCATCATCAATATATAAATCAACATCATCCTTGACCTTATTAGCCTTTGAATTATTTTCAAATTTGAATTTTTATTCCTTATTGGGAGGTTTTATTTCATTGGTTCTCATCTCATAGGTAGTCAGGTTGGCATGAAGCCCATCCATCTCTAGCTTGTCCAAATCTTGCATCTCTTCTACTGTAGACACCTTAGAGTCAAAATTTGGAATTAGTTATATCAACATATTTTAGACAAAATTAGACTCTTTCACTTCTTCTCCTAGTCTTCTAATGATATTTATGAATTTATCAACCCTAAATAGGTAAGATTCAATGTTTTCATCTTCAAGCTTTCAAACTATCTTCTGTGGGTCTGCAACTTGGCCAACTTCACCTTGGTGTTTCCTTCATATATGGTCTTAAATTTATCAAATATATAGTTTTATGATATAAAACTCATTACCTTTACAAATTTTACCTCTTATATTCCACACATAATGGAATTCATTGTCTTGGAGTTATTTTCACTAGCCTTCTTTCCTACTACATCTGTTGGTGGAATATGAGGTGTAATATAACCATCCATAAATAAATGAAAAGTATCATGTGATTATTAACTAAAATATATATTAATTTTTAAACTCCAAAATTCATATTTACATCCATTTAACAATAGTTACTTATTGGTATAGAAACCACCTTGAGCTTATTGACTAGTCATCCTTGCTAGTTAGGATTGGTGCTCCATGTGAAGTTGGTGCTAGGCTTGAACAAGCACCCACTTACAAGGAGGTAAAAACCCCATATATGAATTAGAACCAAATAATACACCTAATCTTTTATCACCTTTAAAAACAAATTTTCTCACATAATAGATGATGATCTTCTCCTTCAACTCTTCACTCATTTCTATCCCTCTCAAACTAGCTTCTAACACTCTTCATGGATTGATGTTATTATAACCTTGATACTCATATGAATAACCTATATTATATATTCATTAATATTATATTATTATATTAATGACCTCATTATTCTCACCAATGATATATATCATTCACTTGTTCTCTTCACACTCTCTACAACACACAAAATAAGCCTAAACTACCTTGCTTTTATACAAGTCACTTGATAATATCTTTATTAGTCATACACACATTTAAATCACTTAGGTTATATATAAATAGGTATTATAATATTAAAATAACATTAATTAATAATTAATTAATCAATACATTAGGTCACCCATAGCTTAATTAGCCCTTACCCCTCTTTTAGGCTTAGTAAAGACCTAATAGGTCTTCTTAACAACTTCTTACCATTTGATATTTATTGAAGTATATACACACACCTAAAGTGGTATTAAAACATCCTAATAAACTAT
The DNA here is from genome assembly GCA_037957365.1 of Torreya grandis. Taxonomy (NCBI): domain Eukaryota; kingdom Viridiplantae; phylum Streptophyta; class Pinopsida; order Cupressales; family Taxaceae; genus Torreya; species Torreya grandis. Next base: position 562,808 of record JARHVA010007505.1, on the reverse strand, counting down.
AATATACCTGATATATCTTAAATTTATGTCCTTAACACCTTTTATGTCCAACTACCATTTGAACCCTTTCTCAAATCATTGTTTATAAAAAGCTTGTGCATATACAAAAACTCTATCTTAAACAACTGAGGCATAAAATAAAATTTTCCAAATAAACATGAAAAAAATTAAAATATTTATAAACCTAATTACCTAAAATTAATCTTATAATTCATCTGATGCTTCAACTTTAGGTATACAGACTCAAACTCTTCTCTACAAGATGTTCACTCAGAACTACCAACTAACTTTAAAACATAGTCAAGGAAACATGAACATATAATAGTTGATTGAATGAATTAAATTTATTCAAATGCATGAAAAATATCTTAAATCATCCTTAGATCAACCTATATTAAACACATCATAATCTATAATGGAAACTATTGGTCTTGTAAACCAATTTGTTGATCTTCTCTCTCACAGGCTCTCCTCAGTCAGATAAGCTATTTTGGCTTTAATGTTCCAACCTCTTACACTGACTTCCAAGATAATTCAAAGAATATATATATTTATTGAATTACAAAATAAAATCATCATTAACTTTAATGCATCACTATTATATGAAAACACATCAAGAATCATCCTCTCACTTTTACCTAATTTTCTTACCATCTGCACCACTAGGTTTGTTAGTGATTAGCTAACTTGGATCACCAAATGTACACATCTAAGATATATAACTTATTTATAAACCTTCATGTAAAAAAAAAATAATTCTCAAACTTTTAACTTTATCTAATTAACAACTTTTAATTGATCAATGAAAGATAAGCACTTTCCTATAGTGTCTACTCACTTACTTGAGAAACCAATCACACCTAGAGATGCTTGAGAGAGATGAATACAATATAAAATCACTTGGATGGACATAGAAAAAAATTTAAGATATTTAAAAAAGTATTTTCAATATTGGGTCATTGTTAGGGTTCTTTGAGGGTTTAGACCATCTTCTAGTCTTAATATTATTCATAAAACTTAGCTCCTCTTTCCAAAAAATAATGCTTAAAACTTTTAAATAGAACCATTCCTCATCGACCATGAATAGATTATATTCTTATGTAGATGATTAAAATTAAAATTATCACTTGAAAAAACTTATTAGGTAGATAACCCTTTATTTTGTGCACTTGAGAAACCTTGGAACACTTTTTCAAGCCTTTTCTTGCAAACCATGACTTAAAACTTTATGCACATACTTAAAATAACTTAACTCACATATGTTAATGATCATGTACTCACTCATGTCATAAACTGATCTGGATACATCATCTAATCACCATCTCTATTTTTACATTTTGTGCCTTGATCTACCAGTCTCATTAGGCCTTGAATCTGACCTTATATCCACCTTATAGGCTTCACCTTGAAACTCTCATGTGTTGTAATGCATCTTGTGTATGCTAGATAAACCTCATACACTCTCTCTTCTTGAAATATTCCTTAGATCATCTTCAGATATTCCTCAAAGAATCTTTAGAGCTTCTTATAGATCTTCAAAGCTTGACTAAGGATCTTCATAGCTGCATACATAGATTTGCATAGCTAACCTTTTAATCATTTATAAGGCCCTCAACACCTCATGTATAGACTCAAACACCCTCTCTCATAATCAAACACTATAAATCAATATTTTGAGCATTCTCATATTCATAACTCATTTAAATTATCTTTAGAACTGATTACATATGCATTTATAGCATATAATTTCTTCTTCAGAGATCACTCATTTTATCATGCTACATGCACATACCTTATCACAAGGTCTAGATAAAGCTTTGAAAGATACTAGACACGTGATATATAGACTTTTACTTACTCATGTTGTCAATATATCTCATCATAGATAAGCCTCAAATCTTACTTGACCATGCATCTTCATAAAAACCTTTGACATCAATAACATTAGATTGACATCATTGCAATAACCGTGCACCTTCAATAGAACTTTTGAAATCAATGAAAACATTAAATACTAAATCTAAACACTCAATGGCAATGCTCAATAATCTCCTCCTTAATTAATGATAATGTTGAAAAATGGCTTTCCAAGCCCAATTTATAGAAAATGAGAGAGAGAGAATATGACATAGAGATAGAGTGGAGAGGCCATAAAGACCATCACCCATAAAACAAAGTTATACATATGAATGAAGGTCAAATAATAAGCCACAATCCTTATCTCATGCATGATATTGTAATGATTCAAGTCTTTAATATGCCTTTTAGGTGTATAAGTGTTGCGGATGATCTATTTCTAGTGATATTTGACTTCATGAAAGAACCATGCTCATTAAAACTGGCCCACTACTCCCTAATATGCAATGAGAGATCATGCACCTATTTTTAGAAGGTAGTTACATGTTTAAGCCCTTGAACATGGATTTTAATTACTTATATTCCATCCTTCATGTCATTTATATCCTATTTAATGCATTTGTCACCTTAGTGAGAAAGAGACCTTAGACTTACACATGTTTAAGTGCATGTTGGGCTTGATAATGACTTGAAGAGGTTGATACAAGGATGATTCTACCCTAGAGATACTATTAACCATGTGAGTAGATATACAACACTCTCTTCTCAATAAAAATGAGGGTTACCTCACCACTTGACTTCAAGTTTGCTCATTAGGATTGATTGTACCACTATAAGGATTCAAGAATGATTTTTTGGAGACCATTACATCTCTACACAGGTCTAAGAGGCCTTCAAATTTACTAAATATCTCAAACATGCTTAAAAATCATGAAAATAGTCCCAAAATCAAACATTACAAGCCTTTTCTATTGTACCCTTAACTTATAGTGTATCTAAGGATATGTGTGCCCAACTTGTGGCTTACACACCTTCATATTAGGTTATTGCATTTATCAATGTTCTTAGTATAGTCATCCTATGGAATAAACATGGCTAAGTAGAGAATATATAGTAGGTATTGGTTAGTATTTTATCATCATATTATTAATTATGTTCTTATTGCATTGTTATGGAGGTTTCCCCCTTAAAGTGGTTCAATCATCATAATCAAATATTCTTATATTTCACCAATTGTTGTTGTGGATATACTTGTTCTAATCTTAATTCTAACATATATAATTCTATTCTTGTGAATCATCTAAGTAATTTCCTTACAATTGGTATCAAATCATTGATTTGGGAAAGTTTTTATGGCACATTGTTTTTAGATCTAGCATCCTGAGCACTAAAAGTCTAAAACAATATAACTTGTGATCTGGGAGGAATTGATTTTTTCATCACCATTGTTTTTTTCATGAGTTTTTTTACAAAAAAAATTAAAACAAGTTTGGAAATTTTGTACCTTATGTAAATTAGTAGTTGTTGGATTCATCTCTATGAGATGATCGTAAAGGTATATTTTACTAGTACACTTTTTTTGGTCAAAAATTTTCACCCTTGTACATAATAGAATTAGTTGGATTCATCTTGATGAAATGATCACAATGGTGTATTACACTAGTACATTTGTTTTGGGCTGAACCCCTGCTAGGGTTTTTGCATGGCTGGTCCAAACACTTGTGGATGTGGGAAAGGTCAAGAAACTCCAAAAACTCCTCACAAGGATGACATAGAATCTAAATTTTCTAATCCATATATTTTAGAGTTACTTCATCAATTTAAGTTAGATTTGTAGGGCATGGTGAAAAAATATGATTTTGATATAGTTCAAGGGGAAATTACAAGTTTGGGAGGGGAATTGGATAGTGTGAAGGATTAATTACAATAAATATATGGGTAATTTAATAAATTTTCAACTTAGCCACTATAAAATAATCCTCCACCACTTCAATTTGGTTTTCCTACTCTAAACAATACCAATACCAATGCCAGACCTAAGATGATGTTTCCAAAAGTGGACCTATGTAATTTTAATGGTAATGATTTTCTCACTTGGCTCACTCAAATTTAAAATTCATTTGATCTACATCAGACTCCAAGTTCACATAAAGTGGTTATCAACTCTCTATATCTTGAGCCTAAGTGATTTATTTGGTATCATTAGTTGTGTGCTCAAAATAAAAAAAAAGGGTGTCCCAATTTCATGGTTGGTATTTTCTAAGGAGTTTTATCTTCACTATCATATTAATGTCTTTGAAAATTACTTCAGTTAGCTGGACAAGTTGTACCACACTGAGACTATAAATGACTACATTCATCAATTTGTAATCTCTCCTTACATGTGGTAGACATAACTAAGGAAAATTTGACTGGCCTATTTTTGGGTAGCCTCAAAAATAGAATCTAATTAGAGGTTTGCATGCTTCATCCTTTTTTTGTATTTGAGGCCATACCAAGGGTACACATGGTTGAGGAAAAACAGTTGACTAGACAAGGAAATTTCACTAATGTTCATGAATATACCTTCCCAACACCATCATTTCATCAGTCTACCATATCAACACCTCAACAAGTGGAATAAAAGTGTGTAAAAGGTTTGTGTTTTGGTTATGATAGTAAATGGGATAAAAAAAATAAATGTGTTGAAAATAAATTGTTTTAAATTAATGATTCTAATGAGGAGGAAAAAGATGAGGCTTTAGTGGAATGGTTAGAATAAACTAAGGATGAATCTAAAGATTATTAACCTATTATTTGCTATCATGCACTTTTAGGAATTAGTAATATTTAAACTCTTAAGGTGGTCGGGTTCTTAATGAAACAAAAGGTGATTATGTTAATTGACTCTGGGATTACACACAACTTTATCAATAGTAAGTTGGTTGCTTATTTGAATTATTTCATTTACCTAGCTCTAGACTTTTAGGTCATAATTGTAGATGGTGGTATGGTCAACAATTTTGTAAAATTATATAATATTAAGTTTGTTATGGGAGACTATTTATTATATTCCCTTATGTTTTATATTCTCATGAGAAAAGCTGACATTATTTTGGGAGTGCAGTGGCTCACTACTTTGGGCACTATCGAGATGAATTTCTAAGAATTATTTATGAGGTTCCATTCAGAAGGAATGAATTTTGAATTACATGGATTACAAGCTTAATCTCCACAACTTGTTAGTTCTCACTAGATGATGAAGATTATCAAAAAGGTGCAAAAGGTTTTTTGGAATGCTTATTTTCCATGAAGTTTTAACTAACCATGGAGTCTAGACATTATAATTTTTAAAAGGTGTTGGATGAAAATTATGTTGTTTTTGGTGGCATGCCAAAAGGTCTTCCTCAAATTCATGGACGTGGTCTTTCTATCAAAATCATTTTAGGAAGTACACCACCCAATATCATACCCTACAACTATCCCTATGTCCAAAAGAGTGAAATTGAAAATATGGTACAAGATATGTTGGAGGAAGGAATCATCTAACATAGTTAAAGTGAATATTCCTCCCCAAATGGCCATGGTGTAGAATAAGGATGATAGTTGGAGAATGTGCCAAGGCTATAGAGAACTCAACAGATACACCATCAAAGATAAATTTCCTATTCTAGTAATTAATGATTTTCTAGATTAATTACATGATGTTGTTTATTTTAACAAGTTAGATATTCACTCTGGATATCATCAGATTTGCATCATGATAAGGACATTCCTAAAACAAATTTTATAACTCTTTAAGGCCATTTTGAATTTATGGTCATGCCTTTTGGCCTCATAAATACACCATCTACATTTTAGAGTTTGATGAATGTTTTTTAAGCCATTTTTGATAAAAATTGTATTAGTTTTTTTATGATATCCTCATCTACAAAAAAAATTGGGAAGACCATTTGAAGCATGTGAATTAGGTACTTTTATTTCTAAAACAACATTAGCTTTATGCCAAAACTTCCAAATGTGCTTTTGGTGTCTAAGAGGTGGATTAAATTGTTCATATTGTTTCAAATTAAGGAGTGAAAGTTGATCCTAAAAAAATAATGTGATGATGGAATGGTAGGTCCCAAGACCTCAATAACCTCCATGGATTTTTGGGTCTAATTGATTACTATCGTAGGTTTGTCAAAAATTATGGTAATATTGTAGTTCTACTCACATCTTTTTTAAGAAAGACTCCTTCTAGTGGATTGATTCAGATACGAAGGCATTTGAATATTTTAAAATGGTTGTGTGCAAAACTTTAGTTTTGGCTACTCCTCATTTTTGAAAAACTTTTATTATGGAGTGTGATGCATCAGGATATGGCATGGGGGTTTTAATCATGCAAGAAAGCAAACCAATAAAATTTTAAATTCACCAAATTAAGGTAAATAATAGGCTCAATCCAATATATGATAAATAAATTATGGTATTATACATGTAGTAAAGTAATGGAGACCTTATCTGATGGGTCATCAAATTCAAGTAAAGACTAATCATGATAGCATTGATTTTTTTTGGAATAATGCTCATCATATGAAGAAAAAAAAAAATGGGTGACTAAAATGTCAGGCTATGATTTTGAAATAGTGTATAAAAAATAAAAAGAGAATGTGGTGGTATATTACCTATCTCAATGTGATGAATTAGTTGAGGCATTGTTATGCACCATGACCATGTGGAAGGAAGATTGGCTAGAGGATGCAAGACTAGAATGGGATAATTATAGTGCTACCAAAGATTTGATTCAAAACCTTCAATAGGATTATACTAGATCTAAAAAAAATACATGGAAGGGGAATACATTATGGTATAAAGATAGATTATACCTTTGTCAACATTTTCTCCTTAAACATAAAATTCTTTATGAACTTCATGCCTCTCCACTTGGAGGTCACTCAAGATTTTTGAAAACATATCATAGAATCAAGCAAAATTTATTTTAGGAAGGACTCAAATGGGATGTTCAAAAATATGTGGTTGAATGCATGGTATGCCAAAAAAATAAATGTGAAACCATTAAGACCCCATGTCTTTTTCAGCCTTTACCCATTCGTATCTAGCATTAGGAAGAGGTTTCCATGGATTTCATTACAAGGTTACCATGATCTGAGGTTAAAAATGTTAACATGGTAGTTTTGGATTAGATTACTAAGTATGCTCATTTTCTTTCCTTATCACATATATTTTTTTATAGTATAGTATTTTTTTATTTTCTCAATATAGTTAAAAATTTCATGGGACTCCAAATATCATTGTAAGTGACTGAGATCCCATATTTACTAGTAATTTTTGGAATAAATTATTTGCATGCCTAGGTATCCATTTGGCTCATATCTCACCCTATCATCCTCAATCTGATGGAAAAACAAAGGTAGTCATGAAATGTATCAAAGGGTATCTTTATTGTTTTATTTTTGAAAAATAGGAAAAATGAGATCATTGGCTACCACTTGTTGAATGGTGGTTTATCACTTCTTTTCATACTTATTCCAAGATGTCTCCCTTTATGGAATTATATGGGAATCATCCCCATCCATGGAATTATATGGGTATCATCCCCATCCATCACTTTAGTTTTACTAGTGCATCCTAAGGTTAGAGCTATTATACAGCACAATCAACATAAATAGGAGGTGTTAGTCAATTTGTGAGAGTATTCAGCAATGGCACAAAATCAAATGAAACAACAAGCAGATCAACACCATAGTCAATGACATTTTGACATAGGTGATTGGGTATTTTTTCATTTGTGTCCATATATATATATATATATATATGTCTCTAAGATAAAATAAAAAGAATAATAAGCTATCACCTAAGTATTATGTCCCTTACCAAATCTTTCAAAAACTTGATAGTGTGGTTTACAAGCTACAATTACTCCCAACCACTCGTATACATCTGGCATTCCATGTATCTTGTCTAAAGAAAGTAATTAGACATAAAATTTCTACTCAAATTAAGTTACCTAAATTAGGTTAATAATGCTAAGTCATTCTAGAGACTGAGGAGATCCTTCACATGTGTACTAATCAACTACAAATTAGATCCATTAAGAAGTATTTGATCAAATGGAAGAACCTACATTTTGAAGATGCAATAAGGATGGATGAAGCATTCCTAGAATAATAACCTAGTTTTATTCAATGTTGAGGATAACATTGTTTTGAATGGGAAGGGCATGTTATATCAATAAACTATATTACATATAGGTATATGTGTGTTTTACTTGTGGTTTACACACCTTCATATTAACTTATTATATTTATTAATGTTATTAGTATGGTCATCCTATGGAATAACCATGGATAAGTAAAGTATATATAGGAGGTAGTGGATGGTATTTTATCATAATATTATGAATTATATTCTTAATTATTATGGAGGTTTCCCCCTTGGAGTGGCTCAATAATAATATTCAAGTATTCTTCTCTTTCACCAATTGTTGTTGTGGATCTACTTATTCTAATCTTAATATTGACATATATAATTATACTATTGAAAATTGTTTAATTAATTTCTTTACATTTTACCTATATATATTTCCCCACATGTGCCACTATTCATGGTACACAAAGGGCATGTAGGACTTGTATGAGTCCTATTTATGTTCTCAATGTGTTTTAGGGATAGTAGAGCCATTACAAGTAGTTTCTTGGCCATCAAGTTCTCTATAAGGGTTTTGGAGGGTTTGGAGTGGCCTGCCATCTTAACAATGGTTCATACATTAGAGGCCTTATATTGGAGACTTAATTCTATGAATATTGAGTGCATAGACCCCTCATATTTACTTAATATCTCTTGCCTCCATGCATCTTGTTTGATGAGATCTGAGAAAATTTTATTACCTCACACATTGATTTTAGGTGATTTGAGTATACATACAGTCTTAAGTATCATTCATAAAGTCATCCCCTAAATCTATCTCTCTCTATCATGGATAGAAAGTGAATAGGGGTACTCAAATTTACCTATAATCAATGTGGCCCATACATCTTGTTCATAAGGTTTCAAGCCTTTCAATCTACCTCTCGAGTGTTAGGTCTATGATGGGAGAGATCAAAGAGGTATATTAGGCCAAAATGTCAATTTCCTACCTTCCCCTATTTATATATGACTCTTCAGGGTCTATTCAACCTCCCTACATCCTCTTACATGATTTTCCAATGGTTTTTAGGTGCGTGATTTGTCAAAACCCTTTTTATATCCCAAAAACCATGTAAAAGTATAGGTTTCCCTACAATCCATATAGATGAAAGTACAATCATGTGAACTAGTGATGAGCCCTATAGAGTGTATAAGGTGCTTCAGGTGTACTCCAAGCTAAACTAGTGCATTAAAAGACATATATTTGATCCATTCTCCTATATAGCTCTACCAAAGATTTTAGGAGGGTTTATACCCCCTTACACTCTTAGGATTTTGTGATGCAAGGTTCACTATAAAGAGAAAATGGATTGATGTATTCATTATGAATCAAATGTTTTTTGGGAGAACTCATATGGATTACTCCTCTCTAATCGATATGACCCTTAAACCCTAACTATTATCCATCTAAATATTTAATAAGGTAATATATTTGATTGGATAAATAAAACATCTCAATGGATAAAATGAAACCTAGGAATCCTTAAAAACCTTAAATAATACAAATAGACCTTAAATTATGCTAAATAGCCCATGAAATCATTTAGAGTTGATTTATGGGTGTTGGTCTTGAGGTCTATGTGAAATTTTATCCCATTTGAAAGAGGAACTCTTCCATGTTATTGAATCACCCCTACAACTTGAATAAAGCACCATCCATAGACTTGAAACCTTGAGATTGGTTGGCATGAGAGAAATCTGAGTTATGCTTGAAGATTTTATCTTTCCTTTACAAGGTGGGAATTGAAGAAACTTCAAGGAGATCTGATATGACCCATTGATGATCATTTAGAGTAAGTGAGGGGCATTGCGGTGGAATATAAACTCTTCACTGATCATTTTTGTGATCTATTTCTTCATGAAACATATATATTCTAATATACAAACTTGTAACCTACCAACTATGGAATATTTGATGTTGATCTAGCCTTGTAGGTGCCATTAGTGCATGCTTAGAGAATATTATAATACCTATAAGACCATTGGATATCTTCCCCCATCCTCAATTTGTTACAACCAGCTTAAACCTCTCTCAAAACTACCTATAACTAAGCTTGTGGGGTTTGTAAAGGGTTTATGACCACTTAGGGGTCTTAATGATTGTTTATAAATCCCACAGCTTTCATCTACAAAATAATGCCACTAATTTTAAGATTACTAGTGACTCTACCTCTGACCAATATCTTATGCTCTAACTCAACCTATATGGATTGTACCTTTCACATGAAACTGGCCTTTATGAGCTTGTCAAGTGCCTGATGGAGGTTTTTTGTATTTTATTATTTTATTTCATCTTTATGAACATGGATTATCATTTATGATGCCTAATAGGAATCTCCATGAGATATTTTACGTTTTCTAACCCTAGATGATCATACCTATCTATACATGTCTTGAGATTACCTACAAAACATTTTTTCTTTGCATTTTTTCATGTTTTAGATATTAACAATCCATTAGAGACTAAAAGGATGGAAATGAGAGGTCAAATACACTTTTTAACCAAATATTATGGATGGAAGTAAGCTAACATCTCACTTTTCATGTTTATGGGGACTTTTATGGTGAATGAAGGATGTTTGACTCTTAGAAAGACCTTTTTTTACATATAAGATCACTCTATAATGAATTTGTAGTGGCTATGAGACTTTTGAGAGAATTTTACCCTTGGTGGTGACTTTTGTGGTTGAATTATGTCATGGGGCCTACTAACATTATTCACATGGTTTAAACATCCCTCCAAGATAATACACACATGATATCAAATGCAATAACAATTGAAGTATTTACCTTAATATTTTCTAAAAAACCTTAAAATATACTAAAATTTCCAAACAAGGTTATCATTATTCTCTCATATTATCTTCAATCCCCCTATTTTTTTCACATTCTATAGGTCCTTAGTATGATTTAATGAACACATGGTTGATTATAGAATACAACATCATAGGTCATCTATTATGCATGATTTTAGACAATGAAGGTCACACTAAGACTTTGTGTAGACTCTTAGACATAGTCAACATAATATGGAACCTTGACACAAGTCCAAATAAGATGAGATGGTGACTACCACAACACTCTTTGACATTGTCACACCATATAAACATGTTGCTTATGAACTTAATGATAATTAACCCTCTCCTAAATTGACATGACATCCGTAAGACTCATGAAGGTGACAAGGACACTATTCAATTTATTACAAGCATAATTTGATTATTTTTTAGTCCAAAGGTAGAAAGACATTAATAATCATTTTAATATTTTGGTTAAGTACCCCACTTAATTAGTTGAAAACATTAGTTTGCTTGGTCACAACCTGATTGGGGATGAATCCATAAGTGTTTATAGTTGTATAAAAGGAATTACTAAAAACATGGATACCTTAATGTAATTTATGGAATTTACATCCAATGTATGGACAAAATTGGGATGTTCAATGATTTTTAGGTTTAATTTTGTATTGTTTAATATAGATTGATCTAAAGTCTATTTAGACATGGAAGTGGGAAAAATAGAGTGTCTACATTTTACCCCTATTTTAGAAGGTGTTGTATGATACAAACACAATAAAATCTTATCAAATAATGAAAAATTCATTAAGTTGTAAAGTTTTAATGTTATAATGGTATGTTGATAATCATAGGTTATTATGAGCCAACAAGCATGGGATAATGCCCTAGAGGATGATTGTTGATCCTTGGATGCCCCATTTAGGGAGAAAGAGACAAATATTGTCATCAAACAACCCTTAATTATATGAAAATTACATGGTCTAGTGAAAACATAGGTCTAAATATTGATTTTCCCCAATAAGGTGGCTTCAATCATTGACACAATAAGTTTTGACTTAATAGGGAAAATTTGAGCATGATATAATTGATTTTACCCTAGTAAGGCAAAGTCTATAATTAATCATTAAAAATACATTTTTGTGTTAAATTAAAATTGGCAAACGGACCTCACACACTAAACTCATAACATAAATTAGTGACTATCTAGTATAGAATAATGGTATGAATCTAGGGTACCTACTAGTACAGAGATGCACATCATAACTAGTAGTGATTAATAGTCATATAATATTTGGTTATTATGTGCTTGATGTTTTTTATGGTAGGTATTTTATGAACAAGGGGAGATGTTTTTGGTACCATTGTTAGATATATCTTTTGACCTACTTTTATTATAGCCTATGAAATTATGCATCAAAGTTATAAACAAATCATAGTGATAATGTATGCAATATGCATGCAAAAACTTAATTTAAATTAAGTAGAGTCAACTTAGGTGTAAGATACAATCAATAAAATCCCAAGTGTAAATATAATTCAATAAGTTAAGTGTAGGAATGAACACAAATACTCAAAACTCTAGTACAAGATATAAAAAATCATGACTTAAGTGTAAACATAATATAATAAACCTATGAAAATTGAGGGGAAGGGAGGTAAATAACACAATCTAAATACAAAAAGTAAACAACTCAAGCTCAAGTAGTAAGCAATACTCAAGTGTAAAATAATTATCCTTAGACACATAACACTTAAAACAAATAAACATAAAGCACCCAACTAAAGGGAAATAACATAAATAAACTACCTATGACATAATGTAATAAATTAATATAAGGAAAATACAATAAATAAACTAATATAATCCAAAGAAAATAAATAAATAGAATGTATAAAAGTAGTGAACTAACTACTTACTAACATTGTTCATGCATGTGTAAGAGAAGTGCAATGTTTGGTAAAAGGTTGTTCCTAGGATATAAGGAATAATGGAATAGTGATGACAACACATGAACAAGAAGGGGGAATAGAGGACTAAGGAAGGGGTGGTCAAGATGACTCTGAATTCCCTAAGAAATTAGACTTTACCCACATAGTCCCATGAAAACAAGTTAAACATGGACTTTAGGAAAACTATAGCTCTCCCAAGAATTGGGAAGATAATAAATTTAATGACAAGTAAAATAAATATTGATTATGAAAGAAAATAGGAATGGTTTTGAAAAATGGTGAGAGAATGAAATAAAAGGGTTGATGCTCATGATTATGAGAAATCATGGCATAGGAACTTGTAAAACTATAAGAGTGTGTTTTAGGCTAAAACCACATTAAAATTTAAATGTGAGTGTTCACAAACAAAATATGGTGGTAATTCATAATGTCCACTATGTTGTGATGTCCCTTACTTAGGGGCTCCCTTATCTGCACAAAAGCTCTGATACCACTGTGATGTCCCTTACTTAGGGGCTCTTTGATCTGCACAATAAGCTCTGAACAACTATAATATCCCCTTCAATCAGGGAATATAAAAACATATAAAGCTCTGAACAAGATATAATTTGCAGAATAGATTCAAACATGCAGTAACAAAACACAGATATTATCATTCATCCAGCTAATTACAATAGATGTCCTTTCTTATGCAAATCAAAGAATATTACAGATATGGTCTTAAAACCCTAAAATTATGCAAACTGGGAGTAAACTTGCAATTCTGGAAGTCTCGACCTGCTGTGTCGAACACACAGTCGCCAGCGTCAGTCGATATACTGCCGACGTCGGTCTCTGTAGGTCCTTATCTACCGATGTCAGTTCTCAGATGGCCGATGTCGGTCACTGGGGATCTCTGTCTGCCGGTGTCAGTATCTGTGGGAATCTGTACGGACCTGTACGGACTTAGTATGGCCACCAACCTGTCTGTTCTTAACCCATGATTGTTGAACCACCTGATCTAAAGATATACTATTCTAATACAGAATATCTCTATCTGTATAATTTATTGGATCAAAAACTAAATAAAGATAAATACCTGAAATATCTGTAATAACTTCTATGTGAAGTTATCTCTCAACCCTAAAACTCTGTGATAACTTCTGGATGAAGCTATCTCTCAAATCTGTACCTCTGTGATAACTTCTGGATGAAGATATCTCTCAATTTGGCAATAGATCGGCTGATCTTTCACAACCTCTGAATCGCACACAATGAAGAGTTGACGTTCTCCACTGCAAATGGAATCCTGGAACCCTTGGCTCAGTCTTCACAGAAGAATTTCTTCAATTTTCAATAATCAATAATCTATGCATAATCCAAACTCTCTCCCATGAGAACTCATATACCCTTCCAAAGGTGTGCTTGCTAAAATTAGATTTCCTCAAATTAGAACTTGGGGTTCTAAAATTAGAATTCCTCAAATTAGAACTTGGGCTTCTTAAATTAGAATTTGGGTCTTAAAATTAGACCAATTAATTAATAATTAATAATTAATAATTAATTAATATCTAATTTAAAATTAGACCAAATAATTAATTAACATCTAATTTAAAATTAGACCAAATAATTAATATTTGATTAAATCAATCAAATATTAATATCTCCCTCAACACATGTCGGATCCTCGAACCGTCTAAAGCTGGTGAATTAGGAAGTGATTCTACACATGACCATATCAAAACAAGGGTGCTCTGCTATATGTCAAATATCCCTAAATAATAGGAGCTCAAGCCCAATGTGTCTGAAATAACCTGAATGAGAGCCAACTATAGGAATTCTGTAAATCAAAGCCAAGCCAATCTCCATCATGACCCTCTATCCATCCAATCAGCCTACGAAGGTCGCATAATAGGCTAATCATCAAGCCTGTCAATGTCCACGAAAAAGGGGACATGACATATGTCTAAGGATTAGAGCATGAATGAGCTCACAAAATGGTAAGAGTTTTTAGATAATAGGAATCATAAAATAGAGAGAACATTTTTGAGATAAACTTATAACAAAGAATAGTCAATGAAATTTCCAAAGTAAATAAATCATTGAGACTAGTTGAGATAACCCATATGCCCCATGTATCCAAGCACTACCTACATAGTCTGTGTGGACCTCAAGATGATGTAGTTCTCCCAAAAATGAGAGGAAACACAATCAAATAATGGAACAAGAAAATGGAAATGGTCTTGATGTGACTCATGTGTATGCTTCAATTATACTTGCTAACTAGGAGATTTATATCTCGAGTAGCATGGATACAATATGAATGATCTAATGTTTAAGGCTTATTTAGGAATTTTTGGGCATATTTCCATGTTTTTGGGTCTTTCAAAATTTCAAGGTTTTTTTGGGTATCTCAACTCGATGGAGGATTACATGATAAAGAATGGGATAAATCACAAAACAACAAGAGTGTTAGATTAGGATACTCTCAAAATAATGAGAGTATGGATTATATTTTTTTTAAATAGTGTTAGCATTTCTTAGAATGCTCAAAAAATGTTGAGAACATTAGAATGAGGCTATTTGAGATGACCTTAGAAAACATTGATAACTACCTACATAGTCCAAATGGACCTTAGTCCACTATAGTTCGCCCTACAATGAGGAACCTGACTAAGTAATTACATGTTTTTGAATAGGCAAATGAATCAAATATAATGGTATGGTAAGGTATAAAGGTATAAACTACAAAAAATAAAACATGCGATTTCCAAATCCACTATCATAATTCTCAAAGAGATGACTGCTTCAAATAATTCATTGGATAGTTTTATGTTTAAATCATCTATTGAAACTATATATGAACCCAATCATTAACATTATTTGAAGTACCAATGTATCAAAACCAAGGTTAAAAGGGGTAATGGGGGACTAGAACCTAAGGTGAATAAGAAAGGCATAGTGGGAAAGGAACAAGGCATGGTATGAAGGTTTGGTCATGATGCAAAGTAAACTATCCTCATAGATAACACTCTAAGTCACTCAAGAAAAATAATGTTTGAGTGCATTATGTTCATTGGATCATCAAGTTATTCTCCTTTTGGCATAGCCAACATGTATGCCATAGAACCATAATTAGTAGTAATGATTTATGACCCTAACTAGTTAGGCTTAGACTTTCCCTTTTTCTTACATTTGGCATTGTTGTTTTTATGATTTTCTTAAAGTATAAGATCACTAAGCTCAAATTATCTATGTCAGACATGCCTATTATATTGACCATGACAATTTAATTGGTTTTGATATGTTTTAAGTCTATTCAAGGCCAAAAAGTCATCCATCTAGCTCTTATAAATGAGCTATTGTATAATCGTCATCATAAAGGATATGCTTCAGTGAAATTCATAGAGAAGGCAACTCAACCTCGACAAGAATAATGGCATCAGTACCATAAACTAATCAATAGTGTATGGGTCTTGTTGGAGTGCAAAAATTAGTTTGGAAAGACTAAAGGGCATGGAGAAATTACATGTGTCAATCACAACCAATGTCATTAATGATATTTTTTAGGATATTTACAATGTTCTTATTAGATTCCTCTACTTGGACATTATCTTGTAGTAAGTATAAAGTGCTAAAATGTTGGGTAATATTATATTTGACATAAAAGGATTTGACATATTTATTCTTGAATGAACTACCATTATTAGATATAATGTCAAAAGGGATTCCATAGCAGCAAATGAGGTAATTAAAAATAAATTTATTTATTTTTTTGTTCATCATGTAAGTTAGGGGAATGTATTCCAACCACTTAATTAAGTACTTAATGGTGGTAAGTAAATGTTTATGGCCATCTGAGTAGGTAGGGTTAATCTTTCCTACAAGGTTGAGTCCCCACATTAAAAATTACCATGGCATGATTGGTGGTTTGAGTAGGAACATGTATCATATTAACATACTTATGACATTACACACACCTTTTAACATATTAAATGCGATTAAATTCCAAATAATAACTAGTATGCAGTAAAATTTTGACATGTATGACCCCAATGGTGTGGGCCCAATAAACCCCTTCATAAACTTCCCTCCATGTTAATCCATATTCTATCATGGTTAAAGAGTGAAATAAATTTCCATCAAAGATTATACGATAGAGTGTGTGTCTAAGTAATGTGTAATGATAGGATTGGTGAATGGAGTCTTTTTAATTTATGTGAGAAATATTAGGTAGGGTGGTCTAGTCATGAAGGTAATCAAATATTTTATCATACCAAGAAGAACTATGACTAAAAATATCATAAATCATATCTATAGTCAAAGGTTAATGATTATTTGATATAAAATGTTCAACAAGGAATTGATAATCTCTAGTTTTATTTATGATATGCATCATAAAACTAATTATGTTCATGGCATCTAATATTATGTTATTGGCTTGAGGTATCTACTTAAATTGAAGATGAGTAATTTATTGTTTGAGAGTATTTACCATGGATTTTTAAGGTAGAAGCTTCTCATCCTTGGTATAAAATTGGTTTATGACTTGATTGATGATAAGCTAAGAATATCCATGAACTAGTAGATATTTGATATTCCATTGTATTACTAAACAAAGTCCTATAATGAGTGCTTTATATTCAACCATATTATTTGTACAAGGAAAGATGATACATAAGGACTTGGGAATGAGATCCTCTTGTGGTGTTATGAACATAAGTCATACTCATAATCCATGATACATGAAAGAACCATGAAAATAAAGTTTCCATTGTTGTTCTTAAGGAGTTGATTCTTCTATGATCGATATGGACTCATTTAGAAACCCAAAAGTAAGTGTCTAAGTGTTAGAAAGGGGATATTCAACAAGTTAGTTTGTAAGTAATTTTAGCTTGATGGCCTTATGATTAACATACTCAATATAAAATTTATTTATAAGTATGATCCATTTATCTATGTGGTCTTATAAAACTATTTTTTGAGTAGATACTTGATCAAATCTACATTATCTATGGTGATGGTCTTATTTTTAATCATGTAGTGACATAACTTATGAGATGAAAATACCATTGGTAAATAATATTTCTTTATTGGCATATAATTTTTCTCATGCATTACCTATTGGATTTCTAGGTTGCACCTTATCTAGGGAGAGAAGTGTTCAACCCCTATCCTCAAACTTAGTCCAACATGGGAGTGATGTTAGACTGTGGGTTATCTAATTTGTAGGTCACACCTCTAGTTTTCATGGGGATAGCTCCCATAAT
Source organism: Torreya grandis (assembly GCA_037957365.1). Lineage (NCBI taxonomy): Eukaryota > Viridiplantae > Streptophyta > Pinopsida > Cupressales > Taxaceae > Torreya > Torreya grandis. The sequence continues at coordinate 544,786 of JARHVA010007505.1, read as the reverse complement.
ATGACAATGCAATGATTTATAAGACCTAAATATCTCACAAGGAAAATGGAGAAGGATTTAAAAACTAAAGTAATAATCTAACATATGTGGTGATGCACCAATTGATGAATGATCCATTCTAAACTACTTCATTTGATAGTTATTGATGAATGTAATAAAGAGAAGGGTTTATCAGACTCTTCAAAAATGTTTCAAACATGAATTTTTTTCATGAAATTTGATAAGAGACCTACAAATTTAAGGATAAAAAGAGATAGGTCTATGTAATACACTTTAGACTTATGACACTTCAAGAGAAATCTCACTAGCTAACACTTCACACAACTAGAAAGAAACCAACAAGGTTAAAGTAAGGAACATGAAGGATATATAGATTATAATCAAACAACATACATTATGTAGATAAAAATCTAATAAAGTACACTTAGCATTCAACTAGAATTTGAAATTATCTTGTATTACTTCAAAATAGTTTACAAAATGATTCTGGTAGAGCTTTGATACACCCAACTAAGGGATGGAAAATAAGATCATAATTCTTACATTTATAGTTTAAATGGAAGAAAAGAGATGTAACTCCAAGAATAGAGGGGTCATCAATGAACCCAAAGTAGCATAGGGTAGTTACATAAGCATTGTACCTCTCCATGAGCATTAATACCTATTAATAAGCCCAATTTTGGAATTGTGGAGGATTTAACTCACTCAATTTTCCTCATTAATGCTTTGAAAATTCCAAAAATAGATCAACGATCTCTCTTTTGGAAGTTATTCAATGTATATGGTGTATAAATAGGTCTATTTGGTCTATTGAATAGCCCATTCATCAATATGCATGCCAAATTGTTCATGAAACTATCTCTAACCTATAACAATGGCTCCCATTTTGGTGTAGGCTCACCTAGATGGATATTAAAATACATGTAAATGTTCAATCAATGACCTCACACCAACCTTTTCTCCATAAATCCTTCCATTTTCATGATAAGTAGGATTGTGCGGTCTAATCTCCAACCTTTTTCTCACATCCTCTATGTGAGTGGTCCAAATTTGAATCTAGGTTCCATATTCAAATGGTAAGACTTAGATAATCCTTGGATATATTTTAGTTTCTTTCACCTATAAAACACATTAGTTTTACCTCACTAGGCCAATTAGACTACCTTATAGACTAGAAATTTTGAAGGAGATGGTGAGAATACTTCCAATCAATTACATGGGTTGAATTAATGTTGGATAGATAGAGCAAGTATTGAACTAACTCCATCCATGGTTTAGAATTCTTTATTAGGATCTAAAAAACATAATGTAACTAGAACCCTACAATTTTATCTTCTTAAGATAGATAGATATACATACATACATATATACATACATACATACATACATATATATATATATATATATATATATATATATATATATATATATGTTCATGGGAGTTGAGAGGACTTATTAGCTTGGGATTGGTGTAGATAGTTTGAAAACCCAAGATCAGACCTTTAAGAACCAAGCCTAAGACTCAAAACCCCCCCTAAACCTCCCTTAAACCCTAATAACAACCAATATATAGAGGTTTAAGAAAAATAACATTATTTTTCTCAAAAGTTTCTAGTTTATCACTTGAACCCTATAGGCAACTCAGAGGGAATTTGGCTCATGATCTTAGATGGTATGAAAGATGTATGTGTGTGTGTGTGTGTGTGTGTGTGTGTGTGTGTGTGTGTGTGTGTGTGTGTGTGTGTGTGTGTGTGTGTGTGTGTGTGTGTGTGTGTGTATACACACACACACACACACACACATACATCTTTCATACCATCTAAGATCATGAGCCAAATTCCCTCTGAGTTGCCTATAGGGTTCAAGTGATAAACTAGAAACTTTTGAGAAAAATAATGTTATTTTTCTTAAACCTCTATATATTGGTTGTTATTATGGTTTAAGGGAGGTTTAGGGGGGGTTTTGAGTCTTAGGCTTGGTTCCTAAAGGTCTGATCTTGGGTTTTCAAACTATCTATACCAATCCCAAGCTAATAAGTCCTCTCAACTCCCATGAACATTTAGATTTCCCAAGCATGACCTTTTAGCCTTGGTGAACACATCAAGGTATTCTTTATATGAATAATTTTCCCTTTGAGTGATATTTTCATGTCTAAAGTATAAATGTTCATCTTGATGACTTTCCCAAGTGCTTAAACTTGACCAAGGCCCCTCAAACATTGTGTTATCCCTCCCCTTTGGTCTCAGAACATCTACAATTCTCAGCTTGTCTTATGTTCCACTTTTGAAAGCACAATCCTAATGGGATTTGGAGGTTTTTCTAGTATATATACTTAGAAATGGACTTTGGCCTCCATATTGGAGCTATGAACTATACTTTTTGTATGCAATAATAAATGCAACATGTCTATAAATCAATCCTAACTTATAAAAAAATAGATCATACCATACACTTACAAATGGGAACACATTAGATAATCATGAACATGACCAATATGGGGATCTACTAGACTTTATTATGGGATATCTTACCATAATACACTATGATAGGGAGGGTTCCAAAGCCTCCAGTTGAAGACAATCACATGATAACCCTAAGGGAATCCTATGTTTTGATATTTCACTAAACTAATAACAAGTAGAGTAAATATAATATAGTTCCCAAAAAATCTTGTGGCCCAATATTAGGGGTTAGTAAACAAAAAAATATGTATAAGATCATATCAATTATGATATATATGATTCAGACCCTAATACATGGAATAAAAGGATTAATATTATTCAAAGCCAATACTTATGCTACTTCTATCTATTAAAGAGAGGAGTAAAGTTAAAGAATACTTACCTAAATGATGAACCCATCAAGACTCAATCTCTCCCTTGGCCAAAAGGGATTCATAAGAGGTTTTTATGTTTTTAAAGACTTTTCATAATACTAGATTCTCTAGGTATAAACCCTAAGCCAAGAATCTTCAAGTAAAATGGTGGATGAGAAGATTATAAATAAGCACAAGTGAATAATAAATATTTATTACATATGAAATAATGACCAAATTATCTCATATATATAGGTGGATTTAACCCTAATCCCTTATGAAATTTTTGGATGATAGGTCAACCTAATCAACTTAGTATAGTTAAGGACAAGAATTCACTAGGTCTCAAGTTAGGTAGGCCAAGAGATGACCTAGACCCTAAATAAATTTCACCCAAAACTGTATAGGGTCGACCCAATTGACCTAGTATAGTAAACAAAGGTTGAAAACTATATAGGGTTGGCCAAGTCGACCTAGAAAAGCTGACTATCAAAAGAGGCATAAGGTCAGGAAAAGAAGGAAGAAAAGTGGGAAAAGACTAGAGAAGTATTAAAATAAGGAGTAATATCTTAGGGGAATGCTTTTAGGAACTAGTTGGATTGGTAATAAGTAGCCATAAGGGATAATAATTTTGCAAATCACCAATGGTATACCCACACCTTTTTTGGTTCACCCCTTATGGTGTTCACTCATAAACATTGAGTCTCAATAAGTTCCTGCAAGATGTAAAGCATTAGTGTTTGATAAAATTTAAAAATATTATATGTATACATATGCCCCACTTTAATCTCATCACATGTCACTTTGAGAAAGACCATAATAACACACAACATTGAGGTTAAAAAAAGGTTGCAATATTTTAAAGAAAAAATAATTGAAAGCAAATGATTGAAATGAAAATAACTAATAAATTAATTGTGATTCATACCTTAAATTACCTTTATTTTTGGACAGTTATATTTTATGTTGTTAGTTTTGATTTTGGAGGGCATATAGACTACTTTCAACAAACCCAAAAATACAATACTAAAGAGCAAAAATAAACAAATGTAGGAAAGCCAAGATAACTAATCTTATGAGGATGGTATTTGCTTGGAAATTTGGCAAGCTATGGTAACAAGTGCTATGTTAAACCAAATAACCAAGTCAAAATTATAGTAAATTAGGTAACTAAAAATCCAAGGCCACTAAAGACCAAAAAACTCAAACAAGTAAACCTTAAGTAAGAAAGGAAAACTCACCAAATCAAACCAAGGATACATGTCAAAAACGATGGTATTCAAAACATAAAATATAAAATTAGAAATAAAATGGTAAAACATCATTGATGAGTGAGCATTAACAATCCTTATCTCACTCAATAATGGGAAAAGGTACATAAAAGGTAAAAATGGATTCAGTGCCAAAAAAATAGGGTGATACAACAAATAAATAATGGTAAAATGGAAAGAAAAATAAGTCTAAGAATGTAAATCTATGGTGTAAATAAATTAATCCATAGTTACTCAAACATATTATTTTTCTCAAAGGATAGATAAAATTAAAACAAAGTAGTGCTAACATGTTTTAAAGATATGAAGAAGAAGGAAGTATATAAGAGGGGAAATTCGATTTGGAATCATAATTTGCCTATCAAGGGGGAAAATGAAATGGGTAGAGGGGAGAATGAAGGAAAAACCAAGGTAGAGGAACTATTTATTAATGTCAAGACACTCAAATTAGGTTTATTAAAATAAGAGGATTTTGACCTTAAGGAATTTAAATATATTTTCTTAGCCACACAAGTTTTAGGTCAACAAATGAAATATATAGATCATCCCATGAAGTATATATGAATAAAAATTAAAATGGCCTACCTTCCCACAACATGTTCCCCATTCCTCAGGACCCCTTATAGAGCTGTCAATCTACTACAAAGATTGGGTACTTGCATGAGAGATTAGGTAGAACTAAAATATTTTTTTTTCTCCTTTTCTAATCTACTAGCCTACCACACCCCAATGGACCTCAAATTTATTGTCAGTCCAAATGTGGAGTTTGATATTTGACTAGAAGAAGGATATGTGCTTAATATCACATCTTTTAAAGTGATTTTGACTTTTGAGATTTACACATTGCCTTTTTGTATATCATTTCATTTTATTTAAAATGGTTTGGATTTTAACTATCTTGATGGATATTTTAATTCCTAATCTATATAGATTCATAGAACCAAACATGGGTGCTAGAGATGACTTTTATTTGAATACTTGAGACTTGGTTTCTAAGAGAGAGAATGGTGTCTAAGAGTCTCATAAAGTAGGAAAAATAAAAGTGTTATCTTGACTTCAACCTTGTTTTATCCAATGTGTGAAAGGAAAGGAAATCAAGAGGTATGACACATGGAACAATGTGAATTAATTCAAATTGAAAAAAATGTGACAAAGAAATAAAAAAGGGATACAATGATACTGAACTATGATTATTTATCATAAGAATGAGGGAAATGGAGGAAAAAATGCTAACATATATTGTTATGTAAATTCCATTTATCAAAAAAGGCAAAAGCTAAAGCTAAAAATAAGGATCAATAACACATCCTAAAAAAGAATAACATGATATTAATTTTATGAGGAAGGCCTGGTCCTATCCATGGTCTTATACTATAACTCATAAAAGAGAAACCCATGAAGGTGATAAAAAGTATTGGAAACATAAAATGATATAAGAAAAAGATGGTATTTTGAGAGGAAGGCTAGGTCTTATCCATAGTCTCACACTACAACTCACAAAAGACAAACGTAAGGGGTAAAATAAGTGTGTAAAAATATTATGAAAATAAAAAGACTTTGGTACATCATGAGGAAGACCAAGTCATATCCAGAATTTTAAAATGCAATTCATGAGAAAAAAGGGAAACCAAAAGACCCAAAAGGGAAGAAATATGGGTTTGTAAAGAGGAAGAACTATTGGAGAGGGAGAGAACCATGTAAATAACCTAAAAAAAGTGTTAGATAGATAGCATATAAAATAATGAAAAAGAAGGGAAGGATTAGTCAAATTACTTTTTGATAAATTATGCATTGATGGGTTTTTTGAAAACATGGCTTTCATTAGTTTGAAGGTGATACGTACTTGGACCAAGAATATCTTTGAATAAATAGGGGCCCTACCATTTTTGGGATTTACCTTATTTGTCATGGGTGTAATTTAATTGAAGTACCAGATCACCAAAATTGAATATGCAAACTTTAACACATTTGTTATGTTGTTTGGAAATGAAATCCTTGTATTGGAAATTATGTTACAAATCAAAAAGAGAGTGTTCATCAAGGAGATCAATGGCATGAAAGCAAGAATTATGTAATTATTCATCATGAATGATACCATGAAGAGATATATAAAGAGAAGGAAACTCAAATTCTAAGGGAAATACTAATTCAAAACCATAAACTAGAGAGAATAGTGTTGCCTTAGTGGCAATACATATGGTAGTTTGATAGGCCCAAAGAATAGGATAAAGATGAATGTGCCAATATGTGTGGGTTTCATGAACAATCTTTTGGATAATTTTGTTTGTGGCCTCAACTTGGCCATTACATTATAGATGATAAGGCATGGACTTTTTGATTGATCTTGAATTTAACACAAAGTTGTTTAACATCCTTATTTTTTGAAATTACCACCATTGTCAGAAATGATGGTATGGGGAACCCCAAAGAGGAAAATGATTTGATTAAGAATGAATTTGGACATGGTTACCAGAGACTTTAATAAGGGGCATGGATTCCACCCATTTGGAAAAGTATTTGGTAGCTATGATGATAAAAACATGCCCATCTTTAGAATAAGGTAATTTACCAATAAGATCTAATCCCCACATGGAGAAAGGCTAAGGAGATTTGATAATTTAAAGCTCAGATGGAGGTGAATTAATTATATTATCATGAAGTTGGAAAGGAGTACACTTTTTAACAAATTCAATTTCATCCTTTTTAAGATTAGGTCAAAAGTAACCAATAGGTAGGCATGTATGTGTTGTATTATGTTCATTATAGTGGCTACCACAAATGCCCCCATGTGATTGTTCAAGAAGAGGAGGGACTTCATCTTGCATAACACAATGGAACAAGGTATATTCAACATTGTGATAATAAAAGATATTACATCAAAATACATATTTAAAATCTTCTTTATGAATGCAAGTTTTTCCATAGGAGTCTAAATTAGGAGGATAAGTTTGGTGTTTCGATAATTTAATGATGTCTTTATACCAAGGGCTTTGTTGAATGGTGAAAGACTCAATGTGGAATATAATTGAATCTTTTGGTTGAGTATAAAACATATATATTTTTATGTGTCTAAGAAAAGTGGGATTGGAAATAACTTGGTGGGTATGAAAGAGAGATGTTGAGGAAGTGATCAAATTAGTAATGGAATTTTGATCTCTAGGGATATTCTCAATAGTGAAAGAGATAAAATCCTTAGTGAGAGTGGTTTTAATTTGATGATAGGAGATGATATATATATATTTTTAATTGTTAATTTCCATTTACTTGGTGTTAAATAAGATAAGAATCACCTAAATCATGCAAATAATGAATGTTTAGATCAAGAGCATATCTCATTCCTAAGATGAGGGCTTCATACATAGCCATATTGTTGGTGACATGAATGGTAAAGTGAAAAGATTAATGTATGATTTTTCCAAGAGGATTTCTAAGAATTTAACCTATCCCATCTCTTTGAAGGCATTTAGAACCATCAAAGTGAAGGGCCCAAGTATCGATATGTAATTTGACATTAATTTGAGGAAGCTCTTCATAACTAATTTTGGTTTAGTAGTATCAAGTGAATACCATATTCATCAATATTACTTGCTTCAATATTAGTGGTGAAGTTATGAAAGTAATATTTAAGAGAAATATATTGATTGAGACCTTCAATATAGAAAATATTATCATCTAGAATACAATCTTAAAGGTGCTTGGTAGTTGGCACAGGAGCTATGATAAGTTGATCAATGATGACTTGTACTTTAATAGATTTTTGAGTTACAATTTAGAGATCAAAATTAATAAGGAGAACCATCCATTTGATAATTATATCTCCAGGAAGAAAGGCTTTGGAGAAGAAATGATGAAGTGGGTCAGAATGAATAATGACATAAGTGGTTTGATATATAATGTAGTGTCAAAGATTTTTAATTGAAAAATAGATTGCAAGGCAATCACATTCAACTTTGGTATAATGTTTTTCATAATCGATGAGGCCTTGTTAAATATAATAAATGGAATACTCTTTCTTAGTATCATCTTGTTGGGAAAGTATTTCCCCAAATCATATAGGTGTGGAAGAAGTATATAGGATCAAGGGTTGATCATTAGAAAGAGGACAAAGTGTAGGTAGGTAAAGAAATGATTCTTTCATGTTATCAAAGGATTTTTAACAAGGGTCCATACATTTTAAGGCATTACCTTTCTTAAGAAGAGAATTGACAAAGTGGATATAGTACGCAATTTTGAGGACAAATTGTCTAATTGCTCCAAGTTTGCCTAAGTACGTATGAATGCCAAGATTGGAACATGGAATGGGCATGTTAACATTAACCCTAATATTAGTAGGGTCAACATCGATACTATGGAGAGAGATTTGGTATCCTAATAATTTTCCACATGTGACACTAAAGACACATTTGTAAGGATTTAGTCTAACTCGATATTCAAGAGGATGGAAAAATATGATGGCAATCTCAGAGAGATGAGTCTTGCAACTTTTGGATTTAGAAATGAGGTCATCTACATAGGTTTCAATAATTTTGTGGATAAGATCATGGAAGGTGTGAGTCATTTATTATTTATAAGTGTCTTTGAAATTTTTGAGGCCTAAGGGAATTTTGACATATCAATAAGTGATCCATTCCTTGGTGAAAGTGGTCTTATATTGGTCCTCAAGGGAAATGTGAATCTGATTGTAACCTAAGAAGACATCCATAAGAGATAACATTTCATAACCAACTATGGAATCAATGATGGCATCTATCAAAGGTAAAGGTATGTTATCCTTAGGAAAAGAGAAGTTAAGATTCTATAAATCAATACAAATGAGAATGAACATAGTGAACTTTTTTTGAATGGGAACAGTGTTAGAAACCCATTTAAAATAGTCCATAGGTTTGATAAATTTATCATTGAGTAATTTGATGATTTCCTTATGACAAAAAGTGGAAAAATTGAGTGGAAATTTCATTTATTTTTGATGTATAGGCTTGAAATTAGGATAAGTAATGGTGTTATACACCATAATTCTAGGGTCAATACTAGGCATGTCCTCATAGGACCATGCAAAAATGTCATGATATTTATCAAAAAATAAGCTAAAATTATCATGTTAAATAGTTGATATTTAATGATAAACTATAATCCATTAAGGATAGGATGAAATGTCATACTCAATATGAGTGGTTTATTTCATAAGCATGGAATTTCCATCTTAGAAATGATATGGTGCATTAGGTAAAGAAGAAATTAGATTAGCTTTGGGATCAATTATATCAATGAAGTTGTTGAAACAAGGGGTTTTGGTTTTAAAATTCCCAAGTTTATGATGTTGTTAAGGAAGTTGAGGTTATATGGCATGAAGTATTTCAATAATAGCTTCATCACTAGGCAAGATGGCAAGACGACCATAATACTCAACATCTACTTCTAGATCAAGAATTTGATTACCATGGGGATCATACTTAGAATGTAACTAATAGGCACTGGTTACCTTGGCATCTAGTGTAATCTTGGGAGTAGGAGAGGTAGATGGATTAGAAGGGATTGGAGTGTTCATAGTGTTGGTGATGGGGTAAGGATCAAATGAACTGATGGGATATATAGGTGGTAAAGAAGATGCAAGAATTTATGAAGGGTCAGAAGGTATAACTTTCTACACCACCCAAGGAGTATCAAGAAGCAAAGAATTGGTAGGAGGTATATAAAATTTGGGATTAAAGGCATTATCCATGAAAATGGTATAGACATTTTGGTTAAAATCTTGTATTTGGGCTAAAGTTTTTTATAATGTTATACATCCAAGTCTTGAGATCTAGCTTGGGACATTATGTAATTATTATCATATGTTGGAGAAATTGTACATTCTTGAGAGTTAGGGGGAGTTTCAAAAGGGTAAATACCAATATTATTGAATGTACATGAAGACATGATGAGAGGATATTGAAATAATTTAGCCAGTCCAAAATCATTTCAAGTAAAGGCATCTTCAGGTAAAGAAGGCTATTGAGTATTACATGGAGGGGGAAAATTAGTGGTGTCATCAATAAGAGGAATATTATGATCCTGAGCTAATAAAGAAGAAGGAAGCCACTATGAAATGTAGGGAGGTAGCTTGGTATTATTGGAAGTATGTAGTGAGTCATTAGTTTCATCATCATCTAAATCAACAAGAGAGACTTCTAAATAAAGATTAATGTTGATAAACCTGGGTAAAGGATCACTATCGATATTAGGAATGGTAAGAATATGATACTAAGATTTGGGATTAGGAAGTTGAATACTCTATGCATTAGTATCAGCCTCATGCTTATATCATTTACCATTATGTAAGAATTTAATACATTAGCTATCGAAAGAAGTAATATCCCTCATTATATGAGTTTATGGGTGACCAAGGAGTATATTACAAAATAAGGGTAAATAAAGGACCATAATTTTAGTTTGAATGGTCTTAGGTCTTATTGTTAATGGAATCCAAATTCAACCAAGTGGCTTTTGACTAGTCTTATTAGAACTATGACAAGTAAGATCGGTTTGCTTTAGATGATCCTTGTTATAACTAAGTTTTTAGATAAGCCACAAATATGTGACATTAATATCAGACCCCTCATCAACTAGAAATTTATAGATAAGGGTGGTATTAATGGATATTTTAATAAAGAGTGGTAGATCATCGGCATGAAAGACAATTTCATCATTGATCATGTCTTCTTCAATTAATTCAATAAAAGGCTTAGAATGACACATAGTTTCAATGGTATGCACATTGGTAGGTTGAGGTTCAATATAAGGTGGTTCTTCATCGATAGAGGATGGATCTTCAATTTATTAGAGTTGATACATAAGGAACTTGTGATGATAGGGGGAATTACAAAGCAACTCCATAAGTGGAATCTTATAGGGCTTAGAGTTAAGTTCCTCAAGTAAGTTCCAATGAGATTTTGAAGAATCAACATGAGCTTTAGGAGGTAAAGTAGATTTTTAAGGAACATATGTGATTATAGATTTAGAAGGAGGAAGTGATTCTTCATGGGCTTCCAAAGCTATATTGGTGGTTGTATTATCTTTAAGAAGTTGTTATTCTAAAGATGGCCTTTTAGGTTTGGTAATAGGATCTTTATAAGCTAGCTTATGATGATAGTTGACCTTGGATGTGTTGACATATTGAGAATTTTTATAATATTGGTCATAATCGACATCAATGGCATAAACATCCTTGTTATTTGGTTGATTATTTGAAAACTATTTTTGGTTATTGGAGGTAAAAGCTTTATAAACTTGTCAATTTTGAGAAGTAGTGGTGTACTCTTGATGGTCAAGGTTGATCATGGCTTCATGGTTAAATGAATCACCAAGCATATATGATACAAAAATTTTAGTGATCCCTCTACAATCATGGGAATGACTAGTGTTGGCATGGAGCCAACATAATAGATTAGGGTCATACTACTTAGGAGGATTATTAGGATAGGTGAAAGGTTTATAGGGTGGTAAAAGTGTTTCATTTTTTGCAGAGAAAGTGGTGTGTGAGAAGATGAAGGGATGTTAATTTTGGTAACTCTGGGTTTGGTTTGTAGAATATTATTAGTGATAGAATTGGTAGAAATTTGAAAATATCCTTTTAGGAGTTTAGGATAAGGTTAAAATTGCTTCATAAGAATGTCTTGAAATTTATCTTGATCAAGAGCTTCATTAAGTGTTTGGGAAGGAAAGGTTCAAACCTTATATTGAAGAGGATTCAAATCAATTATAACAAGTTTGAACAAGTTATCATTAGTTATGTTATGGATGGATTTGTGGGCCAATTATTTCCTTCATTTTATGATGTCATGAGATAATTCAGTGGGATATTGCTTAGCATTGATGAAGTGGCTAAGATAATTTTTGGGAATATCATTGTGTTAAAACTCTTTAAATTAATTATTAACCAAATCTTGAAGTTACCAAATGGAATTTTTGGGTAATTAGTTATACCATTCTAATACATCACTAGTGAAGTTTTTGACCAAGAGTTTAGTTGTGGTGAAGGTATTAGTTTGAATTCAATCTTTGTAATGATTACAAAAGGATTTGAGAAATGAGGCTAGGTCTTTAGTCCCATCATACTTAATAGTATGAGATATGTTACCAATATCAATATAAATAATGAAGGGAGATAAATTTTAATTTTGAATAGTTTGAAGCATATTTTTATTCATTATAGGCTAGGGAATAACATTTCTCAATGCATCTCAAAGAGGTAGAGGGATATAATCAAGATTAGCTTGAAGATGGATATCCAAAGGTTGATTATCCATATTAATCAAATGATGTTGGAGTTGCATCATTTGATTTGTGTTAGAGTTTTTCATTATGTTCATTTGTTGGATAAATTGGGAAAGAAGTTAATTTCTATCAATAGGTGGGTTGGTGTTGGTAGGAGTACTCTCCAAATTGGTATTAGGGGGAGAGTTATTAGAATAAGGATTATTAGTGGGATTATTTATTAAACTTGTGTCAATTTCTCCCACATTAGTTTGAAGGATTGAAGATGAAAAGTATCTTGGTAGGTATAGAATAGATTATATCCATCAAATTCATCTTATGGTGTGATTTAAACCATGTTATAGGTCATGGATGAACGTGGGGAAGAGGTGCCCTAAGAGTGATGGTGTTCTTGTGAGGAAAAAAGAGGGAGAAATGAAAATCCCATATAGTATTTAAATGGATTCAAGTTGTAAAAGAATATTATGATAGGAGACTTCATGATGACTTAAGAGAAATGAACAAAATGCTAAGAAAGAGAAATAGAGAACTAAGTCATCAAATAAGGAAAGTAGAAAATGGTATAGAGTCAATTGGGTCAACTTAGTATAGAAAATAGGGTATTAAAATTGTATAGAGTTGATAGAGTCAACCTAGTATAAGAAACAAGAGTTAAAAAAGTGTATAATGTCAATAGAATCAACCTAGTATAAGAAATAGTGGAAAACAAATAGTCTATAAGAGACTATGTTGAGTAGAATGATAATGTACTAAAATAAGAATTTTTTTAAAATTACTTTTGAAAGAAATAAATAAAAGGATAAACATAATTAATTGGATCAATGAGGTTGATCTAATAGAGCCACACAACACAAAACATTGCACCAATGGTGGTTAATGCAAGTTTTTATAATACAACATATAATTGAGCAAAGAGAAATTAATCAACTTAGAAAGTAGAAGCTAATTAAGTGGTCATCCTAAATTTTATTAGATTATTATAATATGATTTGTATATGTGATAGGGAGTTGGATATAAGCAAGAAACTAGAAATCAATCTATGAATGGTTTCAAGATGTTTAAGCTAAATAGGATCCATGTTGGCAATGGTACTGGCTTGGTATTGGGGCCTAACCTCTCACTTTACATACTATAGTGATAAGGGTGTTGGGTTATTTTTCCATATATACCATCAACCATGTGTTTATACTTGTCTAGAAAACTAAGTCAGCTTCCCCCTTGGTAATGAAATCCAAGTAGGTAAGCCTTGGGTAGATAATTATTAAAATAAATTTTAAGATTTTGTGATTTGGTAGTGTGTGTATAAAAGAGAAAATAGTGTAACTAAATGTTATATTTAAAAAACCACCTAATTAGATTATGTGATCTATTCTAAGCATGGAAGCAACAAGAAATGAAAGTGTGAGCTAGTTACTATCATACAAGTGTTAATTTATAACTTTGAAACATAATACAGTGTCAATTTAGATGATAATGTATGTTGAGATTATAGAATTGATTTGAATGTATCACTTTTTTACTATGGAATCAAGGTGTTGAAAAAAATTATGTTGACATTATTGATCTAGTTTGTCAGATATAACTATGTCGACAGGGTTGACCTAATTGATTGTACAAGGGTAGTTTTAAAGATGACAAAATGTGAAAAATATAATTATAATGAATCAAAAAAATGATAAATAATGATAGAAAGGAACCTTGGTGGGTTTGAGGATATATAAGAAAATGAGATTGCTATTGAAGTACCCTAATTTATACTTGCAAATTTTACCAACTATGTCGAATGGGATTTACAGATCTTGTTTGGTAAAACCCTATAAAATGTACTACATTGATAGGGTCAACATAGTATGTTTATCTAGATGTATGAAAATATATAGGGTTAATTAGGTCAACCTAGTAGTCTAAAGTAGAAGTCTAAAATCTTGTATAAATAGAACAAATCCATATTGATGTGATTGTGTGTTAAACCTATAGACACCGAAATCGTGTCTACCCCCTAGGTTGTCCTCCCCCCTTGGCCCCCTTGGTCTATTTCCTAGCACTTGTCCTAGTCCCCTCCATTATTAAATTAAAATAAACAAATATTTTAATTTATTGGCCCCTTTCCACCTCACCCATGCCACCTTGGATCCCCTCCTTGGATGCCCCCACCTCTCTCCTAGCCTTTATTACCCAAATCCTCTTTTAATCCTTCCCCCCACGAACGTGAACTCTCTTTGGCACTTTGGCATTCTATTCCTCTCTCTCTCCTTCTCACATAGCAACACCAGTAGCTACAGGTACCTTGCAAAGATAATCCTAGGCTCTTGGCATTTGCAGGACCATTAACAGCTCTAACAATAGGTTTCCTCCATTCTTCCTTCATCAAGCAGGAGGTAAGTACTTTCTTGTTTTCATTTCATTTCTTATTTGAATTTACCTGCTAGTCCAGCCCACTATCCACAACCTTCCTTGTCCTTCCTTGAGAGGCTGAAAAGCTTTCTCAGATCCCTGTCTCCTGTTCATCCTCCTTTTGCCTCTGTCACCCATTCAGTCCATTCCCAGACAACACCCTCAGTTCAATCAGTCCCTCAGATCCCCAAACAATCCTTCTAATTCCCAAATAGTCCTTCTGACCCCCAAATAGTCTCCCTGACCCTCAGATGAAACCTCAGACCACTCTGTAGACTGAAAACCAGACTTGAAACTTGTCCCTGGCCATCACCCCGACTGACCTCGACCATTGCCCCTACCAACGTTGGCAGACTAACCGACGTCGGTGACCTTCCTTGACCGATGCCAGCATTACCACCGACATCGGTGACTGTGCAAAGTAGATTGCTGCATATCAGGCATGCATTTGCTTTTTATTTCCTTCAGTTAGTCTTTCATCATTTTTGTTTATGTCAAATATTCTATTTTTAACAGTGGACTGTCATCCTCCAAGAAGTCTTTGCACTTCTAAGACCAAGCTTTCGCTTGGCAGTCCACTTTCTAGTCATCTAACATTTTTCATGTTTTATATCTTTCTCTTTCAGGTGTCATCCTCCACAACCAAAGAGGAGTTCCTGCTATTGTCTGAATTTGGCACACAAGTCCACAATCTGGGTATGTACAAACCCTCATCCTTTCTTCTTAGTTTCTCATTTTTTCCTTTCTTGAATGTGAAAAGTGAAATCTCGTATAGAAACATTTTGGCATGCCCGGTGGGACCCTAGGGTCTTCCTTGGGTTCTTTTCTTTATTTTCATATAGGGTGCATTAGGTTTCTCCTTTTCACCTCTTCCTTCTATCTCTTCTAAAAGACATCATAAGCAGGATTAAAAAGAACTCTTCTTTCTTTTCTTGCATCATAGACTAGTCAAAAGTCATACTCTTCAACCCTTTCTCCATTTGTCTTCATACGAACTAACATTTCGACTTGGGCTTAAAAACACATTGCATTTCACTTCTTCTTGACTGCATTTCTTAGTCCACATCTAGTAATTACAACCGCATCATGAATTAATCATAGATCACTTTATGTTACACAACTAAATCACTTACACAAATCAAACATCAAAACTCACCTGAGACAAGGCCCGACTGGGATTTCATCACCTAGTAGATACCTTACCCATCCCAGCAATCCCACTTGGATTTCATCACCAAGGGGAAAGCCCACTCTGTTCTCTGGCAGAGGATAATCTCTAGGGAAAGTATATTTTGGCTAAGCGAGACCAGCTTATCACTGGACTCATGAAGTGAGGGGAGCTTGCTCCTTAGCACCAGGCCATGTACGGAACCTAACCCAGACTCTTGAGCACCTAAACAAACTTGAAACCATCCATATACTACTTCTTCTAGGACCCGTCTCAAAAGCCAATCTTCCTAAACACATTTTAAGGCATAAGCCACCACGAACTTAATAATTTATTCTTAGGGATTTAACGCTTAGGATCTACTTGTGTTCTTCATCTTTTCTATTCTTATCTACTTGTTTGAGCTAGTGAGGACGTTCTTCTTCCTTTTTTCCAAAAACTCTCAAATCTTTTTGGTTTCTAGAAAACACAGTCACTGGCATCGGTTTTACCACCAGCGTCGGCAACCTTTCCCCGCTGGCATCAGTTATCTAACCAACGCCGGCCATCTATTCTCACCGACATCAATTTTTCAACTGACGTCGGTCACTATCACAGTCCTTTTTTTCAAAACAACAGCCTTAAAACCCGACCCTTTTTTTTCCAAAACCACATTTTGAGTTTCTGAAACCAAAAAAACACAATTTCTATAACCTGACCCTTCTTTCCTTGAATGGTTTTGATGCATAGTCAAACCAAGGTGACCATGAGAGACATCAACCACTTCCACCTTCCCCGTCCATAACCAGTCCCTTAATGGAGTTCCACTCGGAGACTGAAAGAACTCCTACTCGACCGACCTCGGCTCAGTCTCCCATTATCCCTGAAGGGGACCAAGACTTTGAAAGATTCATGGACCTCAATGGCAGAACCCTTCAACATTATCTCACATGAAGCCGAACGTGAGAATCCTTAGGCAACCCAATTTATGGGATGCTGACTTCCTTATTCAAGACAATGATCACATCAACAACGTCCATAATTCAACCTATAGACAATCAAGCCAACACCTCGACTAATAACCTGACTGTGTCCTATCTTCAAAATTTAGCCTCTCCTTCTAGGCCTACCTCCATGGGGGTTCTGGCACCCCCTCAACCTCAATTTAATCAACCAAATTCTACACCTTTCCAAAACCTAGTGGTCTATATCCCCCTACTCTTGCACCTATCAACACAAGAGTAACTGCCTACCCTTCAACAAGTGTGGCCACTCCTCAACAACGTTTGACAGCCCCTATTTAATTTGTGCCTACCAACCCCATAACACAAGTGCCCTTGGCTTCAACATCTACCCCAATGGCTAGCTACCCATATGTTGCGTCTACACAAGCACAACCAACCACGTCATATGCCCCTCTCAATATCTTTCAAGTGCCTTATAACTTAGGGGGTGCTCCACCCACCAGTCCATCAGCAGACATCATCAAAATGTTGATGGACAAAATGTCCAGTCTTGAGACCTCTATTTCTGGTTCACACAATGCCCTCTCATATGAGTAAATTTGCAACAAACCCATCCATCCTTCTGTCCCAATTAGGCCATAACCCAGTCAGTCGAAGCTTCCTAAATTTTCTCATTTTCAGAGTAAGGAAGACCTGTAATAACACCTATGGGCATTCAAACATGCCTATTATCTTATTGCCCATGATGATGCATTACTTTTATGCACATTCCCTATGTCCCTCTCAGGGGCCGCTCTTGACTGGTACAGCTCTCTCACCAGCCATTCTCTCT
Source organism: Torreya grandis (assembly GCA_037957365.1). NCBI lineage: Eukaryota > Viridiplantae > Streptophyta > Pinopsida > Cupressales > Taxaceae > Torreya > Torreya grandis. The sequence continues at coordinate 527,108 of JARHVA010007505.1, read as the reverse complement.
TCACATTCACACAGCTGGCCCAACTCTTCCTTGATCACTTCTCTATCAACATCACCAAAAAGGTCTCAATCATAGACCTATATTCTATTCGACAGTTTGAGGATGAATCCATAGCTGATTTTGTTGCTTGCTGGAGAGGCCTCATCAATCAGCTCTCCTTTTCCTTGCCCCAACCTGAACTTATCAAACTTTTCTCTCAGGCCTGTGCCAAGCATATTTCCTCCACCTTGTAGGTTCAGACATTTCACACCTTTGATGAAGCCTACACGATGGCCCGAAAGCTTGAATTACGTGCCATCGAGGAGAACAAAGTTAAGTTGTAGAGTAAGAACCCCAACTCCAAGACCAATGACTCCTCTTCTTCTAAACCTTCTTCATCTAATCCTAAGTCTAAGGCATCAGCAAATGCTATAGTCATTAGACCTTCATCCTCTTCACCTTCAACTAACCAGCCTGAGCCGTCCACGTCCCAAAGCATCACCCACCAATTCCAGCAGAGATACGTACAACGACAATATACTCCACTTGGAGAGTCATACGTGTTTGTGCTAGAAAAACTTGTCAAACAGGGGGTTCTCAATCTCCCCCAAATTTGATTGCCTCCATAATTTGATCCCTCACACACCATCCCTATGTGGTATAGGGAAAATGACTTCTGCAACTACCACCATGTTAAAGGCCATGACACGAGAAACTGCAAGACCCTTAAAAACATCATCCAAGACATGCTTGAAAAGGGTGACCTCATCCTTAACAATTCCAATGCGCCACCCAATCAACACATCAACATTTTCAAGCAACCATTTCCCAATCATCCTCTAACCCAAAACAATGTCCAGACCATGACTGATGACACTCACGAACATAACATATGAACAGTCAATACGGTCTCGCCCTTCATCCCCAACCAACCTCTCTCACAAACTCAAGAGGTTAGTCCATCCATTAGCCCATCACATGTGGACAAACCTCCTTCTCCAGTTAGTTCTCCATCAACCTCTCTTATATTGGAGGACACCTTGACCATACTGGCATCACCGGTCTCACCATCCTCCTTCTTACTACCTATGGAGCACCCAACCCTTTCTACTCCTCAACCACAAGTGGAGGGTGCAATCATTCCTGCCCTTTACCCTCTTGAGGAGCCTCATTCTCCAGTTTCTTCTCCACCTAGGGAAGAACCTATCTCTCCTCTGTCTCCAACCAAAGACAAACCTATCATGACTTCATCATGCCTTGGGTCTGAGACTGCTACATCAATCTCATCTTTGGCCCCACAACCATCAACATCTTCTCAAGGACTCAAATCTCATCCAACATCTTCTCAACCATTTTCCTGATTAGTGAAGAAACTCAGACTTCTCCCTATAAGGAAAGTGGAGCATTAGATATTGTGGGAGCATCTCAAAGCTCTTCAGCATGCTCATGCCATCTTGTCTCATGCTACCAATCCTCCCATGGCAGAATCTCCCAAGACTCTCAACAAAAACCAGACCTCCACTTCTAGACTGTCTAAACCTCAACCAACCACATCAAGACTGAAACCCTCATCTATCCCATCAAATCCTATCAAGTCACTCAGCGTTCACCCTGTCTCTAACCTCACTCATCCGCAAGTGAAGGTGGACTTAGACCAAGCCTCAACCAATAGTAGTCTTCAAACCAAATCAAATAAGACTGCTAAACCATAGAGTTGAACTCCTCCTCCCCCATCACCATTGCCCTCCATTTTGGGTCCTCATCCTTCGACCTTGATCAAAGTCCTCCCCGCTCCTACTTCTAATCAAAACAAGTTGCCTCCTCTGCTTCCTTTGCCTACCACCAGCCTATCCTCTCCCAAAATTTCAGCACCTCTCATGAAGAAAGTGTTGTCTTCCCCAGTCACTGCACCATCAACCCAAAAGGTTGTACGAAAGCCTCCTACAATGCCGCCCAAGCAAAATTCACTAACATTGCACACATCAACGAGCATGAACCCTTTAGTGGGCTCATACTCTTTGATATTGCACTAACTTTTGTAGACCTCCAACATAACCCTTTCGCCCATCAGGCCTTTCCAACCTCTCGAGTCTAAGCCCTACTAGTTTGATGATATGAATATTTGCCTATACCATCATACACCAGGACATGATACTGAGACTTGTTGTGCCCTCAAGGCCGTCATTCGACACTACATGGAGAAAGACACTCTTCTCCTTGAGGACACTATTGATTGACCCCTGACACCTTCTCATATCCTTCCAATCTCTTCAACCACATTAACATCCCATCAGTACGCCATGACCCCTTCATCTCCTTCACCCCCTATCTTCGAAATCAATGCTATCCACATAACCACTAGGTCACAAAAGGACAAGGCAAAATAAAAAGCCACCATTCCTTGGACCTACCCTTTCATCAAGCCACCTCTACTGCCCAAGCCTAAAATTTCTATCCTTGGCACATCTCAACCCTCTTCTTCTTCCTCTCCAGGGGTGATCCATGACTCCATGATAAAATAGCTTCACCAGATGACTGTGAAGATGACCCTCTATGACCTTATTCAAACCTTGCCCCAGCATTGTCAAGCCCTCATCAGAGCCCTACAGGCAGTGGAGGTCCAAATCAAGGACCCCCAACCACTCGCTACCCTCATCCATTCATTATCTCCCATTGCCTCTATCACCTTTATCGATTCTGAGATTCTTACATCTAAGACAGAAGATCAAGACACTACTCTCTTCATCATTGCCTATTTTGATCAAACCTGCATTAAGTGTGTTATGATTGATGGAGGTGCCAACATCAACATCATCTCCACTCATGCCTTTAATCAATTGGCCCTCCCTAAGAATTGTGTATCCAAAACTGATGCAATCTTGTGATCCTTCAATGACACCACTGCCACAACCATTGGCACAGTCATCTTTCACATTCATGTTGGCCCATGCATAGTCCCATAGCTCTTCTATATCATCAAAGGAGAGTTTCAATATAACATGTTGCTGGGCCGACCCTAGATTCGTGCCATGGCTTGTGTTCCCTCTACCCTGTACCATTGTGTGAAATTCAAACACGATGGGCAAGTCCACACCATTCCCGCTGACCCATCACCTTTCAAAACTTGTAACATGACATACCGTCTAAATGATGTTCTCATTCCTATCAAGCCATCAGACTCGGTGCTGCCTCCATCCGTGGAAGCTTCAACCAGTTTGCAAATGGCGATCGCCCTCACACCTCCTCTTCAAGCAACAACCAAAGACCCCATGGAAGACATCTTCCAATGACTTTCACTTGGGGAATATTTTTTGCTCACCTTAGACATGTTCCAAACTTCGTAAGAGTATGGACACCTTCACCACAGCCTGAGTTATGACCATTAGATCGAGATGGTCGTACCTTATGGTCCTCCTCACCTCTGAACCAATCTTGTCTATGGGGGGCTCAATCAAGCTCCTACTGATGGGAATCCTCTCTCTTCACCTCAACCATTCACATCAGACTTCTCATTTCTTGGCAACCCCACCTTTACACACACCTACCTTTACAGGTGTGCGTGGAAGGGTTTTGGCTTCGGGCGCTATGAGCAAGGCTCCCATCAGCCCATCGAACCATTCAATGATGACAATGCCAAGAAATGGTATGGCCTAGGTTTCCAAGACCCTACTCAGGCTTTTGTAGACCTTTGCCCTAAACCCACCATCGACGAATCTCCTCCAAGCTCACCTATTCTTCCCCCTTCACCTATGGAGTCAGTGGTTTCCATCCCTCCTAGCTTTTTCAATGCCTAAACGCCATTTGCTTGGGAACCTTGACCTATCAACCAGGTGGGGTACCCAGGGCTCTCCTACTCATATTCTCTCCATCTCATTTAACCCATTAATCATCTGCACTCAGTGTTAGACATTCTTCCTACCATAAAATAACTGGGGGGAGTTTGAATTTATACTGCCTATCATGACCTCGACTAGACATCGACCAAACATCAATCACACATCGACCATGACCTCAACCAATCATCAAACCAGACATCGACCAGACATTGGCCAAGTCTCGACCAAGTATCAATCGACCAAGCCTCGACCAAACATTGACCAAGCAATGACCAAAGAATCAATCAACTAAACAATCAACCAAACATTCAACCAAACCTTGACCAATCATCAACCAACCTTTTAATCATGACCAAACACCAATCTTGACCCGACCCTCGACCAGTCTCGACCAATCAGCGACCACATCAACCAACTTCTTAATCATTTTCAGCACGTGACCAATTTGGAAAAAGGTAAACAAAGACAAGTTTGCCCCAAATTGGCTCAGACCTTTCATCATCACGCACAAGTATGGGTTAGGGACTTATCGTCTGTCCTCTCTCGATGGATGGCTAGAACTTGAGCCTCTTAATGCCTTGCATCTGCGACCATTCTACTGTTAGTCGAGTACTCGTCCACTTGACATTTAACTTGAGCTCATACCTTGAGCAATCCCCATCCTCTTAATCCTCATTCCTTCAAACCTATTCCCCTTAACAAATCCTTTATAACCCTTTTATGATGTATGGATGCTTTGTCCTAATAAAAGGGAGCCTTTGAACTTCTATAGTCTTGTCCATGACTCAAAATTCTATCAAAAATAAATCAAGATGTCAAAATATCCAAGGTCACCAAATCAAATCAAAAGGCAGACTACTCCCTTAAAGGACAGTACTGTAGCTAATAGACTATTCCCTCGAAGGACAGCTATTCAAAAGACCTCAAATATATAAAGCAAAAATATAGACCACTCCCTCGAAGGATGGCTATGACTAAATCTTGCTACAAACAACACTTTCTTAGAAGCTTCCTGCATCGATCAACTTCACAAATGATCACCAAATCAAAATGACATCTCTATGTAGACTTCCCGCATTGATCAGTCTACTCAAAAAAAAAAAAAAAGGTCATGGACTTGGCTTATACTTGTCTCAGGGTCTCCTATAAAAAAGGGCAAGGTTATCTCTGCTCTAAAATGGGTTACCCTATCCTCACTTATCATATCACCTACTCAAGGGACTTTGAGCTCACTTTAATGTCAAAGTGATTCGATTACCACTCTAACAAAATCCATGGTCAATGATGTAATGCATGAATGGGGCTCTTGGTTCTAACAACCCCTATCTATGCTATCATTTTGGTCCTTGTCAATGAAAGAGCAATATGCCTTTCACTTCTTTTATACTTTGGTCACATTCAACCACATCATTTGTCAAATCAACTCAACCCAATATCTTTTCAAACCACTCATATAGCCTATTCACAATAGTTTCTATGGACACCAATACACATGGAAACTATCGACTACACCATTTATGTCCGGCATAAACCATTACTTGCTGGCACATAGATAAGACTCAATTCATTTTTAGCATACATCCATCATGAATATGGAAAATTTCTAGGGATGAAAAACCCCGACCAATGTTACAGAATACACCATTTGGAAAAGGTTGTAACATCTTTTTCCTCATCATTTTGACACATGACCAAACCAATCTATCAACCCCTTTAACTCTTTGCCTGAACTACATTAGTCTGAGGCCCTAAGACCAGGGCTATGTAGGCAGCACTCAGATGACAAGATGTCTTCTAGGGTTAGCTCGACCACATCTATTTGTTCATCTACCTGATGGACAAACCCTATCTTCTTCCTTTGACCATGACTTAACCTCATCCAAGATCATCGACCACTTTGAATCTTCATTTGAACTACATTGGTCTGAGGCCCTAAGACTGGGGCTATGTAGGTAGCACTCAAATGACATGACATCCTATGGGGTTAGCTCAACCACCCTCATTTGTTCATCTCCCTGATGGACAAACCCTATCCTCATTTGACCATGACTTGACCTTGACCAAGACCATCGACCACTTTGACACTCTTCCTCCCTTTTTGGGAGAACTAAATAGGCCTGAGGCCCTTAGGATAGGGGCTATGTAGGTAACACTCAGTTGACATGGGGTCTTCTGGGGTTAGCTTGGCCATTCCTTCATCACATTCCTTCATCACATTTCTTCTATCACATTCTTTCGTCACCTACCAATCACATCACAAACAATCACATATTTTCATAATCATTAACAAAACAAACACCATCATCATAATCATAAACATCACCATATAATCAATTACATATTAATCATTACATATCATCATAATCAACATCATCACATCATATCTCAACATACATCATTAAAACATATGAGAAATGCTGAAAATATTAACATTCAAAACATTTTCTTAACACATCAATAATAGCCAAAAATATCATCATATATATCAAAGTTTTTATAATGGTACAATTAGTTAGCTCTCTAGTAGAAGTCATCTAAGCCTCCTGGGGCACACTTAATATCACTTTTGCCTTCATCCCTTGACCACCCGACCTTAGAGATCACACTTATCTCCTCAGACTCCGACCACTTCCAAGACAAACGTTGCCTTGGTTGTTTTGATTGCCTTTACTACCTCATGAATGGTTAGCAAAACTATCCACAGACCACATTTTGACCTTCACAAGTATAGGATCGCAAGCCGGTTGATCCCCACTACTTGTGACATTTTTGTGTTTCTAGGAACACTTCCTGAGCCCAAGATATCTGGAACACAATGACCATTAGAGCTTCAGCTTAGATTGAATAACCCGATCAGCTATGACTAAATACTGGGGCCCGATTACTTCAATTTTGGCACTCCTCGACCTTGACCTGTGACAATTTAACCTGACCATCCCGTGAAGTGGTATACACGTAATCATGACTATTGTATCATTCACACTCACCTTCTCTATCTATCTCTCTATCAAATCGACACTCGATCTCAGGTTCCCTTCCCTCGACTCCCACTTTGAGGGGGGAACACCTCATCCCATACCTGGGGAAACCAACACCTATTTTTGTCTTGCAGTTCATCAAGAACAACTAACAAGACAAAAAGGGGCAAATATAGACACCGAAATAATGTCTACCCCCTAGGTCGTCCTCCCCCCTTGGCACCCTTGGTCTATTTCCTAGCACTTGTCCCTATCCCCTCCATTATTAAATTAAAATAAAAAAATATTTTAATTTATTGGCCCCTTTCCACCTCACCCATGCCACCTTGGATCCCCTCCTTAGATGCCCCCACCTCTCTCCTAGCCTTTATTACCCAAATCCTCTCTTAATCCTTCCCCATGTGAACGTGAAATCTCTTTGGCACTTTGGCATTCTATTCCTCTCTCTCTCCCTCTCGCATAACAACACCAGTAGCTATAGGTACCCTATAGAGATAATCCCAAGCTCTTGGCATTTGTAGGACCGTTAACAGCTCTAACAATAGGTTTCCTCTATTCTTCCTTCAGCAAGCAGGAGGTAAGTACTTTCTTGTTTTCATTTCATTTCTTATTTGAATTTACCTGCTAATCCAGCCCACTATCCACAACCTTCCTTGTCCTTACCTGAAAGGCTAAAAAGCCTTCTCGAATCCCTATCTCCCGTTCATCCTCCTTTTGCCTCTGTCACCCATTCAGTCCATTCCTAGACAACACCCTCAGTTCAATCAGTCCCTCAGATCCCCAAACAATCCTTCTGATTCCCAAATAGTCCTTCTGACCCCCAAACAGTCTCCCTAACCCTCAGACCACTCTGTAGACTAAAAACCAGACTTGAAACTTGTCCCTGGCCATCACTCTGACTGACCTCGACCACTGCCCCTATCGACATCGGTAGACTAACCAACGTCGGCGACCTTTCTTGACCGATGTTGGCATTACCACTAATGTCAGAGACTGTGCAAAGCAAATTACTACATATCAGGCACACATTTGCTTTTTATTTCCTTCGTTTAGTCTTTCATCATTTCTATTTCTATCAAATATTCTATTTTTAACAGTGGACTGTCATCCTCTGAGAAGTCTTTGTACTTTTAGGACCAAGCTTTCACTTGGCAGTCCACTTTCTAGTCATCTAACATTTTTCATGTTTTAGTATCTTTCTCTTTCAGGTGTCATCCTCCACAACCAAAGAGGAGTTCCTGCTATCATCTGAATTTGGCACGTAAGTCCACAATCTAGGTACGTACAAACCCTCATCCTTTCTTCTTAGTTTCTCATTTTTTCCTTTCTTGAATGTGAAAAATGAAATCTCGTATAGAAACAAAACCTATCCATAGAAGTTAGAACTATGTTGACACTATCGACCCAATATCATAAATATTCAAAAATTAAATGATAAAATAATGAAAAATGTGAAATAAAAACCTAAAAGGGTTATATTCACATTGGTTTCACTAGAATGTATGTAATCATAAATGCATCATGTCTATAAATGAATCCTAACTCAGAGAAGATAGATCATATCATACACTTCCAATTGGGGACACATTAGATAATTGAGAACATGACTAATATGGGGATCCAATAGACCTTATTATGGGATATATAATTGTAATAAACTATTATATGGAGGGTTTCAAAGCCTCTAGTTAAACACAATCACACAATAACCCTAAGGGAGTCTTATGTTTTAATATTTCACTAAATTAATGACAAGTAAAGTAAATATAATCTAATGCTTAACAAAGCTTGTGGTAGAATATGAGGGGTTAGTAAATTAAAAAAAAATCTATAGGAGAATCTCAATTAATATATGTATGAGTAAGACCCTAATACATGTAATAAGAATAGTAATGTTATTTGAAGCCAAAACTATGTTACTTATATGTACTAAAGAAAGGAGCAAAGTTAGAGAATACTTACTTAAATGATGAGCCCATTGAGAATCAATCTCTCCCTTAGATAAAGGGTATTTATAAGAGGTTTTTTTGGTTTGTGAGGATCATTAAGAAAGTCCAAAGCATCCAATACTTCTCCAAAAGACTATATTCTCCATGTAGAAACCCTAAGCTAAGACTGCTCAAGTATAATGGTGAAAGAGTAGATTGTAAAGAAGCATAAACAAACAATAACTCTTTATTGCATATGAAATAATTACCAAATGATATTGTATATATAGGTAGATTTAACCCTAATCCCTTACAAAAAATTTAGCTGATAGGGTTGACCTAGTTGGACTAGTACAATTAAGGGTAAGAATTCACTAGGTCACATGCTAGGCTGGCCAAGAATTGACCTAGACCTTAAATGAATTTCACCCAAAACTATATAAGGTTGACCCAGTTAACCTAGTATAGTAAATAGAGGTTGAAAACTATATAAGGTTGACCTAGTTGACCTAATATAGCTGACTATGAAAAAGGGCATAAGTTGAGGAAAATAAAGATAAAAAGTGGGAAAAGACTGGAAGAGTATGCAAATAAGGAATAATAGTTTAAGGGAATGGTTTTGGTATCTAGTTAGATTGGTAATACATGGTAATAATTGACAAAAATCCTATGAATCATCAATAGTTTACCCACCCATTTCTTCTTTCACCCCTTAGTATGTGCACTTAGAGATATTGAGTCTTGACAAGTTTTTGTGATATAGAAAGCAAAAATATTTGATAAAAGTTAAAAATATTATGTGAATACACTTAATTCCTTAATGACATGGAAAAATATATTGGACACCTCATAAATTGGTATTATTTCCTTAATTATACTAATTTCCCTCTTTATATTACACATATCTAAGTATACCAAGGCCTACAACTTTCTATTTGATAGACCAGTCATGACGGTTAGCATGGATACCACTAAAATACTTGGATAGATGCCTTGGGATCCCATATCCAATCCATTTTACACATGAATATCCTTTATATCTTGATCTTTTATCTCAAAATAGTTTATCCAAGCCTATTATATATAACTCTAACCCTGAATGTGCCAACCAAGGATCCATGGTGGTGCTCAGGAGACCTTAAAAGACCTTAAAGGTGATTTCATGGCTAAAAACTTGTATTTGGATGGAGTCATTTCTATGTTTTATGTAGGGTTTGAGACATCCACCATACTAATGATGTTTCATAAAGTATCAATGTCCAACCCTAAAACAAAGGACATAGATGTTTACTACATGATCCCCCCATATATCATGAATAGTTTTGATTCCCATACAAAGGCTCCATGGATATATGAGCATTAAAAGGTGAGGTTAGGATTAGTTGTAGGTAGCTTTGAGTCCTTATATTCTTGAAAATAATTCATATAGTATATCCCCCCATTGTCAATCAAATATCCATGAATTTTTAGTCCATATTTAGACTTAAATTACCTTAGGGGCTATGTATCATAAGATGCTTTTGGTGGAGTGGTTGAGCATGTGAACATACCCCTCAATTTGCTTCCATATAGGTGGACTAGCTTGAGCTAGGTTTTATGACATTTAGACTATTTTTTCCACCTTATAACACTTATAACCCATTTATTAGGTCTAAAACATGCTCCCACATCTTATTTAGGCCATTTGATGGATCACAATAACTTATAAAGGTATTAAGACATCACTGAGGTGTGTGTGCAAGATTGCTTGCCTAACTATGTTGCCACATATCTAAGGTTTTTGGACATAAACATAAGTGTCAGACCCTAGGAGTGGTTTTAGGGGAACTTATACATAATTATATTTTTAATCAAGAATTTCATTGTGCCCCACATTGACTATAGACTTTATATAACATGGATGTGTCTCTAACATCACTATATGCCTACACAAATAAGCTTTGGTCTGAGACAAAATAGTGAGTATATTCACTATTTATCTCATCCAAGTGAACATATTATCATCTTTATTGAGTCATGACCACAATATATATTTATTTTGAAGCCCTGGTTGTGCTTAGAAGGGGTCTATATCATCATTTTAGCTTAAAATAGCTTCAAACTATCTACTAGAAATGCACTCAGACCTACAAGTCTTGAAGATGGCATGTATCCTTTGATTTGAGGGTGTTTGCGATAATATGAAGCATTTTAGACATTATTATGATGGTTATCATTACCAAGTGGTGTCCCTTCAATATTATTTTACTTTAAACCCCATCTCCCATTTGGTCTTGAATGTCTCATGTGTGTATGCTTATGTAGTATGATGACTATGATGATGTCATCATGCCCTCACATACGTAGTGGCCATCATGGATACACATTTTATAATGTTATCCTTGTTTTTAATTTGTATGGATTTTGATTCTCTAGGCTCAAATGAGGTCGAGACTCCAATTTATATTGGTAATGCTAACTGCTACTTTCCCTTACCTCTGACTATCTACAATATTTATTACCAGGGCTTGTTAAGAGTGAGATGGTATGTAGGGTGTTTTAGACCTATATCATTTGTGGTCCATATCAAATCCAACCCCTTTTTAAATGCACATTTCATGATGTTTATGTCAAAAATTTGTACCTTGGATGATTTACATAGCTCTTCTTGAGGTCCTACTATAATAACTTTAGTGGCTAATTGTAAGTGCCCTCTTTTAAACTCACAAGTTATTATATGACCATATAGGTATAGTTTCAGATGATCTTGATGGTATGGATGGTATATTGTAGTGTGGGGATCAACTTAGGGTGATCAATATTTATGGAAGGGTTGGGTAAATGTATAAGGTGATAGTGGAGACACATGGAATGAGATGAGCATGACAATAGAGTGGTAACATCACACAATGGTAGAGAAACTATAGAAATACCATATGAATATGGAATGGGAATGAAATTGGTGCAATACCTTTCATAAAACTAACCCAAGTAGATCTAGTAGACACCCTAATGTATACACAAACAAACATAAAGGATTGGAGTCAAAACCAACATGTATACAATCTCAAAATGAAACCTAGTATGCTCATAAATACATTAATTTCTATGAAAAAACTTAAACACTATTAAATGGTGAGTGAGTAACTTAGAGACCAAAAAAGTGATCTATAGGATTGTGAGGCCATCATGGGGAGTTGGAAAAGGATGATATAAAGACATATAAGTAACCCACCACTATTTTACCATTTATTTTACATCATTTGGGGTGCATTGAAGCTTTGTAGGTGTACTTGGGCCACATATACACAACTTGTCATGCAAGTTTCTTCAAACACACACAATTTGATCTCCTTGAAGTGTTTTGAGGTAAATAGAGGACCATTGAACCCTCAATCTAGGTAAGAAGGCATTGAGAGACTTGAAACATCTCTCTAACCTTGCAATATTTGCTTATAACCCTTGATAAGAGCACCTCAACCTTGTATTTTACAAAAATTGGTTTATAAACCATGCACAAAAAGCATTCAAGGAGGTTTGTATGCTAACCAATCTTACGTGTGTGGATTCAATGTTTAAATCACTATGGGAAGACCCTTCATGACTTGAGAAAATAGGATATATGATCAGTTTTAGAAAATGAATCAAACCCCTTTGAAACCATTAACTCCAAAAGGGTTTATGCAGATGAGGGGGTACATAAGTTTTCTAACTTATTAATGAATTTTCATGAAGGAAAAGAAATTAACTTCTGGATACAATGGGAGATTATCTCCGTGAGTCTATGTTATATGGGTAGAAGCTTAGACCCCCACTCACCTTCCACTATATAGAATAAATATGAACCTAAGGGGTCCTCTAAGCATGCATGAGCTCAAAGTAGAGGAAAAATGGATTTGAGATCCAATGTCATTGAAACACATTGCTCCTTTCACCATTGGACATATCTAAACTCCTCCTAGAAGAATATTTCCTTAACTGAGTTAGTCTATACTATACATATCCATATTGTTGAGAAAACACCTAAAAATTGTAATTTTTCTTACAAATATTCTTACTTAAAATCTAAAATGTAGATAACTAGTGTTGAAGAGGGAAAATAGGGAGAAAGACAACAATTTGACTTAGTAATATGACCTGAGGAAGCTAAAAGTCATAATTTAGCATGTGTAGGCCGATTTGAGATGAAATAAGCATTAGCTAAGGTGATAGTGGGCATAAATGAGGTATGAAACCATCCCATGATGACTAAATGAGGATAATGAGATCCTTTGGAGGAGTATGGGATGGTTTAGTGGTCAATCAAGGCCAAATAACATCTTATTATGGTCAAAACTATTGACTATAATCAATTGTATGGCCTTAAAAAAGGCCTATCAAAAATATCACCATGTTAATTCATATAAAATACCCCAAAGTTTAATGAAACCTTATTTAGTCCTTATAAAATTCCTTATATTGCTTCTTGAAAGCTCAAAATGGGCATACCTTTGATGATTGTATAGGTCTACTGTGCTTTTAAGCCTTTATCAAGCTATCTCTTATATTTTCCTTCACCACTTCATCCTTCTCATGTTGATGACCTTTCAATGTGGATAAGGACCAACTAGGTAATTTTAAACACCATGACACTTCATGACTTAGGCTTAAAATGAGGTATAAAGGTCTATAAGGACTAAGAAATCAAGTTTGAAACATGACCAAATAATAGACTAATTAGACACCCCTTTCAATTCATGAAATAACTAAAAACCATTATGTCAAAGATCGATCATGAATCCAAGATATAAGTTTTTTCAATTTCTAATTCTAAGACTATAAATTGACCAACATTTCTAGTGACTCAACTCACTTGACTAGCCTACTAGTCATGGAACTCAAAAATTTGATCAAACTTGTTCATGATGCCTAACATATAGAGCATGGCTACAACGTAAGCTATATATTGACCTTGTATACTCTTAAATAAATAATACACAACCAAATAATAATAAATAACTAATAACATAACACACAACTACCCAAACAAAAAACATGCCATTTGTGCAAAGGCACTTGGAGGTAAAAGACAAACTTACCTACCTATGTATAAAATAACATGAAAGAGACCTAGTATAAAAACTTGAGATACTTCCCATTGATAGGGATGGGAAGGATCTCACCACTAAATTTATCAAGATCAGAGGCATTACTCTCCTTGTGATAGGAGATGATAGGTCCACTCTAAAGTCTATCAAATTTGGAGTGTTTCCTCAATTTTGCATGGTCTTCATCCCAGTTGAGGATTATATCACCTTATTGAAACATTATAGAGGAGGTTATCTTTAAAAATGACTTATTAAATTGGTTATAATTAGACCACATGATGTGCATGACACTATCAATTCTCTCCTCCAACTATCTTAGTTCATTCATCCTCACGTGCATAGTATCATCCTCTAGGAGTTCATGTTGGTGGGCAAGCTCTAGTGTAAGAAAATCAAGAGAGATAGGAAGTATTTCCTCCCTACCATATACAAGGAATTATTATGAATGCCTATTATCCTTTTTAGATCTCACTCTATCTTCCCATAGGGTAGTCTTCAATCTAGTATGCCACTCCCTCTGATTATCCTCCATAGTCCTCTTGATGATCCTTAACAATTTCTTGTTTGTGGAATCTAATATGACATTTCCATATAGGTAATATTTAGAGGATTATTTGATATATATTCCATGTTAAATATTCCACTCACATACCACTATATGGCACTCCCTCTGATTATCCTCCATAGTCCTCTTGATGATCCTTAACAATTTCTTGTTTGTGGACTCTAATATGACATTTCCATATAGGTAATATTTAGAGGATGATTTGATATATATTCCATGTTAAATATCCCACTCACATACCTTGATGATGCTAAAGGACAATGCATTGTTAGAAATGATTATTAAAGGCACACCAAATCTGGTCATAATTTTGTCATAAAACTCTATGATAGAATTTTCATTAGCATCTTTAAAAGTAGAAGCTTCGACCCACATTATTAAATAGTATATAGTTTTGATAATACACTTGTGTCCATAAGTTTAAGGGATATGGATCATCTTTATGAAATCCAAGCCCCACTACATGAAGGTATTTACTACTTGTATTGGTTACAGAGGAAAGGCAACTAAATTCTACTTGCCAATGAAAATATCACATTTTGAAAATTTCCTTACCCAAGAGTGTGCACCTATAAAAATTGTGGGCCAAAATTACCTAGATATAATGAACTTAGATGTGATGGTCTTGGTAGCAAAGTGCCCACCAGCTAGACCATCATGGAACTATTCAAGTAACTTATCCACTGGACATGATTCCATATACCTCAAAATCATGCTTCATATTTCCTTCTTTTAAATTATTCCATCTATCAAGAAATAGGGTATATTTTTCAACCTAAATTACCTCTTATTGGATCTATCCATACCAATAGTACTTTTTCCTAATTGAACAAACCTGATCACATCATGTATCCAACTTAGAGGGGTGTTATTTGTAGCTATTTGTTGGTTGTCATGGACTACCAAAACTTGATTTTTGCCTTCCTTTACCTTTGTAGCAAGGTGTTCACATAACCCTCTAACCATGATAATATTTTTAACTATAACTTAAAAGTCATACTCCATGCATTTTGTTACCCACCTAGATCTCTTCTCATTAAGATCTTTATTAAGTATGAATTCCTTGATGCTTGAGTACACTACCATGAGTATGATCTTGTTATTTTAAACCATGTGCCTAAATTTATACAATACTCTCACCACATAAATCACATTTTTCTATACAAAAATATAACTCTATTAATATCCTTCTAAGATATAAATAAATAAGTAAATAAGTTTTTCCATGCCTTCATCATCCTACTGCATTAACATGGAAAAAATTGCATCTGATGTAGAGAAAGCATATAAGTAGAATTCCTTAAAAAAATAAGGTTTTAGGAGTGTATGGGAATGAGATATGGCATATTTTATGGCCTAAAACATCCTCTTACCTTATTTTTTCCATTTAAACTTCTTGTGTTTCCTTAACATGTGAGTGAGTGGCTATACCAACTCTGCAAAGACTGGGTTAAACCTTCTTATGCAATCAATCTTCCCCAAGAAACTCTATAGACCTTTCTTGTGCTTGGGAAGGGGTAAAGATATAATGGATTCAAAAATCTCAATTTATATATAAATACCATATTTTTACATTACATGATCTAATTATTTTCCCTAATACACAATAAAGATGCATTTTTTAGGATTCAAGGACACTCCAAACTGCCTGCATCTTTCAAAGACTAGTTTCAAGAGAGCTCTATGGTATACTAAGTCCATTGATAAAATATTTATGTCATCAAGGTATATGATCACCATTTAATAGATTAACCACTAAAATTCAACATTCATTTCCTTTTGTAAAGTTACCCTTATATTAGATAGTCAAAAGGGCATCTTCATGTATGCATAAGTGCCCCACTTTATGGTGAAGATAGTATTATGTTAATCCTCATCCGTGACTAGGATTTGGTTGTAACTATAATATCCATAAATTAATTATAACCTCTAATATCATACAACCTTTTTGATAATCTAGTCCATTAAGGGAAATGGGTAGTGATCTCTTATAGATACCTTGTTGAGGTCTCTAAAGTTGACACATAAGTGTATTTACCCATTCTTATTCCTTATTAGAACAAGGTTTTCCACCCATAAGAAGTTTTTTATGGGGAAAATTACCATTGATTCAATCATATTGAACAAATCCCTTCACATTGGCTCCTCCACTTTTGGATTGAAAGACCTTTTTTTGTCTCACTATCTTCTATTTCTTTCCAGCTCTATGGTATGTTGTTCAAGTTTTGGGTCAAAGACTTTTAATTAATGGTAATACCATGTAAATACATAAAAATATTCTTGACATAAATAAATAAAGGTTGTTCTCTCTTCTTGTATGTTAACCTTTCCCAATTTCAACAATTTGTCCTTAGATATCTCTACCCTCTCATAATGCTTCTTAGTAGAAATACATGACTTGTCCTTTCTATCTAGTAATATTTATTGAATATGACTTAAAAAGTAAAAAATCCTTTAGGAATATTGTTATACCTCAGATGAAATATCTAATCATCATATTGGTGTTGGAACATACTCTGGTTCTTATGGTATAATTATACCTCTTGCATGAGAAAAGATATAATTTACTCATCATTATCAAAAACCTGCCAACTTACCCCACTGTTAGGTACATCTAGTCTACATATGACCTTGATTTTGGCTTGAATTAAACTATCTTTGACTCCCTCTAAAATCTCATATTAAGCACCAATGGCTACAAACATGTTTGCATGGTGATTTTCCTCCCTTGGTATGGACTATATGTTGAATGCCAACAAATATTACATGAGGTCACACAATATATGATTATAGGCCTTCAATAAATTTTTATTTACTACAATAATACCCCTTATTACATAAAAATATCACTATCACCTTTGAATTGAATGAGCTTAACACCTCTCCTTGTTTCTTGCAACCCATGTAGAAAAGCTTCATACTCAGTTCTGTTTGAGGTGAAACTAAATTGGAACCTTGTAGCTGAGTAATATTTATAATTCAAGAGTGAAATTAAACATCACTCTAGTCCCAATACCATTATTTAACCTTGATCCATAAAAAAATAAGGTCCAAAACCCATTATCTTTTTGAATTGTGTCTATTAGGGTAAGAATACCAACACCTTTCTCATGCATACAATACATTCCTAAATATACCTCCTAAATGGTGTTATAAGGATCAAATACATGATTTTCAACTTCCCATTCATCTAATTAGAGGTCTAAAATTCCCTTAAGGTGATCACTATGATCTCGTTCACTAGCATTCTCATCTTCATCAAGTATGGTGTAATTGACATTTGAAAGATTGGGCATATAGGGTTATAAATGTAATCTTGAAAAATCCTCAAACCTAATAGTGACCCTAGTACCATATATGTTCATAAAGACCATGTATGACCAATCATAAGATAGGCAACCCCCTTTTTTGTAGTAAATTGCCTAGACATGTATAAGACAGAATATGGGGGTAAATCAACCACCTTGACATCTTGAGTAATGACATAATTTGGGAAAGCTAATAATGTAATATTTATGTCCTTTAAGACACCTAATATCTTCGTAGGATATTAATCTAACTATAAGACACCCTTTTCATTGGGCATGATTGAAGTTGAGGGGCTAGAATCTATCATAAAATTTTGAATAAGATAGTCCCTTATGATATATGAAAACTAAAATGGAGGGCATTTAACAGCCTTAGGGTTTTGAAATTGACTAGGGGATTGAACCTAACTAGGTTGATTATCATTGACATAAATAGTTCTTGCCTTGTTAGATGCCTTGTTCACATGAAAGAGCTTGGAGAGCTCTTATTGGAGGATGTCATTTTACCCAAAAATATATATAACATCCCATATATAAATGCTAACATTGTAACTTTTCATGTTGTCCATAATGTTGAAAGGATAACTAGTACCTTTGGGCTGCATCTTAGAGGTAGAAGTGTCACTTGACACTTGAGTAATTTAAGGAATAAAAGGAGCCTTCTATTACTACCCATGTGTCTAAGGTACTTATTTAATTAGAGGTGTATTAGTGAAAGAAATTTGAGTGTTGGGTTATTAAGTGAATTTTGGAGGTGTAGAAGAGACCTTAGGCTGCCCCAAATTGTCATCCATCCTCCTCCTTTAATCCCTTGTATGGGTTACAACTGTATCATCTACCTTTTATGAAGTCTACCATAAATTTACTACCACATGTTCAAATGTATGTTACCCCTCTTTAAATTTCACACAAGTGGTGTTATCTAGTTCCTTTCCCATATTCCCTTGTGGTTGGTTTGAAACATCTGATGGTGTTAGTGTAGGTAAATCACCTTGATTCATTAGACGACCTTGTAGTGGAGGAAGCATTGTGTAATTGCCTTGAAATGGAGGAACTTGATACCAACAAATATTTATATATGCCTCTCCATTTTAAAAAATTACCATCTCATTGGATTTCCCCCATGGTTTTTTCCATTGGCCTTCTTGTGAAAGGTTTTTTTATATGGAATTGTTGGTTGAATATTTTGTTGATTAGCGTACTGATAAACAAAATAGGTCTGATTAGCCAAAGTAGGAATATTGGTCATCCAAATATGTAGGTTTACCACATCAAAATGGGACTAATCTCTCCTCTCATCAAGGGGAGGTTCCCTATGGATATGCTATATATATATATATATATATATATATATATATATATATATATATATATATATATATAAATAATACTCAAGGGTAGGATAAACCATCCATCTCTCTTTTTGCAGAGATGATGCATGCAGATCAAAGGAAAAATCTCAAGGGAAATGATAGAAAGCACTCCTCTTCTTTCAGAAGTACTATTCAACAAACCACAAGAAAACTCCTAGTAGTATTTGCAAAAAGTAACCAAAGATGTAGTAACCAACGAATTGAGATGTAGCAGAAAGTCTCCACCTCAATTGCCCAAGAGTGAGATATGAAGGACAATGAGGGCACAAAGTTGTCCCTAGGTCCTTTACATAGAAACAAAAAGAAAACACACTAAAGGCAATTATGGGGGCACAAAGTCTCTCCATAGTTGACTTCAGGACACCTTCATGACTACTTTCACTAATTTTGCTTGTTGAATTAAAGTAACAAAAAATATATTAAGGAAAAAGATAAGAACAGTTTCCCCAGCAACAAAGATATCACAACACAAAGTCTAAAAAGTCACTTGCTTTATTATTCCAATAAAAAAATATGATCAACAATATGAGTTCAAAGTCTCAGTAACGCCTTTCAATTTGGGCAGAGTTTAGTTTCTAACAATTAGAGAGAGAGAGAGATCCTTTCACACTAACAAGAGAGTCCCTTATATAGCCACTTCAAGAAGGACTCGAGAATAGTAACACATCATGTTGCATTGAATTCTGTTAAGAAGACATGCTAGAATTTAGGGGCATTTACCAATTTGCTTTTCTCAATGTAGAGAAACAAGTCATGCTATTGAATGTTTGCATCCTTTAATGTCTACCTGGTGATCTGCTTCTAGAAACATATCTGATGCACAAATGTTTCTATTCTTTCTCTATCACTCCTCCTTTTTTGGTTATTTGAATTGGGTTTTAGATTCAATTGGATGCTCTATTACTTAGTCACTTTCTACTGGTCTTTAACAATTGATGCGTGGCACATTCCACTGCTAAACAGGTGAAGACACATGGCATCTTCTATGGGATTCTAAGAAATGTTTATTAATAGAGGATTTGAAACCTATTAGAAACTTAGAATCACGGATGCAGACACTTGTCACTCTTTATGGAGTTACAATGGAAAAGGTGGTAGCTTTCACTTGCCTCTTGAGAATCCTATGGAGGATGACACATGGTAGCTTCCACTGAACTTTTAGCTACCTTTGAAAAGTCTTCAGGACTTATATTAGTTTCTCATGGAGGATGACACATGGTGGCTTCTATTGTGAATTTTTGAGGGACACCTGGCAGCATCTATTGAACTTTTATAATCTTTGGATGCCTTTTGAGTGTCCTATGGAAGATGACACATGATGGCTTCCATCACATTTTAGAAACACTATAGAACTATGTGGGACTCATTTGGATTCATGCAGATGATGCCACTTGGTGTGTTACACTTAACTTACAAAAGGCACATGGTGGCTTCCATGGCTCTTATAAACAAAGTGAAATGAGGCTTGAAAGATGACACTTGGTAGCATCCATGGGATTCTATCGGGCTTTTATCTCGATCTGTTTGTTTGCCTTAGTCACTTTTTGCCACGGGAATTCCCTTTGCAAGGGTACTTGTGTCTTTGACTTTTGGGGCACTCCTTTGAAATTTTTCACTTGAACCAAGCTTTGAATTAAGCTAATGAACCAAGCTTTGAACCAAGTAGATGAATCAAACCATTTGATTGAACCAAAGTATTGAACCAACTGTTGAACCAAGATTTGGTTCAATGGTTCAATGGTTCATTCCCTTTGACTTGGCTAAGTCCTTTTGATTTTCATTGAACCTATTGAACCTTGAACCCATTTAAATTTTGAACCAAAGTGGTTCAATGGTTCAATGGTTCAATGGTTCAAGCCTTCTTCTCTTTCATAAGTGTTTTGAAGCCATTGAACCTTGAAGCGATTGAACTTTGAACCTTGATGAAGTGCTTAAATCATGTTGATGATGTTGAACCTTTGAAATTTTTGAACCTGTTGAACCAAAATGGTTCAAGGTTCAATATTTAAATGGTTGGATTGATCCGAACAACAATCCAGATGACAATTCGGGTGATGGGTTTACCCCAATTGATGGCAGAACTTTCAGGAGACATAACTTTTACATCGTAGCTCCAATTGACTCACCATTTGAACCGTTAGAAAGATAATAATGAGGGGAATGTTTTGAGATGACATAGAGATTTTATAAATGAATTTTGAATCCATAAAACCCAATGGAAGTGTCCCAAATTTTAATTTTAGTTGTGCAGTCTAAAAATAGTAAGTTTCTAAAAATAGTAATTCCTCGAATTCTGTATTGTTGTAAATCATGGAAGTCAAACCAATTCATCTCCCTCAAGATTGGTGACCTTCCACATCCTCCACACACCTTCAAAACATGTATAAATGAATATGTAACCTGAAATGGAAATCAAACATCTCTTCTCAGAGATAAGCATATGTTTGGGTCTACAATAAAACATCTCTTTTCAGAGATAGAATTATTTTGAATTGTGTTGTTCTTATTTCTTAATTATATTTAAACCAAACATTTTAAAGTTTTAGATCATGGATCCTTGCTTAAATTTTTGTGGATGGACATTTTTGATTGAACCAAGGTGCTAAACCAATCCTGAAAATGACAAAGTGTTGGAAACTGATTCTTTTGATTGAACCCGCCTACAGAAGCTTTTGAACCTATAGAAATGAACTTGTAAAGCCCATTAAACTTGGCCTGTAGATTCCGTAGATTCCTGAGAAGGTTAAAAAAATGAGGAATTTGAATGCTTAGGACAAATTTCAAAAAGAGAAGAGACAATTTTGTTTTGTAGGACCAAACTAGTTCAAATGTTGTCCCAAAAATGAGTGATATTTTTGGGGGACAACAAATACCAAGGCTTTGGAACTACTTGTAGCTATGGGATTATAGCTATTATATGGATTTTATTGTGTGATTTGGTCATGGGATTATTTCTATGGTGGGTAAGGATGTGTGTTATAAGAATGGTAAGGATATTGAGATTAATAGGGGCCTTGATATGGTCTATATGAGGTCTAATACTACCTCTCTAAGTCCACCAGCTTGTTGTTTTGTGCTTTCAACAAGCATTTAATTTTCTAAAGCCTATCTACTTAGTTTTCATCTAATTGTCCTTGATTATTTGGAATAGACAAGGGAGAAAGAGTGGGTGGAATAGGATAGAGCTTAGGAAAGAGGGGAATGAGGGGTATTGGCATTAGTTTCCCTACTTTTATCAAATAGTTTTCTTCCCTTATACATATCTCATAATCTTTAGGTAGAGTTGTTCCACACATGGATTGGATCATTAATACAACATCTAAGTTCAAGTATCTTGGGTAGTAAATAAATGCATTATTAGGTGTGGGATTTATGATGATAGGGATTATATCCTATTTTGAATCTATAGTTTAAATTGACCATAGATTCTTAGGATACCCTCCTTATTGAGGTGAGTTTCTTAACTAGTGACACATGGTCATTCCTATCTTCAAAATGCTTAAAAATACACTTTAAAAACTCATCCCAAGTATTGATTGATGTAGGATTCAGACTCCTATACCATTTTATGTATTTTCATTTCAAGGATTTGGGTAGTAGTCTAATGTCTACATTGTCTTAGGTGATATTATTCACTAAACATAGGCTTACAATGTCAGCTATGTGGTCCACAAGAGTGGTGGAGTTTTATCCTATAAAACAAGTCAAAATTTTCAATGAGGTAGCTTGAATATCATCATATTATTGGAGTTTAAGGGGGATACCACCATTGAAAGGTATAAAATATTAAAACCTAGGCCTTACCATTAGGATGGTAGAATTTTAGGGGATTGTGTATGGGAAAAATTTTCAGAGTTTGGAGATGTGGGAAAATTAGAGGGTGTGAGGTTTGGGTTTGAAAAAGGAACCCTCTTTATCCTTGAAATATCTAATGGAAATTCAATTAACTAAACTTGTTTACCTTTTGAAATAGACCTAGTGGAGATTTGGTGCATGAAAAAACATACAATATGCTTTCCAATCCACTGGTTACTATCATAAGCCCTAAAATTTTCCTTACACATTTTAAATCCTCCCAAAAAATATTTCCAATTACCTTGATTATATTACCTCTTGATGTGCTATAAATTTTGGAGTTCTCATTTTCACCCTAGTTGAGGAGAGAAGTGTTCAAGTCCTATCCTCAAACCTAGTCCAATATGGGAGTGCCCTTGACTATGGGTTATCTAATTTTTAGGTCAGACATCTAGTTTTCATGGGGATAGATCCCATAATATGATAATTTAGTTATTTTTAAGACCTAAATATCTTAAAAGGAAAAGTGAGAAGGATGTGAAAACTAAAGTAATAATATAACCTATGTGGTGATGCACCAATTGATGAATGATCAACTCTCAACTATTTCATTTGATAACTATTGATGAATATAATGAATACAAGGGTTGATCAAACTCTTCAAAAATAATTCAAGCATGGATGTTTTGGATTAAGGTTGATAATAGACCTACAACTTAAAGGATATAAAGAGATAGGTCTACACATGACACTATAGACTTATAACACTTCAATAGAAATCTCACTAACTAACTCTTTAAATAACCAAAAATAAACCCACAAGTTTAAATTAAGGTACGTGAAGGACATATAGATGATGAATATACAACATAATTTTTTTAGATCAAACTCTAATAAATTACATATAGCATTCAATCAAAATCTAAAATTATCTTGTATTGCAACAAACGAGTTTATAAAATAATTTTGGTGGAGCTTTGCTACACCCCACTGAGGGATGGAAAAAAAGAGATCAATGCCTAAATTTATAGATAAAATGGAAGAAAAGAGAGGGAACTATATGTGTAAGAGAAGTCATCAATGAACCCAAAGTGGCATAGGATATTTACATAAAATTTTCCCTTTCTATGAGCATTGACACCCATTGATGAGCCCAATTTTGGCATTTTAGAGGCTATAAATCCTCTAATTTTCCTCTTTCATGCTTTGACCATTCCAAAAATATCTCAAAACTCTCTCTTTCTGAAGTTATGTAATTCATATGGGGTGTAAATAGGTCCATTTGGTGAGTTGAGTAGCCTATCCATCAATATGCATGCCAAATTATTTAGGAAACTATCTCTAACTTGAAACAATGGCTCCCATTTTGGTGTAGTCTTGTGTAGATGGTTTTTACAATGCATGGTAATGGTCAATAAATGACCTCACACAAACCTTTTATCCTTATATCCTTCCATTTTCATGACAAGTAGGCATTGTGGTTGAATCTCCAACCTTTTACTCACATTCTCTATTTGAATGATCCAAAGTTGAATCTAGGTTCTATATTCAATTGGTAAGACTTAGATAATCCTTGGATAGATTTTAGTACACTAAAAATATTATTATTTAAGTGTCTTTCACCTATAACACACATTATTTTTACCTCACTAGGCCAATTAGACTACCTCATAGACTGACAGTTTTGAAGGAGATGGTGAGAACACTTTTAGTTAGTTTTATGGGTTGAATTGATGTTAGATAGATAAAACATGTATTAAACCAACTCCCTCCATGGCTCACAATTATTTATTATGTTCTAAAACACATAATTTTATGGAAAAATGATAATTTATCCTCTTAAGAGACATCCATACATCTTATGTACCATCCAAAATCATGAGTTGAAGCCCCTATGAGGTGCCTATAGGGTGCAACTAGAGAAAAAGGATGTGATTTTCTTAAACCTATGTAAAATAGTTATTATTAGGGTTTAAGGGAGGTTTTATGGGTGTTTTGGAGTCTTAGGAATAGTTCATAAAGGTCTTTTTATAGGCTTAATTTGTACCCTTAGATATATTTCTTTAGGCTCCCTCCAATTGAGCTATACAATGGGAACAACCCCAAGATATGGGTCACCTATAATGGGGTTGGACCTCTGAAAAAGGATAACTTACTCTTGATGCTCCCCTAAACTAATGTAAAACTAATTTTTCACATAGAAAAGGGTTATAAATATGGTGAAGGGATTCTAATAAGGTTAAAAGGGTGATGTAACCCATATTAGATCAACATAAGATAACTATAGCTCACACAACCTCACAATATCACTAATTGCATAATTACTTTATAGAAGAGGTCCTACATATAATACTAATCTAGACATAAAATTTAGCTTGAAAACATCTTAAAAGATGCAAGAATAAGGATAGTAAAATAGGAAGACTCTCCATAAATTCACCATACACAAGCATAGTAAGCACTGATTAAAAACAAGAGATAAGCAAAGAGTTGATTCTATTACTTCAAAATTTAGTTCTTATAGTATTTTTAGAGGGTTTAACCATATCAAATGATCAAAATTTTACAAGAGTCTTAATGAGTATCCTTGTCCCAGAGAATAATAAAAAATTCTAAGAGCTAAGAACCCCC
Source organism: Torreya grandis (assembly GCA_037957365.1). Taxonomy (NCBI): domain Eukaryota; kingdom Viridiplantae; phylum Streptophyta; class Pinopsida; order Cupressales; family Taxaceae; genus Torreya; species Torreya grandis. The sequence goes on along the minus strand of JARHVA010007505.1, from coordinate 501,649 downwards.
TTAGAGAATGAGACTAGGATACATAGGAGAAAGAGGAGAGAGAAAACAAAGTGAGAGCACACTATTAGAGAGGTAAAACACTCTTATAGGTCATTAATTAGACTTGAGCTACCACCATTTTATCTAATCAATGCCTTACCACCTGTAGACACCAAAATTGTGTCTAACCCTTATCGTCCTCCCCGTAACCCTCATTTTATTCTCCCATGCCTACTTAACCCCTGTCGACCATTTTCCCATGAGCCTTGCCCATGGCAACATGTAAAAATGAGCAAAAAGCTAAAATTAGCCTCTATCCCCATTTTGCATCTACCGACATCAGTCACTACTCAGCTGACGTCACCGACGTCGGTCACCCCTCGGCAGACATCAGTGGTCCTGTTGGCGTTAGTTATTCTTAATACTGCATTCTCGACCTGAATGCAGGATCTGTTATCCATTATTCATTATTCATTATTCAGTTGCCAATCAGTTTTGCAACTGGTTATCGAACCTTCTGCATCAAAACATTCCTTCATCCAAACACTATGGGACCTTCGAACAATCATCCAACTTTTGCATCCAGTCCATTTGCAATCAAATCTCTCATATTCTCTCTCTCTGGTACAGGTATTCTACCTCAGTCATCTCGCTGGAGGTCTACCACATCAAACTTTTGAAACACATCGACAACATCAAATTATGTCTCCTACTCTGTCTTCAGCGTGTAACAAGTGTTTCCTCTGTGCTTTTATTTTGTTCTTGGTTATTATTTTTAATTGACATTACCACCCCGACTTAGAGTACCAAAACCCGACTTGACTTCCTCTCGTATCACCTCAATCCACCCTATACAGTCTGTAACTCTGCCCAGATTCCTGCACAAACCCCCAAACAATCCCTCTGACTCCCAAACTAGCTCCCTAACCCACAGAGAAAGACTTTAGACCATTTTGCAATCCTAAAACCCTGTCCAGACCTGACCAGACCCTATCTAAAAACTGTTGCCTCGATTGACATTGGTCATTACCCCTACCGATGCCGGCACTTTAACCGACGTCGGCACCCTTCCTTGATGGATGCCGGCACAGAGATCGACACCAACGACTGTGCAGAGCAATTTGTTGCATATCAAGTATGCATTTTTATTTTTGTCCTTTATTTCTTTCATTTTGTCTTTCACTATTTATGTTTCTGTCAAATATTTTGTTTTTAATCAGTGGGTTGATATCCCTCAAGGAAGTCTTCATACTTCAGGGATCAAGCTTTTTCTTGACAGCCCACCATCTCCTCATCTAATATTTTTCGTGTTTCAGTCTCTTTTTCTTTGCAGGTGTTATTCCTCCACAACCAAAGAGGAGTACCTTCCAACATCTGATTTCGGTGTGCATGACTACATCCAGGTAATATCTAACCTTGACCATTTCTTCTAGTTTCTCATTTTCTCTCTTTGAATGTAGAAAGCGATATAGCGTAAAAACATTCTGGCATGCCCGGTGGGACCCTAGGGCCTTCCTTGGGTTCTTTATTTCTTTCTTTTCATATAGGTGCATTAGGTTTCTCCCTCTTCACCTCTTTCTTCTCTTCTAAATGAGATCATAAGCAAGAATAAAAAGAACTTTTCTTTCTTTTCTTGCAGTTTTAGACTAGTCAAAAATCATATCCTTCAACCCTTTCTCAACTTGTTTTCAATCCAACTTCACATTTCAACTTGGGGCTTAAAACACTTTGCATTCACTTTTTCTTTCTCGCATTTCTTAGACCACACCTAGTAATTAATAACCGCATCATGAATTAATCTAGTCCACTTTATGTTACACGACCAAACCACTTGCACAAAACAAACATCTTAACTTACCTGAGACAAGGCTTGACTGGGATTTCATCACCCAGCGGATACCTTACCCGTCCCGACGATCTTACTTGGATTTCATCACCAAGGGGAAAGCCCACTCCATTCTCTGGCGGAGGATAATCTCTAGGGGAAGTATATTTTGGCTAAGCGAGACTAGCTTATCACTGGACTCGTGAAGTGAGGGGAGCTTGCTCCTTAGCACCAGGCCAAGTACAGAACCTAACACAGACTTTTGAGCACCATAAATAACCCAAAACCATCCATAGACTACTTCTTCTAGGACCCGATTCAAAAGCCAATCTTCCTCTACACATATTCTAAGGCATAAGCCACTATAATCCTAATAATTTACTCCTAGGGTTTTTTTTTAGGATCTACTTGTGTTCTTCATCTTTTCTATTCTTATCTGCTTGTTTGAGCTTATGAGGATGTTCTTTCTTGCCTTGAATGGTTCTGACTCATAGCCAAGCCAAGGCTCTAGTCGATCACGTGAGGCATCATCCACTTCCATCTACCCCATCCATAACCAGTCCTATAATGGAGTTCCACTCAGAGACTAAAAGAACTCCTACTAGACCATCCCTGACCCAGACTCCTATTGTCCCAGAAGGGGACCAAGATTTTGCATGATTCTTGGACCTCAATGTCAAAGCCTTGCAGCACTATCTCATGAATAGCCAAACGCGAGACTCCTTGGGCAATCCAATTCATAGAATGCCGACCTCTCTTTTCGAGACTGCGGCCGTATCAACAGCGTCCATAGTTCAACCTTTAGACACCCAGGCTATTGCCTTGACCAATGACCAGCCTTTGACCAACCATCCAAGTGTGGCCTCTCCCTCCATCTTTGGGCCCACTTCCACTGGGGTTTCGGCCCCCTATCAACCTCAACCCACTCAACCACTCTCTACCCCCTTCCAGAATCTGGTCATCTCTATTCCACCTACCCTTGATCCTATCAACACTAGGGTGGCTACCTATCCATTGGCCCATGTTACCACTAACCAACCTCCCATGACAACATCGAGCCTAGCCATGCCTTCTACCCAACCATCTTTAGTCTCCTCTTCTATCCATATGACTAGTCATCTGTACGTTGCACCCTTACTGGTACAACCGACTACGTCGTATACCTCTTCTAGCCTCTTTCAAGCACCTTACAATCTAGGGGGCACTCCACCTGCCAATCCGTTAGTAGATATCATCAAAATACTGATGGACAAGATGTCTAGCCTAGAGACCTCTGTTTCCAGCTCACGCAATACTCTCTCATACAAACAAATTTGTAATGATCCCATTCATCCTTCTATCCCGATCAGGCCATATCCCAGCTAGTGGGAACTTCCTAAGTTTTCTCATTTTCAAAGCAAGGAAGACCCACAACAGCACTTACGAGCATTCAGACATGCTTGTTACCTTATCACCCACAATGATGCATTGCTTTTGCACATGTTTCCTATGTCTCTCTCAGGTGCTGTGCTTGAATGGTATAGCTCCCTTGCCAGCCATTCCCTCTTCACGTTCACTCAGCTGGCCCAACTTTTCCTTGATCATTTCTCTATCAACATCACCAAGAAGGTCTCAATCACAGACCTCTATTCTATCCACCAATTCAAGGATGAATCCATTGCTGATTTCGTCGCTCGATGGACGGGCCTCATCAATCAACTCTCCTTTTCCTTACCCCAACCCAAACTTATTGAACTTTTCTCCCAAGCCTGTGCCAAACATATTTCTTCCACCTTAAGGGTTCAGACCTTCTGCACTTTTGACGAAGCCTTCACGATGGCCCACAAACTTGAGTTACGTGCTATCGAGGAGAATAAAGTCAAGTTGCAGAGCAAGAATCCCAACTCCAAGACCAATGACCCCTCTTCTAAGCCTTCCTCATCTAATCATAAATCTAAAGCTTCAACAAATGCTATGGTCATTAGATTTTCCTCCTCTTCCCCTTTAACTAACCAGCCTGAACCATCCACGTCCCAAAGCATCACCTGCCAATTCTAGCAGAGATACGTACAACAATAGTATACTCCACTTGGAGAATCATACGCGTCTGTGCTAGAAAAACTCATCAAACAGGGGGTCCTCAATCTCCCCCAGATCTGATCACCTCCACAATTTGATCCCTCATGTACCATCCCTGCGTGGTATAGGGAAAATGACTTCTGCAACTACCACCATGTTAAAGGCCATGACATGGGTAACTATAAAATCCTTAAAAATATAATCCAAGACATGCTTGAAAAGGGTGACCTCATCCTAGACAATCCCAATGCACCACCTAATCAGGGTATCGACATCTTCAAACAACCATTCCCCAATCATCCACCAACTCAAAACAATGTCTAGACCTTGATTGACAATACTCATGAACACAACATTTGAATAGTCAATATGGTCTTGCCCTTCATCCCCGACCAAACTCTTTCACAACCTCAAGAGGTGAGTCCATCCATCAGTCCATCACATGTGGATGAACCTCTTTCTCTGGTTAGTTCTTCGTCAACCTCTCTCATCTTGGAGGATGCCTCGACCTTACCAACACTGCCAGTTTCACCATCCTCCTTCTTGGTGCTTATGGAGGACCCAACCCTTCCTACTCCTTGACTGCAAGTGGAGGGCACAATCATCCCTGTGCTTTACCCGCTTGAGGAGCCTCATTCTCTGGTTTCTTCTCCACCCAGGGAAGAACCTGCCTCTCCTTCATCTCCAACCAAGGATGAACCTGTCACGACTTCATCATGCCTTGGGGCCGAGACTACCACACCTTCAGTCCCACAACCATCAACATCTTTTCAAGAACCCAAACCTCATCCAACATCTTCTTTGCCATTTTCCCGATTAGTGGAGAAACTCAAACTTCTCCCTTCAAGGAAAGTGGAACATCAGGGATTGTGGGAATGTCTCACAGCTCTTCAACACGCCCGTGCCCTCTCATCTCATACTGCTAATCCTCCCATGGCAAAATCTCCCAAGACCCTTAACAAAAACCAGACTTCCACTTCTAGACCGTTTACACCTCAACCAACTGCATTAAGACTGAAACCCTCATCTACCCTGTCTAAACCAATCAAGTCACTCAACATTTGCCCTGTCTCCAACCTCACTCATCCATAAGTGAAGGTGGACTTAGACCAGACTTCGACCAATAGTAGTCTTCAAATCAAGTCAAAGAACACTGCCAAACCACATAAGCAAACTCCTCCTCTTCCATCACCATTGCCCTCCATTTTGAGCCCTCATCCTTTGACCTTGACCAAAGTCCTCCCCACTCATACCTCTAATCAAAACCGATTGCCTCCTCTACTTCCTTTGCCTACTGCTAGCCTACCCTCTCCCAAAAGGGTGGTACCTCTCATGAAGAATGTACCATCTCTACCTGTCACTGCACCATCAACCCAGAAGGTGGTAAGGAAGCCTCCTCCAACTCTGCCCAAGCAAAAGTCACCAGCATCACACACATCGATGAGCACGGACCCTTTAGTGGGCTCATACTCTTTGATTTTGCACCAAATTTTGCAGACTTCTAGCATAACTCTTCCACCCATTAGGTCTTTCCAACCCCTTGGGTCTAAGCCCTCTTGGTTCGATGACACGAAGATTTGATTATACCATCATACGTGAGGACACGATACTGAGACTTGTTGTGCCCTCAAGGCTGTCATTCACCGCTATCTTGAGAAAGACACTCTTCTCTTTGAGGACACTCTTGACTGACCCTTGACTCTTTCTCATAACCCTCCAACCTCTTCAAACCCATCAACATCTCATCAATAGGTTACAATCCCTTTATCTCCTTCACCTCCTATCTTTGAAATCAATGCCATTCACATAACCACTAGGTCACAAAAGGACAAGGCAAAAGAAAAAGCTGCCATTCCTTGGACCTACCCTTTTGTCAATCCACCTCAACCACCCAAGCCTAAGATTTCTATCCTTGGCACGCCTCAACCTTCTTCTTCTTCTTCTTCTAGACCAATCCATGACTCCATGTTGAAACAGCTTCACCAGATGCCCGTGAAGATGTCCCTCTATGACCTCATCCAAACCTCGCCTCAACATCGCCAAGCCATCATCAGAGGCCTGCAGGCAGCGGAGGTCCAACCCGATGACCCCTAGCCACTTGCTGCCCTTGTCCACTCTTTAGCCCCTATTGCCTCCATCACATTCAGCGATTCTAAGATTCCCACATCCAACATGGAAGATCAGGACACCACCCTCTTCATCATTACCTATGTTGATCAGACACGCATTAAATGCATTATGATCGATGGATGTGCTAGCATCAACATTATCTCCACCCATGCCTTTGATTAGTTAGCTCTTCCCAAGAATTGCGTCTCTAAAACTGATGCAATCTTGTGCTCCTTTAATGACACCACTACCATGACCATTGGCACAGTCATCCTTCATATTCGTGTTGGTCCACGCATAGTCTTGGAGCTCTTCTATATCATCGAAGGAGAGTTTCAATACAACATGTTGCTGGGCCGACCCTGGATCCATGCCATGGCCTGTGTCCCCTCCACCCTACACCATTGTGTGAAATTTGAGCACGACGGACAAGTCCACACCATTCCTGCTGACCCTTCACCCTTCAAAACTTGTAACACCACCTACCATCCAAATGACCTCCTCATTCCTATCAAGCCATCAATCCCAGCACTGCCTCCATCCGTGGAAGCTTCGACCAATTCACAACAGGTGGTCGCCCTCACACCTCCCCTTCAAGCGACGACCACAGACCCCATGGAAGACATCTTCCAAAGAATTTCATTCAGGGAGTATCACTTGCTGACCTTAGACATGTTCCAAACTCCGCAAGAGTATGGACGCCTTCATCACAGCCCTAGTTATGACCATTGGATCGGGATGATCATGCCTTATGGTCCTCCTCAGCTCTGAACCAACCTTGTCTATGGGGGGCTTGATCAAGCTCCTACTGATGGTAGTCCTCTTTCTTCACCTCAACCTTTCAAATCAGACTTCTTGTTTCTTGGCAACCCTGCCTTTGCACACACTTACCTTTATAGGTGTGCATGGAAGGGTTTTGGTTTTAGACGCTATGAACAGGGCTCTCATCAGCCCATTGAGCCACTCAATGATGACAATGCCAAGAAATTGTATGGCTTGGGATATCATGACCCCACTCAAGACCCTACAGACCTTTGTCCTGAACCAACCATTGACCAATCTCCTCCATGCTTGCCCATTCTTCCTCCTTCACCTATGGAGTTGGTGGTTTCCATTCCTCCTAGTTGTTTTTTTTGCATAAACGCCATTCACTTGAGAACCCCTGACCTATCAACTAGGTGGGGTACCCAGGTCTCTCCCCCTCATCTTCTCTCCATCTCATCCGTACTGGGTGTTAGACAATCTTCCTACCACCAAATGGCTAGGTGGAGTTCAACTTTATACTGCCTATCATGACCTCAACTAAACATCAATCACACCTCAACCATGACCTCAATCAATCATCAAACCAGACCTCGACCAAGTAACCAAACCTTGACCAATCATCAACCTTAACCTCTTAATCATGACCAAACACCAATCTTGACCTGGCCCTCGACCAGTCTCGATAAATCAGCGACCACATCAACCAACTTCTTAATCATCATTAACACGTGACCAATATGGAGCAAATTAAACGAGGCAAGTTTCCCCCTAATTGGCTCAGACCTTTCATTATCACGCACAAGTATGGATCAGGGACTTATCATCTATCCTCTCTTGATGGACGACCAGAACCTGAGCCTCTTAATGCATTGCATCTCTGACCATTCTACTGCTATTCGAGTACTCGTCCACTTGACATTTAACTTGAGCTCATCCCTTGAGCAATCCCCGTCCTCTTAGTCCTAATTCCTTTCATCCCTACTCCCCTTAACAATTCCTCTATAACCCTTTTATACAGTATGGATGCTTTGTCCTAATAAAAGGGAGCTCTTGACCTTCTATAATCTTGTCCATGACTCATATTTCTGTCAAAACAAATCTAGATGTCAAAATATCAACGGTCACCATATCAATATCAAATTAAAAAGGCAGACTGCTCCCTTGAAGGATAGTTGTACTATCATTGCTGTAGCTAATAGATTGCTCCCTCAAATGATAGCTATTCAAAGCCTTTATATTATGCAAAATTCTAGACCACTCCCTCTAAGGATGGCTATGACTAATCTGGCAATAAACAACACTATCTTAGAAGCTTCCTGCATCGATCAGCTTCACAACTGACCACCAAGTAAATGACATCTCTATACAGGCTTCCCGCATTGATCAGTCTAAAAAAAATAAAAAATAAATAAAAACGAGTCATGGACTTGACTGATAGTTGTCTCAGGGTCTCCCATAAAAAAGGGCAACATTATCTCTGCTCTTAAAATAGGTTACCCTATTTCCTCCTATCCTAACACCTGCTCAAGAGACTTCGAGCTCACTTAACGTCAAGTGATTCAATTACTGTTCTAACATAACATATGGTCAACGACGTCATGCATGAATGGGGCTCTTCATTCTAATAACCCCTATCTATGCTGTCATTCTGGTCCTTGTCAATGAAAGAGCAATATTCTTTTCACTTCTTCTGCACTTTGGTCACATTCAACTTCATCACTTGTCCATCCTAATCAACTTAACTCGACTCTCTTTTTAGACCACTCCCATAGCCTATTCACACTAGTTTCTATGGACACCAATACACATGGAAACTATCGACTAGACGCAATTTATGTTAAGCATAAACCAATACTTGCTGAAGCATAAATAGACCTCAATTCATCTTTAGCATACACCCATCACGAATATGGAAAATTGCTAGGGATGAAAGACCCCTCCACTAATGTTGTAGAATACACCATTTGGAAAAGGCTGTAATATCTTTTTCTCCTCATCATTTCGACACATGACCAAACCAATCATCACTCATTTTGTCTCTCCTAGTTTGAACTACATTGGTCTGAGGCCCTATGACCTTGGGCTATGTAGGCAGCACTCAGATGATACGACATCTTCTGGGGTTAGCTCGACCACGCTCATTTGTTCGTCTCTCTGATGGACAAACCTTCTTTCCTCCTTTTGACCATGACCTTGCCCTCGACCAAGACCAATTCCATCCCTTTGACCCTTCCTCCCTTCTAGGGAGAACTACATTGGCCTGAGGCCCTTCCAACAGGGGCTATGTAGGCAGCACTCAGATCACATAATGTCTTCTGAGGTTAGCTCAGCCACATCCTTTCGTCCATTCATCCACCTCGACTAATGACCATTGGAGATCATGCCTATCTCCTCCAACTTCAACCACTTCCAAAGCAATGTTGCCTTGGTTGTTTTTGCCTGTATGCTACCTCATGATTGGTTAGCAAAATTGTGCGTAGACTATTTTTGACCCTCACAAGTATAAGATCGCAAGCTGGTTGATCCCCACTACTTGTGATGTTTTTGTGTTTTTGGGAGCACTTCCTAAGCCTGGGATACCTGGAACACGATGACCATTTGGAACTTCAGCTTAGATTGAATAACCCAATCAGTAGATGACCAAATGTTGGGGCCCAGTTATTTCAATTTTGGCACTCCTTAACCCTCGACCTGCGACATTTTGACCTGACCATCTCATGAAGTGGTATGCTCACAGTCACGACTTTTGCAGCATTCACCCTCACCCCTTTTTTCATCCACTCTTTGTCAAATCAGCACCTGATTCCTGGTTCCCTTCCCTCGACTCCTACTTTGAGGGGGAATAACTCATCCATAATTGGGGTAATCCACCTCTTGTTTTTGTCTTGTAGTTCATCCAGAACAACCAACAAGATAGAAAGGGGAAAATGTAGACATCAGAATTGTGTCTAACCCTTGTCATCCTCCCCGTAACCCTCATTTTATTCTCCCATGCCTACTTAACCCCTATCGACCATTTTCCCATGAGCCTTGCCCATGGCAGCATGTAAAAATGAGCAAAAAGCTAAAATTAGCCTCTATCCCCATTTTGCATCTATCAACGTCAGTCACTACTCAGCCAATGTTGCCAATGTCGGTCACCCCTCAGCCGACATCAGTGGTCCTACTGGCATCGGTTATTCTTAATACTACGTTCTCAACCCAAATGCAAGATCTGTTATTCATTATTCATTATTCAGTTGCCAATCAGTTTTGCAACTAGTTATCGGACCTTCTGCATCAAAACATTCCTTCATCCAAACACTACGGGACCTTCAAATGATTAGCCAACTTTTTCATCCAGTCCATTTGTAATCAAATCTCTCATATTCTCTCTCTCTGGTATAGGTATTCTACCTCAGTCATCTCGCTGGAGGTCTGCCATATCAAACTTCTGCAACACATCGACAACATCAAATTATGTCTCCTACTCTTTCTTCAGCATGTAACAAGTAAGTGTTTCCTCTATGATTTTATTTTGTTCTTGGTTATTATTTTTAATTGACATTACCACCCTGACTTAGATTACTAAAACCCGACTTGACTTCCTCCCGTATCACCTCAATCCACCCTATACAGTCTGTAACTCTGCCTAGATTCCTGCACAAACCCCCAAACAATCCCTCTGACTCCCAAACCGGCTCCCTAACCTACAGATGAAGACTTTAGACCATTCTGCAATCCTAAAACCCTGTCCAGACTTGACTAGACCCCATCCAAAAATTGCTGCCTCGACCGACGCCGGTCATTACCCCTACCGATGCTGACACTTTAACCGACGTCGACACCCTTCCTTGACCGACGCCAGCACAGAGACCGACACCAGTGACTATGTAGAGTAATTTGCTACATATCAGGTATGCATTTTGCTTTTTGTCCTTTATTTCTTTCATTCTATCTTTCACTATTTCTGTTTCTATCAAATATTCTATTTTTAATCAATGGGTTGATATCCCTTAAGGAAGTCTTCGTACTTCAGGGATCAAGCTTTTGCTTGACAGCCCACCATCTCCTCGTCTAACATTTTTCGTGTTTTAGTCTCTTTTTCTTTTCAAGTGTCATTCCTCCACAGCTAAAGAGGAGTACCTTCCAACGTCTAATTTTGGTGCACACTACATCCAGGTAATATCTAACCTTGACCATTTCTTCTAGTTTCTCATTTTCTCTCTTTGAATGTAGAAAGTGATATAGCGTAGAAACACCACCTTTTTGATCAATCAAGACACTGTTCATGGCTTACCCAGTGTGAAAGTCCCTAAAGGCCCCAAAGATGCATTGAATGCTCTTGTTTGTAACTTTCAACCATTAGTTCTTTTCTTGATCTTTCACACCATCTCCCACTAAAGATAAAACCTTCATGATCACAGATCTGATAGAATCATGGATTTGTACATTTTATGTGGTTGTTTGTGAAAAATATGGCCATGTTGAGGGATGAGTACCCTTTACAAAATCATATATATCTACCCTCAACCAAATCTTGGACCTATATTTTTCTATAGATGGAAAACCAATCTCCTTTATTGGTTTTCCTATTTCCCTTTATATTGATGTAGACCTATAGACTTGATAGCCTCATTTGACCTTCAATAGGTTTAATAAAAGACTTAATTTTTCCCTTTAACATCCATATAAACTAAGAACTCATTACATATAGGGATCCTTTTTGAAATAATGGGGAACACAACCGTAGAATGAACATTGTGTGCCATGGATATTCAAACCATAGGTCTATATTTAGCTTTAATGGTGTCCCTTTATGTTATTTATACCTGACTATATCATTATGTCTTTTCCTTAACATTTGATCAAGATCGAATGGTAGAATGATGACCCTTTGAAAAGCTTTCCCTAGTTCAACATTGGTCATGTGTTCAATCTCCATGAACTCCCTTATCTTCTCAACCTTTAATTTCATTGGTCATCGATAATTAACTCATCCATGCAATATAGATCTTGATAAGTATGATCAAGTGAGATCCATTTATTCTCCCCTTGACTTTTCAACTTTATCAAAGCTAGTTCCACTTGGCTATCCTACATTTACACTCAACATTAATTGTTAGTATACTACCTTATGCACTTACACCACATGGTGGCCTCTCAAGCTCCTTAACATTTTGACTCATCTCACACCATTGGATCAAGGTGTATGAATAAATAAGAGCCATTGATCTCATTAGGCCCACTTTCCTATTATTCAAGATCATACCATTAGGTAATTAGTATGATTGAGTGTTGATCACTTATCTATATTGGACCCACCCTTATTTTTAGTTTGCCTTGTGTCAATGGATCTTTGATTAGTTGATTTTCATTGTTAGATCTTGTCCAACTCATAGATATTTAAAGGGCCTTAACGTAGGAACCTTTTGACTTGTTTAACCCCATGTGAATCTAACATGAATTGTTATATCTCATGTGTCAATATACTACCTCATGCAAAAAATTAGATCCTAATTAAATTTAAACCCTTTAAGGTATTTTGAACCCAAATGGTCATTTTACAAAGCTCAAACTTGATACTTGCATGAACATCTCATTATGCAAGCCTATCTTTAAACACTTAGATCTTGGTTTAAAAATCTCATGTGAGCATGAAAATTTTAGAGCATGTTTTTGGCATGAATAATTCCATTACACTATAATATTTTAGCTTGCATGTATTTTTGAGTGGACTTATAAAATATGTATGTGAATTGGTCTACTCCATTCTACATGCCATCCTGGTGATGGTTTGGTAAATTTAGACTTTTGCTTGATCTTTTGCATGAATTTCTAAGCCTCAAATGAGCTCTTGATGCCTATTTAAAACCTTCTTCATGCTCCTAAATGTTATGACCACCATGGAGACCTACTTTCTTAAATTTAGATAATCTACACTTTAAGTCATCTTAAAGTGTTTCAAAAAGATTATAGGTTGCATGAGATATTTTGGATAACTCATTCCATATAGAACATATATTCATTTGGTCATCAATTAACAAATTTATCCATATGGTCACAAGTTTATTATGTGGGCTAAAAATGGCTAACATCTTTGCCGACTCATAGGGAAGCATGCCTATCATGTTTGAGAACCCAATCCATTTTTCCTTGTCTATTCCATTGGGTATATGGAGTCCCAAGTATTCTCTCAACTGATCATGAAGGTAACACAAGTCTATCCCTAACTGTAACATTATTTGAAAGTAATAAGAACAAAAGGAAATATAACATCAAAGTGCCCAAGGCACTTATTTAAAAGGAAACACACAACAACAACAAAAATGTGTACAAAGTACTTAGAGGAAAGCATAAAAGATAATCTAATATGTACAATATGTTGTAATGCTTATAATAACAAGGATTCAAATGAATTTCATTAACTAGGATGGGTAATACCTCTCCATCTAGTTGGTTAAGTTGAAAATCATTATGTTCTTTGCATCCATGGATCAAATAAGGACCACTCCATAAGATATCAAACTTGGTATGGTTTCTTGATTTGGCCTTATTTAAATCCTATTTGAGTTATAGGTATTTGTTGGAGATCTATATTGCACCCTATCTAGAAGTATAAGTTTTCAAGTCCTACTTTCAAATCTAGCTCAACATGGGATTGACCTCAAGTTGTGGGTATCCTATAATGGGTTCAGACCTCTATGATTTTTAATGAGGATAGCTCTTTTGATGCATCATTTTAACTCATTCCCTCTACTAACACCTATTAATTACTAGGTAAAAGAGAGAGAGATAAAAATAAATGGAAATCTAAGATAAAGATGGTGATGCACCTAAATTATGGTTTATCCACTCTGATCGAATCTTCAACACTAATGAAACAACCACAAGACTAGATATAAGATTCCAATTATCTATCATACATCAATATTTCATGGAGAGGTTCACCAAATTCCCAAAAGTTGAGGGAAATGATGGAGAGGTCTATTTCAAGACTCTAACTAGTCAAGGTATCCATATGTGGGCTTCAATCAAGAGATGTAGAGCACTAAATATGACCTTCATAACAAGATCAACTAGTAACTAGGTGAGATCATGACTTGAAAAGGGATAGATTTATACCACATATGTAAATTTGACATGTATACACTATACCAGAATAATAAAATCTAAAAAAGTCTTATATTCATCTCAAGAGGTTACAAGCTCCATCTTGGAAGAGTTTAGTCATACCCAAGAGAGTGATAATAATGATAAATATAGGATTCAAGAGAGATTTTTTGGCTCAAAATACTCTATATGTAGCACAGATATATATATATATATATATATATATATATATAGAGAGAGAGAGAGAGAGAGAGTCATGATCAAAAAGTGAGGTGGTATATATTTTATTACTTTCTACATTTATGCCTTATTCCAATGAACTAGTCCTTTTTTTCTCCAATAACCTTTGAGCTCCTCTCATTGGTTGAGATATCCCACTAGAAGATAAGGGATTGTTATGCATAGTGACAAAGTCTATTTGAATGAAATAAATACCCTTAAATATTTCTCTAATTACCAACTCACCACCTTGGGAACTTAAGTCCACTTAACATGTTCATGAGGATCAAATCCTTGAATCTTTATACTAATAGTGCCATGAAATGAATGGTAGTTAGTACCTAATTTATCAATGATGGAGCCACATCGATAGATGAGACCCTTTGAATTAATCACACATCTAATCCATTTCCATATATGGATCATATGTTCATCTATAGACAAAAAGCCAATCTATGATTATTAGTTTTCCTATAGTTATCAATATTAATGTAGACTTATAGACTTCATAGCCTCTTTGGACTCCCATTAGGTCTAAATAGACCCATTCTATCTATGTAAGGACCAAGAGTTAATTATATCTACAGGTTCTCTTTTAAGAATGGTGAATATAATCATAGGAATGACTCTACATGCTACAAAATGTCAAACTAGAGTTCCATATTTAGATCCAATGGTTGTCCTTTATGTTATTTATACTTTACTACATCATTTTGTCCTTTTCATGGCATTTGATTGAGATTATAATGGTAGAATGATGAACCTATAAGAACTATTTGATTTGGTTGAAAATGGTTCCTTAACTTTTGTCAAAATTCCTAGGCTCACCTTTTCTTATTGGTTATCAACCATGAATTAGACTATTGACATATTGACCTTTGATCACATGATTGATCTTGATATGTACAATTGAATGGGAGCCATCTATCCTATCCTTAACTTGTATACCTTATTTGAGATGGCACCACTTAGTAGCCCTGTATTCATGCTTAAGATCTAATGTCAACCTATTTACTCCTATGTTTATGCCATATGGTTACCTCTTGATCTTCTTGACCTTTTGACTCATCACACACCATCGGATCAATATATATGATGTAGTGTGGACCTTGAATCTAATAAGACCCACTATTTTAAATACAATGGCTACTTTATGAGCTAAAAATTGACATCTATGTTCCTCTCATTTGACATCCACATAATCATATTTGACATCTACATGATTTTCAAATTTATGATCCAATGGTTTTCTTTCTATCTTAAATTTGATGTCCATGCAATCATCAAAACTATATGTATGACTATCAATAATGCTTGTGTGACTATCACCTTTTGAAATCAAATAGTTTTTTACTAGAATTTTATTTTGATGTTTGTAAGAATGTCCCATTTTATAGGTTCAACTTTGAATTCTCATAAATTGAGCTAGAGATCTCACACATAAATGAAACTTTCAAAGGATGGTCCTAGTATAAAAAAATCCATGGTGTTATATTATTTTAATTAGCATGGCTTTTTTAGGTGTATTTATTAAATGAAAAAGTAAGTTGGTCCATTCCTTTTTTACATGATGTCTTGTTGATGCTCTGGCCCTTAAACTCACATAATTCATCCTTTGATTGTACTTTTAAGGTTCTTACAATTTTCTAAGGCTTGTGTAACCTGGTCCATGCTATGAATGCCTAAGACATATGAAAAGCTACTTAGATCCCTCCATTTTCATTACTAGACTCATTTCTAATCCTTTGATCCACTACTTCATCATACCATGTAAGAGCTTCATATGTGGGCCAAAAATGGAAAATATCTTTGGAAACTCATAAGGGTTTCATGCATGTCTATGCAAGAGAGCCCAAACCATGTTGCCTTGTCTAGTCCATTAGACATGGAGTCTCTAGTTAGGTCTAACATATTGACTAGATCTAACACTAGCTATCAATTCTATTCTAACCTCTTTTTTAAAACAAATATAAAGCAACAAGAAAATAATAAAAAAAGATAGAGTGCCCAAGACACATATTGAAGAGAAACTAAAATACTCAACAAATTTGCAAAAAGGCACTTAGAGAAAAACATGAACCTATTTTAATATATACAATATTATACAACAATTGATAAGCACCTCCCTCTTCGGTCAAATGGAAAACTATGATTATCATCCACTTGTAACAAATCAAGATGAAAAATACTTTATTTTATAAGTATCAAAATTGATGGACCAATTAGCTTGATGGCTAATCCTTTTGATGTGCTCCCCAGTGGATGGAATAGAATGAACACGTCTCCAATGTAGACATACCAGTCTGAGTCTTTCAAACTTGGTTCATTTTGGACTATGGGATCACTTTCTTGTTGTTTCTCATCACTCTTGAGATATTCTTGCATGAAGACTTCATTTGGGATCTTAGGAGCAACTACACTTGGTTCAATTGGTGGTTTAAAAAGTCCATGTTCTTCCACCTTGTCCTTATATAAATCATGAGTGACCATGCTTAGAGCAGCATGTTCATAGCTTTATGGAAGAAGGATATGTCCCTTGGCCTCTTCAAACTCTTTAGTTATGGCATTAAACTACTACCATAATTCTTTAGGATATTCATTTGTGTGCTCATCAAATTTAATCACTTAAGTACTTGAGATGTCTCCATCAACCTCGCTCAAGATTTCATCTTGTTATTCGACTGAAAATGAGGGTTGATTTGATCATCCAAGGTCCTATGTATCACCTCTATTTTTTTCAAGATCTAATTTGATTTCCTCTAGCTCCAACATATTATGTCTATCTTCATTTGGCACCTCATATTAAAGTATACCAACCTTAGACACCTAGTCCTGATCATGTTACTGATATATGTAGTATGGATTTTTAGTGGTCCATTCAAAATCTACTCTATTTTCATCTTGACCTCATCTGAGTCCAATTCCTTTGTGTCAAAACCATGCCAAGAAGGTTGGTCCAAACCTAAAATTTCCCTTTTTAGATGAAGTGGACTATCCATTATGATTTATTCATCATAGACACTCTCATTGTCTTCTTCAAGGTCACCTATGAATATAAGCTCCTCCTTTATAAGGGAGATGGTGGGATGGTAAAGAAGTTCACCTTGATTTTAGCTTAAGAGGGTATCCTTATAGTTAGGTAATTTTAATTATTTTTTAGGTGGTTATTGAATTGAGGAGAGAGAGTCATAAATTTTGTATACTAAGATCATTGAGTTGAGTTATGGTTAGTTTATTTATTTCTTACACATCTAACCCTTCCTCTATCAAGACTAGTTCTTGGATTGCCCCAACTAAGACATCCCTTTTCTTATTTTTTTCCTCCTTGATTTATTTCCATGAAGGGAATATGTAAGACTTGGACACCTTCTCCTTTTCTTAAATGAGTGTGGGAGAGGGTGGTTTCACAAGAGAGGGCATGAAATAGTTAGGTCATAGGAGAGGATCCAAGATGGAATAACTTCATGCTCTTGAGTGAGAATGGGAATATGGGTAGGAGAGGGAAAATTGGTTGGCTCAAGATTGACATAACCTTTCTCTCATTTCTCAAACACTTCTTTAATGGATAATACCCACACTTTCATCTCTTGCTTATCAACATGTGGGTAATCAGTTTCTTTAATGGATTCCCATACATTTTAGAAATCTTACAAGAAGATATTTATCCCCTCCATGACATGAATGGGGAATTATTTTCCAATATTACCCCCTCATTAAACTTCATGATTTTTCTTCCTTGGTCCAATATCACTTCTCTAGGTTTTGACAAGAATGGACTTTGATAATGTTGACTAGGGGACTGATCAGGGATGCTTTAAGATTGAGATTGAGGATCTTGGAAGAAAGAGGACATATAAGTCTGGTAAAAATGAGCATAATAATATTCATAATATATTAACATACTCTCTACATTTTGGATCATGTTTCTTACCATTGTTATGTCCTCATTCTTTTAAGATGACCATTATTCACTTTCACAAACAACCATCTATTTTTCACTAATTGAAGAACACTCCTTGATTTTTATAAAGCATCGATAACTATGACTGGAGAAAAATATAAACCCTTATCAATATAACTTATCAACTCAATATAAACTACTAATGCTTTCTTGACCCATGATAAGGATGTAATAGGGTAAGATTAGTCTTGATAAGGGGAAATAAAGGACTGATTCAAATGCAAAGGAGGCTGACCTTGGCCACTTGTAGGGGTTGAATGAGGATAAAGGCCATGATAATGTTGTTAGTCTATTTTAGGGCCATTTGGGAGGAACACATAAAAATTATTTTCCTAATTAGTGTGATGTTGGGGTAGAGAATAAACATATTGATCAAAATATGACTAATTGTGCATACTAAATTATGATGACTAGGCACTTAGTTAGGCTATTTAATTAGTTGATAAATGCTCGGAGTCACCATTTATGTTTCTATAATGCCTCCAAAGGCTGATATGTAGAAGAATAACATAAAAAATACTTCCACTACTTTTGACCTCAGTCTTTTTAGGTGTGTTAGAAATGTTGGAGGTCTATATTGCACCCTAGTTGGAAGCAAAAGTGTTCAGATCCTACTTCTAAATATAGATGAACATGGGACTGACCCCAAGATGTGGGTATCCTATAATGGGGTCAGACCTCTAGGATTTTTAATGAGGCTAGATCCTCTAATGAATAATTTTAGCTAATTCCCACTACTAACACCTACTAATAAACAAGGAAAAGGGAGAGAGAGATAACAATAAATAGAAACCTAAGCTAAAGATAATGATGCACCTAAATTATGATTGGTCCACTTTTATCAACTCTTAAACACTAATGAAACAACCAAAAGGATATATCTATAATTCTAAATATCTATCATAGATTAGTATTTCATGGAAAGGTTCACCAAATGACCAAAAGCTAAGGGAAATGATGGAGAGATCTAATGCAAGACACTAACTAGTCATGGTATCCACATGCAGGCTTTAATCAATAGATGTAGAACACTAAACATTACCTACATAACAAGATCAACTAATAACTAGTTGAGATCATGAATTGGAAAGGGAGATATTTCTACCACATATGCAAATTTGACATGTGCACACTATACCAGGGCAATGAAACCTAAAAAATGGTTTTGTATTCATCTCAGGAGGTTATAAGCTCCATTTTAGTAGCATTTAGTCATCCCCAAAAGAGGGATCAAAGTGATATAAATAGGATGCAAGAGAAAGAGTTTTTTAATCTCAAAAGCATCTATATATAATGAAAAGAGAGAGAGATGGGAACAATGTGTGGGAAAGTGGAGAAAGAGTCTTCATGATCAAGAATTAAGGTGGCATCTCATTGATTACTTTCTACATTTATGCCTTCTTCCAATGAACTAGCCCTTTTTTTCTCCAATAACCTTCAAGATCCTCTCATTGGATGAGAGATCCCACTAGAAGACAAGGGCTTATTATGCATGGTGATAAAGTCTATTTGAATGAAATCAATTCCCTTAACTAATTTTCCAACTACCAACTTGCCACCTTGGGACCTTAAGTCCACTTACCATGTTCATGAGGATCAAATCATCAAATCTTGATATTGATAGTACCATGCCATGAATGGTAGTTAGTACCTCATTTATTGATGATGGAGCCACATCAATAACTGAGACACTTTACATTAATCACACATCTACTCCATTTCCATATCTAGATCATAGGTTCATCTATAGGCATAAAATAATCTAAGATTATTGTTTTTCTTATAATTATCCATATTAATACAAACCTATATACTAATAGCCTTTTTGGACTCCCATTAGTTATAAAAATACACATTCTTTATTTGTAAGGAACAAGAGTTAATTATATATGTAGGTTATCATTTAAGAATGGCAAACATAGTCACAAATGACCCTACATGAAATAAAGTGTCAAAAACTAGAGGTCTATAATTAGCTCCAATAGTGGTCCCTTTATGTTCTTTATAATTGAATGCATCATTTGTCATTTTCACAATGTTTGATCAAGCTCCCAATGGTGGAATTATGACCCTATATATCCTATTTTATTTCATAAAAAATGGTTCCTCGACTTCTATTGAAAGTCCTAGGCTCATTTTTGTTTATTGGTTATTGGCCATGACTCAGACTGTTGACATAATGACCTTTGCTTACTCCATTGATCTTGATTTATATGATCAAATGAGAGCCATTAATCATGCCCTTAACTTATCCACCTTATCCAAGCTAACACCACTTGGTAACCCCATATTCACAATTATGATATGCTATCAGCCTATCAACTCCCATGCTTACACCATGTGGTGGCCTCTTGACTCATTTCACACTATCAAATCAGGATGTATTGTGCAACATGTACCATCAGATCTATTGGGACCCACTATTTAAAATATAATGACTATTTTATGAGCTCAAAATTGATGTCCATGCTCCTTTCATTTGACATCTATGTAACCATATTTGACATCTACGTGATTATAAAATTTAGTCTCCAATGGTTTTCTTGCTATGTATTAAACTTGAGGTCCATGCAACTATCAAATACATTTTCATGATCATCAATGAATTTTGCACAACCTTCACCTTTTGAACTTGAATGATTTTTTCTAGAGCTTTATTTTGATGTTTGTGTGAACATCCTGTTCTGTAGGTTCAAATTTGAATGCTCTTAACTTGAGCTAGAAAGATTATGAAAGCAAGAAACTTTTAGAGTATGTTATTGACATGAAAAACTCCATGGAACTATAGTATTTTAGCTCACATGGATTTTAGAGGTGCATTTATTAAATGTACAAGCACACTAGTCCATTCTATTTTGCATGACATCCTAGTGATGGTTTGGCCCTTAAACGTGCATAATTCATCCTTTGATCATTATTTCAAAGTGTTGATGATTTTCTAAGGCTTGTGCAACTTTATCCATGCTCTAAATTCCCAAAATATATGAGAACCTACTTGTATCCATATATTTTAATTATTGGACTCATTTTTAAGCCTTTGATCCATTACTTCATCAAACCATGCAAGAGCTTCATATGTGAGCCAAAAATGGCCAACAGTCCCCTTCCTTGAAGCTCTTTGTTATAGATCTCTTATCAAAGGATTTTTTGACTTGATCTTGATGTGACTCTAAATTTTTCATAGCAAGGTCTCTGGTCTCTTCCAACTTCATGAGTTTTATCATCCTCACATTCATAGGCTCATCTTCCATCAACTCAAGTTGATGGGCTAATTATAATGAAGGAAGCTCAAAAGAGATAGGCAACTTGGATTCCATTCTATACATACAGACATATGGAGAATTTACAATGGTATCTTTAGGAGTTACTCTATTATCCCATAGGGTTATCTTTAGCTTGGTGTAATATTTTATTTGATTCTCTTCCATGCTCCTTTTGATGATCCTTATAAAATTCATGTTTTTGGACTTTACCAATCCATTTCCTTGAGAATAGTAGTTGGAAGAGGTGCTGAGGTATATGCCCAATTTGAGAGCCCACTCACTTATCTTCATACCAAGGAATGCTAATGCATTATCTGATATTATACTAGCTGGGATACCAAACCTAGTCACAATGCTATCATATAAGTCTATAACTACACCCTCATTAGTTTCCTTAAAAGTAATAGCTTCCACCCACCTAGTGAATTAGTCAGCTATAGTGAGCACCCATTTATACCCTTCACTTAATTATGGATTTTCCATCCCTATTAAGTCTAACCCTCATTACGTGAAGGGTTTCTCTACCTAAATGGGATTGATTGGAAGGGACGCTAACTTCTGATTTCCTACAAAGAGAGCACACTTTTGGCACTTTGTAACCCATGCATGAGTATCCTTGAAAATATTGGGACAATAATAACCAACCCTCGTTACCTTTGTAATTATGGTTATAGGTGCAAAATGGCCTCCTATAGGTCCATCATGAAATTTCTCCAAGAGCTTGGTCACTTGGTCATCATCTAAGTACCTAATGAGTACCCCATTGAGGCCCTTTATAAAAATAACACCATCAACAAATGCATAAGGTATGGATTGAAACCTAAAATACCTTATTTTGTCTTTGTCCAAACCTTGGGGGCATTTTCCTATTGTAAAAAAGTGATCCATATCTTGAAACCAACTCTTTTGAAGTGGAGGTACACCTACCTATGGGTTGTCTTAGGTTACCCAGATAGCTCCTTTATCTTATTATATATCCTCTACCATGTGCTCACATAAGCCCTTACCTTTGATCAGTTTGGTGACTTTGATGTCAACATCATATTATATGACCTTGGTGATTTAGCTTGCTCTCTTCTCATTTCAATCCTTATTAAGGAGGAAGTCCCTAACTCTCATATGAGACACTAGAATATGAATCCTAATATTGGAGAGCATGGGTCTGAACTTATTGAGAATCCTCAGGGCTACAAGATTTTTTTTCTCAATGAAAGAGTACCTCACCTCATATCCTTCCATCCCTTAACTAAAAAAGCAATTGGTTACTCCATTCCTTCACTATTCTTCTACATCAACATAGATGATATGTTTTCAACATTGGTAAAGGTGTATAAGATGAAGTCCTTGGAGAATTTAGGATTCAAGAGTGAGGGTACCTAGGTAATGAATTTCTTGATGGCCTCAAAAGTTGCATTACCTTCATCTGATGAAGAAAACACTTGGATCTTAATTAGGATGGTACTTATGGGCTTGACCAAGTTTGAAAAATTAGATATGAACCTTCTCACAAAGTTAATCTTCCTAAGGAAGCTCTGGATAACCTTTTTTTGCTTTGGTATGGTTAAGGATAAGATAACAATTACTCTATCAAAGTCAATGGATAGTCCTTATTTTAAAACAATGTAACCTAACATCTTACCTTCATGTATAGAGAACACACATTTCTTGGGATTTAAAGAGATACCATACTCTCTACATCTCTAGAATATCAGCCTCAGATGGTCCATGTGTTCACTAGATTTCTTGGAGAAAACTATGATGTCATCCAAGTAGATTAATACCGTTTGATTCAATAGCCCTTGAAAGGCCATGTTCATTTCTCTTTGAAAGGTTGCCCCAGCATTAGACAATCCAAAAATAATCTTTTAGTAAGAAAATGTGCCCCAGTTAGTGGTGAAGGTAGTTTTATATTGGTCCTCATCTCTCACTAACACTTGGTTATAACTTGAATATTCATCCAAGAGAGACAAGCACTTTAAACTAGTAACTATTTAAAAGAGCTACTCCATGGATGGTAGAGGGTAGTAATCCTTTGAATAAATCCTATTTAGATCCCTAAAGGCCATACATAGTCTGATCTCCCCATTCTTCTTCCTGATAGGTACTAGAATAGCTACCCATGAAGAGTGAGTAATTGGAAAGATGATCTTGGATTTAATCAACTTGGTCAATTCCTTACATATGAGCTCTTCAATCTTGGGGTTTATGGGCCTCTAATTATACTTGATAGGATTGGCATTAGCCTCTAGTTCTATAGTGTGTTGGGCCAATTTAGGATCAAACCCCCTTATGCCACTATATTTCCATCCAAATATGTCCACATATTCCTTAAAAATCTATATGAAAGCATGCCTTTCAGCTTTAGTGCTTACCTTTCTAAGCTTGAGGAGTTTAACCTCAAAGATAAGAACTCTCTCATAGTTATCTTTATTAGTTGACATCATTGATTTATCCTTACTCACATGTTCCCCTTCATGAAAGAGACCTTTTAGGGAAACTAGCCCTTTAGGAACCTTATTGGACCTTAATTAAATAATTTGTTCCCCATACTGATGCTACAAATTTCCTTAGTTGATGGAGGATAAATCTACTTACTAATATAAAAAATAAGTAATTTATTGGTCATTTTAAAATACCTACCAATGGGATTCATTAACTATCATTGATGGTATTGTTACCACTTTGACATGTGGTTACACCTCGGTCCTTTTCAATTCATTGGGGATATCAAAATGAATCCCCATAGCTATTAGTTTATTAACATGTTTATTTTGGCCTCTTGGCATTTATTGGATGTTGAAGGCCTCAAAGTCCTCAATTAGGTCCCACACTTTATGTTTATAGGACTTTATTAAGTGTTTCTTAGTGAATTTTGCCTCTGATTTGGTATGTAATCAATTCAATGTACCCATAGTCTTGTAATTACTTAATCCATCTCTTACTAGCCCATTGGAGGCCATGAATAAGGATCGTATATTGTACTAAATTGTATGATAATTTGAAAATATATGAATACATGTAATTATCATTTGAAGGTAAAATTAGCATAATACCTACATCTACTCCATGTTTGATATTTGAGCCATTAAATAATAATTTCCATAGACCACTAGGATCTTTTTAAGGCCTCATGAGGGAGGGCATGGACTAGATTTCTTCATGTAAATAATAAACACCCAAGTCCATTTATTCAACACCCTATAAGGGGTATACCAACTAGTAATCATTCCATAACTCATCTAAGAACATGTCTAGTATCTCTTTTAGATGAGTGTTCAACTCCTACCCCACTACAAATTCATCCTCATCAATGATGGTGAAATTGATGTTGATATTATCTAGTCAATAGGGTTATATATGGAATTGTGTAATGGTCTCAAGTTTTATTAAAACTCTGGAACTATATATTATTTTGAACACCATATATGACCAGTTTTCTACAAGGTAGCTTCCAATATTTGATATGAACTCTTTGTATAAGCATAGTATAAAGTAAAGAGGCATGTCTAGAATCAAAACATCTTGAGCCACTAAGACATTAGGGAAAGGATGTAAGGTTAGGTTGAGGTCCTTGATTATGCTAGATGGCTTGGTAGAAGAACCATCTAGTTGTAGCACTCCTTTGGACTAGGGCTCATATTTTAGACCAAGCTAATTAGATATGGAATTTGGCATTATTGAGGTACTAGCTCGACTATCCACTAAGAAATTATACACTAAAGATTTACCAATGATCACTAAAATATATAAATGAGGAGGCTTGACCACTTTACCTAATTTACCTTCATTTGGTCCTTTGGTTGCATTGGTAAGGACCACATTCTCCTTGCTTAGTGGCTTATCTACAACATTGATTTTTGATATTCCTTCTTGAAGGATGTCTACCTGATCAAGAATGAAGAGAATGTTCCACACTCACACACTCACATTATACCTTTTCATTTATTCCAAAATTTTGATGATTGAAATACCAACCTTTTATTATGCTTTAGAAACCATAACTACACCTTGAGCGTGTGATTTTTGTGGGACCAAGACATTTACCTAATTTTGAGCCCTTAAAATTATTGGGACCTTCGGAATAACAACAAGTCCAACTGGTTTAGATATAGAATGATTAATGGTAAGAGGCTCATTGTTTTTTTCCTAGTTACCATCCATGGTCCTTCTTTCAAATATAGTATTTGTAGCCACTAGAATGTATTTATGGCTAGAGCTAGCCTATTGATTAAGTGTATAACACTCTTCTTGTTCAAAATTCATAATTATATCACCTAATTGCCTTGATCCTTGATAATTACTTTGACCTTATTGAGGTAATTCTGGCATGGTCATCATAGGTACCTCTATGTTTTGGGCCATAAGAGCTTGTTTATACCCAAAATTATTATCTTACTACCATTGATCATTGAAAACTTGGGTAAAATTAGTGGTTGGGATAATAGGTTACCCAAAAGACTGATTCTAAGGTATGGTACCTTTATCTTCTTGAGCCACATTATTTTGAACTAGGACCAAGGTATTGGAAGTGCTTTCAATATTGGGATTATAGTTATTTTTCCTATTGTATCAATTTTTCCCTTGTCCTTGGTTTTGACCTTAACCTTGGTGTTGGCAATTTCCTTTGTATGGTGGCCTATTTTATTGAAATTTTATTGTTGAAATTAATATGAACCTTGATAAGGCATATTAAAATCATGCTGCATTTTGACATTCAATAGATTATTCCCCAAGGATTGGAACATGCTCTTGAACTCTTGAAAGTTAATTTTCTCTTGGGAATCATTGGATCCATTAGTGTAATCTCTCTTACTTTTATGCATGTATTACAATGATTGTCAGCATAAGAGGAATGACATCAAGTGGAGGAATAACAATATGAGGTGGTCTAATTTTAGGAATTAAGGGTATTAGTGGTATAGGTGTAATATTTATAGCTTAAATCAGATAATTCTATGCTTTAATGGACACCTTATAAGCATATAGAAGTATATTCCTTCCCATAGATTAGATCATCACTAACATGACATTGTTTAAAGCTTTCAAATAGTAGAGGAAAGCAAAGTTAGGGGTTAGTCTAACTAAGACTAGAATTCTATCCCAAGTTTTTTGAATCCTTATGTTGATGTCTTATAGGACTTCATAAGGATCTATTTTAATGGTAGTTAGTTGTTTTGCAAGTGAAAAATGGTCATTTTTGTCCTTAAATCTTTTATGCAAGGCATCACCTAATTAGTCCCATGTTTGAATGGAATTAGTAGCAAGGAATCTATACCAATCTAGGGCCTTTCCTTTGAAATAAGTAGCTAATAACCTAATAGATATATTCTCATTAGTGACATTATGGATATTACAAAAATTGGTTATGTCCATGAGATGCTTAGAAAGTGTTGTATCTTGGTCACCAATATAATAAGGGACACTTTTAAGGGCTGGAACTAGGATAGGGTCATATTTGGTAAGGTCTAAAGGAATTTAGACATTAAAATCCACAAAAGGAAAAGGTCCAGGGGATACCATGGCTACAAAAGTATTTAATAAAGGTACTATTGTAGGGGTAGACTTTGAAAATGACTTAGGAGCAAAAGTTCCCTAATATGGATGTGTATTAGCAAACCTTAATATTTTTTCTAAATTTAAAGGTAGTTGATCAAATTAAAAGGGAATATTTACTGAAGATAACATTTTTGTCAACTTTGGCATGAGATGAAATCATTGTTCTACTACCAAAAAATTTAATCTTCTTTTTGTAGTTGATAAATATTTTTTCTTGGGAGCTTATCTATTGTAAATTTGATCAAATCAACATCAAGTTTGATCAATCTTCCTTAAACTATAGTCCCACCAAGAATGCAAAAAAAAATTATAGGCTCAATCTATACCCTTGGAGAGATTTATTTAGGCTCCCTCCAATTGAGCTACACAATGGGAACAACCCCAGGTTGTGGTTCACCTATAATAGGCTTGGACCTCCAGAGAAGGCTAACTTCCTCTTAATGCTCACCTAAACTAGTTTTAAAATAATTATTCATAGGTTAAAGGGTTATAAAGAGGGTTAAGGGATCCTAAGAAGGATAAAAGGGTGATGCACCAAAGTTAAATGGACACTCATATAAGATTGAACCCATATTGGATTATCATAAGACAATTAGCTCACACAACCTCATAATCTCAATAATTGCATAAATACTTCATAGAAGAGGTCCCAAGTATCTCACTAATATAGACCTACAAGTTATCTTGAAAACACATTAAAAGAAGAAAGAAAAAGGATAGTAAACTAGGAAGACTCTCCTTCACAAATTGACCATACACAAGCATACTAAGCACTGATTGAAAACAAGAGATAGGCAAAGAGTTGATTCTATTAATTCAAAAGGTAGATCTTATAATATTTTTATAGGGTTTAACCATATCAAATGAGCACACTTTTATAAGAATCTCAATGAGTATCCTTGTCTTAGAGAAGAATCAAAAGTTCTAAGAGCTGAAAACCCTCTTGGAGAATGAGAGTGGGATATATAAGAGAAGGAAAAGAGAGAAAATAAAGTGTGAGCATGCCATTAGAGAGGGGAAACACCACCTTGGGTCATTAATTAGACTTGAGTTTCCACCATTTTCTCTAATGAATGTCTTTCTACCTCTTGATCAATCATGACACTACTCATGGCTTACCATGTGGGAAAGTCCCTAAAGGCCTTGAGTATGCATTGAATGCTCCTATCTACAACTCTCAAACACTATATCCTTTCTTGATCTTTCACACCATCTCCCATTGAAGATAAAACCTTCATGTTCATAGATGTAATAGAATCATGGCTTTGTGCATTTTAGGTGGATGTTTATAAAAAATGTAGCCATATTAAGGGATGAGGACCCCTTACATAATCACAAATATCTATCCTCAATCAAATATTAGACCTAGATATTTATAAAGATATAAACCTAATATCCTTTATTAGTTTTTATGTATCTCCTTATATTATTATAGACATATAGATTACATAGCCACTTTTGATCTTCATTAGGTCTAAAAGACCTATCTTTGTCCTTTAACATTCATAAAAACTAAGATCTCATTACATAGAGGGATCCTTTTTTAAATAATGGTAAATATATCTATAGAATAAACCCTATGTACCATTAATATTCAAACTAGAGGTTTATATTTAGCTTCAATGGTGCCCCTTTATGTTATTTATACCTTATTATATCATTATATCTTTTCCTTAGCAATTAATTGAGATCTAATGGTGGAATGATGACCCTTTGAAAAGTTTTCCTTGGTTTTACCTTGGTCATGTGTTAAATATCTATGAAGTCCCTTAGCTTCTCAACCTTTAATTTCATTTCTCATTGATAATTGACTCATTCATGTACCATTGATCTTGATCTATATGATTGAGTGAGAGCCATTGATTCTCCCCATGACTTTTTAACTCTATCCAAGCTAGTTCCACTTAGAAATCCCACATTTTTACTTAGGATCTATTTTTAGTCTACTACCTTATGGAATTATTCCATATGGTAGCCACTCAAGCTCCTTGACCTTTTGACTCATCTCACACCATTAGATCAAGGTGTATAAACAATGTGAGCCATTGATCTCATTAAGCCCACTTTCCCATTAGTTGAGCTCATACCATTATATCATTGGTATGATTTAGTGATGATCATTGATCTATATTGGACCCACCCTTCTTGTTAGTTTGCTTCATGCTATTGGATCCCTACTTGGTTGATCCACACTTTTAGATATTGACCAACTTGTAACTCTTTAAAGGGCCTTAAGCTAGGGAAATTTTAACTTTTTTTACCATTTCATGAACTGTTTTATATCATCTGTTAGTATATGAGCCCATGTGGACATTTAGATCTTGATCAATTTTAAACATTTTAAGGGATTTTGAACCTAAACTATTATTTTTTGAAGCTCAAAATTGACACTTATGTGAACATCTCAATCTAAAAGCCTATCTTTGAACACTTAGATTTTGGGATAGAAACTCACATAGGAATGAAACTTATAGACCATGTTACTAGCATGAAAAACTCCATGGAACTACAATATTTTGGCTCATGAGGATTTCTAAGTGGACTTATAAAATACATAAGTGAATTGGTTTGCTCCATTTTGCATGATGTCCTAGTGATGTCTTAGTGCATTTAGACATTTGCTTGATCTTTTGAATGAATTTCCAAGGATCAAATAATCTCCTAAGGATTTTGAAAAACTTGATTCATGTTCTTAAATTTTATGACCACCATGAAGACATACTTTCCCAAATTTAGACAATCTACACTTTAAGCTAACTTAAAGTATTTTAAAAAATTTATAATTTGCATGAGATATTTTAGACCACTCATTCCATCTAAAATATCAGTTCACTTACTAATCCATTAGAAACCCAATCTATTTTGGCACAAGCTTGGTATGTGGGAAAAAATGGCTAATAGTTATGATATTGGGTTTGTAAACCATCTACACCAATCCCAAGCTAATAAGTCCTCTTAGCTCCTATGAATATTTAGATTTTTGAAGCATGACCTTTTAGCCTTGGTGAGCACTTCAAGGTGCTCTTTGTATGAATAATTTTCCCTTTGAGTGATATCTACATGTCTACAAGAAAAAAATTTCATCTTGATGACTTTCCTGGGGGCTTGAACTTGACCAAGGGTCATCAAACATTGTGATATCCCTCCCCTTTGGTTTGGGAGTATCTACAATTCTCAACTTGTCTTGTATTCCACTTTTAAAAGAATAGTCCTAATGGGATTTGTAGATTTTTATGGTATAAAAATTTGGAACATGGACTTTGGACTCCATATTGGAGCTATGAACCATACTTACTTTCTGAATGGCTAGGAAAAACATCTTGGACACCTCAAAAATTGGTTTTATTACCTTCATTATGCTGATTACCCTCCTTATATTACACATAACTAAGTATACCAAGACCTAAAATTTTATTTATAATAAACCATCATGGAATTCAGCATGAATACCACCAAAATACTTGGATAGATTCCTTGGGATCCCCTCTTCCATCTCCAACCCATTCTACACATGAATATCCTCTATATCTTGAAATTTAAGCTAAAACTAGTTTTTTCAAGCTTATTTTATATAACTCTAACCCTACATGTGCCAATAAAGTAACCATGGTGGGGATTAAGAGACCTAAAAATACCTTTAAGGTTATTTCATAGATGAAAACTTGCATTTTTATGGTTTTTGGAGTGTTGTTTCATTATTAGGTCATTTTTGTACTTTGTGTAACATTTGAGATTTCCACCATCTTAATGATGGTTCATAGAGTATATGCATCCAACCTTAAAAAAATACATATATTTTTATGGCATTTAACCCCCCCCCCCCATATATCATGAATAGGTTGGATTACCATGAAATGTCCACATGGAGATACAAGCATTATAAGTTGAGGTCAGGGTTAGGTTTAGGTAGTTTTGAGTCCCTATTTTCTTAGAAATCATTCATACATTATATTCCCCAATTTCTAAAAAAATTATCATGAATTTTTAGTGTATATGGATACATAAATTGACCTAAGTGATATAGATTAGATTATTTTTGTGGTGGAGTGGTTGAGCATGTGAAGATGCCCCTTGAATTGCTTATATACAAGTGGACTAGCTTGAGCTAGGTTTTAGATTAGTTTTACCACTTATTGACACTTGGAACCCATTTTTGGGGTCTAAATACTTTAAATTATTATTTTGGACATTATATGGATAACAACAACTTATAGAGGTCTTAAGACATCAATGAGGTTTGTATACAAGATTGTCTAACTAACTGTGTTATCAAATCTCCAAGGTTTTTGGACATAAATCTGAGTGTTATACCCTAGGATCCATTTTACGGGACCCTATACATTATTCCATTATGAAAAAATACTTTCCTTGTTCCCCACATTTACTTTAGACTTCATATAGCATGGATGTGTCTCTAACTTCAATGTATGCCTCAACAGATAAGCCTTAGTTTAAAACAAAACAATGGTTATATCCACTATTTATCTCAGCCAAATTTATATATGGTCCTATTACTTAAGTCATGGCCACCATATATATTGATTGTGGAGGCTTGATTGTGCTTTTAAGGGGTTTATATCATAGTTTTAGCTCAATTAACTTCAAACTATCTACTAGAAGTTCACTTAGACCTGTAAGTCTTCAAGATGGCCTATAGCCTTTGATATGAGGGTGTTTGTGATATTATAAAGTGTTTTCCACATTATTATGATGGTTATCACAACTATGTGGTGGCCCTTCAACACTACCTTCCTTTATAATCCATCTCCTATTTGGGCTTCAATCTCTCATGTGTATATGCTTGTGTAGTCTAATGATTATGATGACATCATCATGACCTCACAAGGTAATGTCCATCATGGATACACATTAAAAATTTGATATTTTTATCTATTTTTTATGGATTTTTCTTCTCTAGGCTCATATGAGGTGGAAACTCTAATCTAGACTAGTAGTTCCAACTATTACTTTCCCTTACCTCTAACTGTCTAAAATATCTATTACCAAGCCTATGTTAGGAGTGAGATGATAGATAGGGTGTTTTATAATTATATCATGGGTGGTCCTTATCACATTCAACCCATTTTTGAATTCACATTTAATGATATTTATGTCAAAAATTTATACCTTGGATGATTTACATATCTCCTCTTGAGGTCTAATTATAGTAACTTTAGTAGTTGATTGTAGGTGTTCTCTTTTGCACTCCTAGGTTTTCATATGACCATATAGGTCTAGTGTCTAAGGATATTGATTGTATGGATGGTCTAGTGTAGTGTGGGGATCAACATGGGGTGATCAATATTTGGGTAAGGATTGGGTGAATGTAGAAGGTCACAGTGGAGACACATGGAATGAGATGAGCATGTCAATAGATTGGAAACATCCAATAATGGTAGTAAAAATGTAGTGAGACCATATGGATATGGAATGGGCATGAAATGGGAACAATACCTTACCTAAGACAAACCCAAGTAGATATTTTTGATACCCTAATGCATACACAAGAAAAAATAAAGGTTTTGAGGAAAAATCAATGTCTATACATTCTCAAAATGAAACCTAGTATGCTCATAAATACCTTAATTTCTAAGAAAAAAACCTTAAGCACTTCTAAATGGTAAATGTATAACTTGCAGACCAAGAAATGGATCTACAGGCTTGTGAGGCAATCATGGTGGGTTTAAACATGTGCTCTAAATACTTAAAAATAACCCACCACTACTTTACCATTTCTTTCACATAATTTAGGGTGAATTAGAGCTTTTATACATAGTTTATCATATAGGGTTCCTGAAACACACATAATTTGATCTCCTTGAAGTATTCCAAGGTAACCAGAGGACCATTAAAGCTTGAATCTAGGTAATAAGGCACTAATAGCCTTGAAACATCTCTAAAACCTTTTGATCTTTTCTTATAACCCCTAATGAAGGCACTTAAACCTTGTCTTTTCTACAAACTCATCTATAAATGATGTACAGAAACAAGGCAAGGAGGTTTGTATGATACCCAATCTCACATGTGTGGAATCAATGTTTAAATCACCATAAAAGGACCCTTCATGACTTGGAAAAATAGGATATATGATCAGTTTTAGAAAATGAATCAAACTCATTTGAAAACTATTTACTCTAAAAGTGTCTATATAGGACATGTAGTTAACTTCCATACAAATGCCACGGGAGATTATCTCTCTGAGTCAACCTTCCATGGGAAGAATATTAAACCACCACTCACATTCTAATGTATAGAATAAACATGAAATTGTGGGGTCCTTTAAGCATGTTAATGATCTTGAAGTATAAGAGAAATGGTTTTGAGCTCCGATGTCACTAAAACACACTGCTCCTTTCACCAATGGACATCTATGATCTCCTTCAAGAATATGTCCTTGATTGAGCTAGTCTATACTATACAAATTTATATTGCTAAGAAAAAACTTATAAATTGCCATTTTTCCTAAAATTCTTCTTAATAAGACCTAAAATGTAGCTAACTAATGTTTTTTAGGGAAAATAGGGGGAAAGATAGCAATTTGACTTAGTGGTATGACCTAAGGAAGCTAAAAGGTCACAATTTGGCATGTGTGGGACCATTTTGGAGGAAATAAGCATTGAATAAGGTGCTTATGGGCCTAAATTAGGTATTAAACCATCCCATGATGAGTAAATGAGGCTAATGTGATCCTTTAGAGGTGTATTGGGTGGTTTAATGGTCAATCAAGGCTAAATAATATCTTATTATGGTCAAAACCATTGACTATATTTAAGTATATGTCCTTAAAAGAGGCCTATCAACTAGATCACCATGTTAATTCATATGTAGTACCTCGAATATCAATGAAACCTTAATTAGTCCTCATAAAATTCTTTATAAATCTTCATGAAAGCTAAAAATGGGCATATCTTTGATGATTGTGCAAGACTATTATGTTTTGAGGCCTTTATCAAGATGTCTCTTCTATTTGCCTTCACCACTAAATCCTTATCATGTTGATGACTCAGCCTAAAAGGAGGGACAAAGGTATATAATTACTAATAAGGCAAGTTTGAAACATGACCAAATAATAAATTGACTAGACACCGCTTTCAACTCATGACATGACTAACAACCATTATGTCAAATATTGATCATGACTCCAAGATATAAGGTTAGTCAATTTCTATGTATAGGACTAAAAATTTACCAACATTACTAATGTGTGGCTTAGATATTAAACAACATTTGATATTCCCCACTCATCATGCTCGATCAAAAGTTCCTTGAGGGTATTTTTAGTTGCATACAAATAAAGTAGTAATGGATTTTCTATTGTAGGTGGTAATAGAATAGGTGGATTGGCCAAGTAATCCTTAAAGTGTTTAAATTACTTCTAAAAATTATCATCCCATGAAAAGGTGTCCTTTTTCACTAATTGGTTAGATGGATGCCATTTATTGGCCAGTTGAGAAATGAAGTGTCTAATGAACTATATCTTGCCCCACAGATTGTGGATATACTTCAAAGTGTATAAAGGTAACATATTATTAATGTCCTTAACCTCTGATGGATTGACTTAAATACACCTATGAGAGACAATAAAGGCTATCAATTTTCCTAGAGTGATGTTGAAGACACACTTTTTAGGGTTAAGTATTACTTTGTACTCATGGAGGCATTCAAATATTCTATGGAAAACCTATAGATGTCCCAATATGGTATTATATTTTACCAAGATATCATGAACATAACCTTCAACAATATGATGCATCATGACATGAAAAATTATAGTCATTTCATGATTGTATGTGGCACTAGCATTCTTGAGGCCAAAAGACATTACCTGATAACCAAAATGTTCCCCAATAGATGGTGAATGTTATCTTATGTTGGTCTTATAACATGATCTTTATTTTATTATATCCTAAAAAACCATCCATGAGATAAAATATCTCATATCCAACTATGGAGTCCATGGTCATGCCAATATTTGATAGAGTAAATTCATGTTGGAAGTTTGTCAATGATGTTTCCTATGTGACCAAGGATGTTGATGAGGTATCATATATGTTATAATGATAATGACAAAGTGTGATTTAATGTGATTTAGTTTTCTTACATAGTTATTTAGCGTTTGACTTAGTGAGGCATTTGGTAGATGTTATTGTTGGTATAGGCATGTTGTAGAAACCCTACGGGGTGTTTTGAGTGCTTGGAGTGCTTGTGATAGTGAAAGGAATTCATCTGAGCAGTCATATGAGTGTCTAAATTTAAGTAGTCATCTTGATATATGAGGATAAGTAAGTAGTTTTTATGATGTCATATTTC
Source organism: Torreya grandis (assembly GCA_037957365.1). Lineage (NCBI taxonomy): Eukaryota > Viridiplantae > Streptophyta > Pinopsida > Cupressales > Taxaceae > Torreya > Torreya grandis. Next base: position 466,512 of record JARHVA010007505.1, on the reverse strand, counting down.
ACACTATGAACATTTAAGGTATATTTTAATTCATGGATGGATTTTCCTATAAAACTTGATCATATGGTTCAAATTTTAGGTCATAAAGTTGAATGTAAAAAATTTTATTAAGGTGCAAAGTTGGAATTCTAGTTAGGTTGTAATGGTTTCTATACTTATCAAAATTTACAAGGGGTTATCTAATGGTGATAATTCAATATATCTAATGGTTAGCATCTAATTTGATATATGAAGATCCAATGGTGAGCATATGATCATGTAGATAGAGATCAATGGTGCGAATTAAGTTAATTTGTCAAAGGTTCTTGAGATTACATCCAATTATGACATGTGTCTCAATATTTTTGATTTTATAGAAGATAATTGTCACATGAATATTCATACAAATAGAGATCGATGAAGTGGATCAAGTCAGATAGTCAATGTGCTTAGAAGGCATGTAGAGCTACCAAGTGGTATGATCATGAAAGTACAAATCTAAGATCAATAGTGAGTGATGTAAGGTTAAATTAAGGAGACCTATAAGGAGATCAATGAAGCATATTTTTTCAAAGTTACCAATGGATATGAGATGATGACAAAGTGTCTGATGTATAGCATTTACATAGCGACCATTGGAATTTAAATATTTAAATTTGTGACAGAAAACTAGTGATGTGTTTTTTATTTATATCTTGAGAATATGGTAGAATTTTAATATGTAGTTAAAGTAAAATTTGAAGAGGAGTTCAAGAAACTTCCATAAAATTTTATTGTAAGGTTCAAATGTTTATAAAATTATAGATATTAAGCTTCAAATTTGACTATTTATTCATTCAAGATGCTACTATGTACAAGACTACTATTTGAGTAAATTATTCTTTAGCAAAAGATTTTTTTAAGGATATTAATTACTTAAAGATGTATTAAAAGTAATTTGAAGTGGAAACATTTATTTAAAAGTGATATTGTGTTCTTTTTTTGCTTGATGAAGTACTAAAGGGGTAATATGTCTCCATGTGACCTATAAGGGCTACTAAGGGATAATTGAAAGGTGTAATTGCTTAAGTGTGACCCATGGATGCTATGGCCAACCTATGATGATGGTATTGAGCTATTTTTTAGCATGATAAAATTATAAAACATTAAGGTAAGTATTATTTTTGACTTGTAAGTTGATGTTGATGAAGACTCTATAAAGAGTGGAGACCAAGGCAATGGTTTCTAGACTTGTATGTGAATGTGTTAAGAAAGTAGAAGATATAAATGAAGGAAAGAGATCAGAGGGAGTTTTCTCAATGGATAAACTAAATTATAAATCATATTAAGGATGAGAGAATAATCCTAGAGTGATCTAAAAGGGGTGTTGGGATGCATTAATTGTATAAGCTAGTTTGAGTATGTGTGAAGAGTTGAAAGATAGGTGTTATACATTGTTTTTATAATTAGATTGCAATGTAATCATATTTATTGAGTTTTTGATTTCATAGGTGTTATGTGGGTGCTCAACATCTAGAACCAGTGGGTGATTATTCGTATTTAGGGGTGGATGCTCCTTGTGAAGTGGGTGATTCACTAAACTGTCTCATATTTGTGATCATCTTATAGGACAAGTAATCCATGTGGTTGCAATATTGAGAGTGGGTTTTATTCCCCATGAGGGTTTCCCAAAAAATTCATGTGTTCTATATATGATCTTGCATCATCCTTATTATTCATTGTTATGAATAACTTGTATGCTTATAGTCTTGGATTAAGAATTTGAAAGAATTAAAAGTGAATTTTGAAATATATTTCATCACTAATTCACGCCCCCTCAATGATTGTACCTCTAACAATTGGTATCAGAGTAGGAACTTCATTATAAGTTTAACTACTTAAAGGTGATCCAAGGTATAATATGGCAAGTCAACAGAAGTAGGGTTTCTCTACTAAGAAAGCACCATTGTTCAATGGGTCAAATTATGATTTTTGGAGTGTAAGGATGAGGAAATACATCATGTATCTCAGGTTTGATACTTGAAAATCTATCATAGATGTTTATTCTACACCATCTACTCTTAAAACTAGTACTATTGACAAGAACTTGAGTGAGAATAATTCTAAAGATATGAATTCTATCATTTATGGTCTATCCAAGGTTGAGTTCACCAAAGTGATCCATTGTAAGCCTACCAAGGAAATTTGGGGAAAATTATATACTATCTATTAAGGAGACTCAAAGGTAAAATTGGATAAATTTTAGACCTACCAAAGGCAATTTTAAGGTCTCAAAATAAAGGAAGAGGATATTATGGCATCCTATCTTCTAAGGGTTGATGAGGTAGTAAACATGATCAGAGGTCTTAGAGAGGTGATTGATGAAGATATTGTAATACATAAGGTATTGAGGAATCTTACACTCAAGTTTGATTCAAAATTTTCTACTACGTAATAAATTCATGATCTCACTCAGTTGAGTATGGATGAATTGCATGACATCCTTACTACCTATGAGATGAGAGATAATGATGACAAACCACCAAAGAAGGAATAATCTTCCAAGATAGAAATAAATCCAAAGAAGAAGAGAACTCAAGGTAAGGAAGTCAAGTATGATGATATTGATGAAGATAAACTAATTGGTTTGTTTACAAGGAAATTGAAAATAGGTTCAGGAAAGTATAAGGGTAAAATACCCTTCAAATACTTTGATTATGGATAGGTAGGACACTTTGCCAATAAGTTCCCTCATAATCATAAGAAATATGATGATGAAGAGAATAATGAAGACCAAGATGAAGACAAAAAGACATCTAGGTCTAATAAGAGGAAGAGATTATTTAAGAGGTATAATGACAAGAAGATTCTCTACACGAATGAATATTGTTTCTCATCAGATGTGATTGAAAAAAATGGTTTTGAGTTTGATAATGAAGATTATTGTCCTATTGAATGAAGTCCTCTACATGGATGAGGAAGGAAGTTACTCATATTAAAAAGAGTCTACTTGGAGTGATATAGATAATGAAGAAGACAAGGAGGATTGTGAGACTAAGTTGATGAATGCCCTTTAAGATCTAAATATTGAGAAGATGAAGACCAAGAAGTTAAAGTTACATATGAAGGACTATGTAGAGAAATTAATTATGTATGAGGCTAGAATGGATGGAGACTCCAAAGAACATAAAATTATAGTCAAGAATCTAAATAGTCAATTTGAAATCTTATCTATAAGCCTAAAAGCAAAAGAAATGAGATTTCAAGGTATGTGATTGAATATGAGTCATTAAAATCTGATTTATAAAAATTATCCAATAAGATGAAGTCATTTATGATGTTTTAAAAGAGATCAAGTGATCTAGATACTATTATGAATAGTCAAAAGCATGCTAGTGATAGAATTGGATTTGGTTACAAATAAGAACAAAATATTTCAACTCAATATAAATTTAAGATTAATTTAAAAAAATATAATATAATCTTAAAGGTCAATAATTAGTCTTAGATTGAAGATGTAGGAAGAATGAGGATAAATAATATTAGACAACTAGATTTTATGAGTTATGCAAATTTCAATGGTTACTACTATAATTGTAATCAATTTGGTCATAGGGATAGAGAGTGTATAATACTTGATAATAATGAATGGAATAATCATTCATATAACATGAACAAATTTGAGTGATTCAATTATTATAACATATGACACATTACAAGATTTTGTCCAAATCGGGTAAGGCAAGTTGAGTTCACTTCAAGCAGAATGGTTTGCTATAACTACAATCAGAAAGGTCATATTTCTAAGAATTATAAAATATCATGTTTGAAAAATGGCATACATGTCATTGAAACCATCAAATGGTTCAAGGAAACTAAGCCTACGAAAGAAGAAGAAAAGAAACAAAAACTCTTATAGTGCACCAAAGAAAGAATCAATGTTTGTTCAAACAATTTTTCACACTCAAGAAGTTAAGAATAAGAAGTGGTACATATATAGTGTGTGTTCAAGTAATATTATAGGAGACAAGAGAAATTTTATCTCTCTCAAGAAGAACAATCTAGGTTCAATTAGATTTAATAATAACAAATATTCTAATATTTTTGGAAAAGGTGTTTGAGTCTTGACAATGGTCATACTAGAACCGAGAATGTCTTATATATAGAAGGTATGAAACATAATATTTTAAGTGTGAGTCAAATGTGTGAGAAAGGAAATATTCTAACCTTTCATGACAAGGAATGTGAAGTGAAAAGGGAAAATCATGGAAAATAAATTGCAAACATTCATAAAGCAGAAAATAACCTATATATCTTCCATGAACCCAAGAAGGAGGAATGTTTCATAAGTCAATTAGGTGAAATTTGGCTTTGGCATAGAATACTTGGACATATAAAATTTGAAAATATGGTAAGGATTAGTTTAAATTGGTTAGTAAGACATATGCCAAAAATTACCAAAATTCCTCATTCTCTCTGTAAAACATGTTTTCATGGGAAACAAAGTAAGAAAAGATAAAAATTGAAGGAACATTCCACTAAAGGGCCATTATAACTGATACATAATGATTTTTGTGGACCTATGAGAGCTCAAAGTATTCAAGGTAATAACTATTTCATGCTTCTCATTAATGATTTCACTAGGATGCCTTAGATATGCTTTCTTAAAGAGAAATATAAAGTTTTTACAAGATTGATAGCATTCAAAGCACTTGTGGAAAATGAATAAGAATCTAAAATTAAGTGTGTAAGATCATATAGACGAGGTTATTTTTGGTCTCATGAATTTTATGACTTCTATGAAGAATATTGGATAAGAAGACAATATTCTAGTGCTAAAACACCACAATAGAATGGTGTTATTGAAAGGGAAAATAGAACTATTCAATAAATGAGTGGAACTATGCTTTAAGATGCTAAACTATAAGATGGTTATTAGGAATAGTTATAAAACACTTCAATTTAAATTATTAACAAGTGCCAAATTAGAGTAAATGGTCATAAGACTCCATATAATCTATGGAAGAATAGAGCTGCTAATGTCAAACATTTCAGAGTATTTGGGAGCAAGTGTTATATCAAAAGGGATGAATAAAATATTGTAAAATTTGATTCAAGATATAATGAATTCATCTTCTTAGGCTACTCTTCTATTAGCTTTGCCTATACATGATTCAACAAAATACTTTATAAGAATGTTGAAAGCTCAAATGTGAGTATATATGAGACAAATAGAGTCAATAAGTCAAACTTGCAAGTAAGTTATACTATTCAAAATTCTATTTCAAATAAGGATTAGTTATCTATTAAAATATATGATGAAGATGAATAATAAGAAGCAAGACTTGACACTAAAGCTCCATCTAAGAGAATACAAAAGGATCATCATGCCTCCCAGGTAATTGGTAATGTGAATTTAAGGATGTAAATTAGAATAAGAATGTTGATCAATTAGAATCAATAAAACACTATATTTTTATCATCATTTGAACCCAAAACTTTCTTGGAAGATGGCAAAGATGAAATTTGGACATGTGTTATGGATGAATAAATTGATCAAATAGTAAAGAATGAAACATGGGATTTGTTTCCTAGACCAAAAACTAAGAATGTGATAGGCACTAAGTGGGTCTTTACAAATAAGATGAATAATAAAGGAGAGGTCACAAGAAATAAAGATATATTTGTGTCTAAAGGATATGCCCAAGTTGAAGGGATATATTTTGATGAGCCTTTTGCTCCAATGGTAAGGATGGAAGCAATTAGACTCTTCTTGGCATATGTTAGTTCCAAAAAATTTAAGGTATATCAAATATATGTGAAATCTACCTTTTTGAATGGAAACTTAGAAGAAGTGTACATTAAGTTACCTAAATGATTATTCTTATCAAGTGATCAATACTATGTATTCAAATTGAAAAAGGCTTTATATGGTCTTAAACAAGCTCTTAAAGATTGGTATGATATACTAGAAAAGTATCTTCTAAGTCAAGGTTTAAAAAGAGGGGTAGTTGATAGCAATTTATACATTAAGACTGAAGGTAGTTATCAATTACTTATAGTTTTCTATGTTGATAACATAATATTTACTTCTGACAATGACAATATTAGTAAAGAATTTGCAAATGTCATGAAGACTAGATTTGAGATGTCTATTTTGGGGGATCTTTCATTCTTTTTAGGATTGTAAATTAACTAACTAGATGCAGGGATTTTTCATTTCACAAGATAAAAACATTAATGTTATGCTAAGGAAATTTGATATGATGGAGTGTAAGACAATGAGTACACCAATGATTATAGGTTAAAATCTGAGTAATTAAGATGACTTACCAAAGGTAGATCAAACTTTGTATAGATCCATGATTGGAAGTCTTTTGTACTCTATTGCCTTTAGACCTAACATCATGCAAGAAGTAGGACTTATTGGTAGGTTTCAAGATGATAATATATAATCTCACTTGAAATTATTCAAAAGAATATTAGGGTATCTTAAGGGCACCATAGAATATGGTTTATGGTATCTCAAGAGCAAAGAATTCACTCTAAAGACATACATTGATGCATATTGGGTTGATTGTGTGGATGATAGGAAAAATGCCAGTGGTGGTGTTTTTTTCTGAGGTGAATGCTTGGTATTTTGGATATTAAAGAAGGAAGCCTCAATATCCATATACATTGTAGAAGCTAAGTAAATAGCTATTGCCTCATATTGCACTCAAGATATATGGATGAAGCAAACCTTGGAAGACTATAAGGTAAGGTAAAAAGAAATTTGTCCCATCTACTATGACAATACTAGTGCAATTAACATCTCAAATATTCTTGTAATGCACTTAAAAACTAAACACATTACTATTAGATATCATTTCTTGAGAGAAAAATTGAGCAATCAATATGTTAAGTTGGAATATGTACCTACAAAAGAACAACTTGTAGACATTATGACCAAACCATTAACAAAAACAACATTTGAGTATCTAAGACAAATATTAGGAGTCATATCCTTGTCTACAAATCAATAGAAGTTTCTTGCTTAAGGGGGAGAAACTAGGGTTCATGAGCTTTCTCCAGTAGTCTATAGTAAAATACTTCAAATATCATGATCTAGGTGGAGTATGGAGTTAGGGAGGATAACTTAGATAGTTTGAGAGGCTTGAAGAGATATGCATAATTTAAAGGGGACTCTCTCTTAATGTTATCAAGGTGATTTCAAGCAGTTTTTGTTGCTATTATATGTTTTATCTTCATAGCATAGAGTATGATAAAACAAGAGTATAGTTTTGAAGCATGTTTAAGAAACTCAAGGTAAGAAAAGTTATGCATAGTGTTAGGGGGAGTTTGTATCATCTATTAGAGGTGGTATTTTCCTTTTGTTTGTTTTTGAAGTCTTTTCAAGTCTTTAGGATAAGAAAATGATCCCACTTTATCATTATGTCAAAGGAGGAGAAAGTACTTTAAGAGAGAGATAGAGTCTAAGTATAAGCTTAGTATTAGTGTTTGGCATCAATGAAAAAGGGGGATATTTTTGGAGGTTTACCAATGATGTCTCCTAGGTGAATAAAGATGTTGATGAGGTGTCATGTATGCTATAATGACAATGACAAAAAGTGCTTCAATGTGATTTAGTGTTCTTACAAATTTATTCAGTGTTTGAATTAGTGATGCATTTGGTAGATGTTATTATTGGTATGGACATGTTTTAGAGACCCTATGGGGTGTTTTAATTGCTTGGAGTGCTTGTGAAAGTGAAATTAGTTCATCAAAGTAGTCATATGAGTGTCTAAGCTCAAGTAGTAATCTTGAAAGTTAAGGATAAGTGATCAATTTTATGATTTAATATTTCACACATGTTAAGGTTTTATGAGTAGATTGATTCATGGATGGATTCCCCTATGAAAGGTGATCATGTGGTTCAAATTTTAGGTCATAAGGTTGAGCATAGTAAAAGGTGTTAAGGTGAAAAATTGGCCTTCCAAGTAGATTGTAATGGTTTTTATACTTAGAATAATTTTTAAGAGGAGATATAATGGTGAGAATTAAATATATATAAGGGTGATTGTATAATATGATAAATAAATATCCAATGGTGAGTATATAATCATGAAGACAGAGATCAGTGACATGTGTGAAGTTAATTTATCAAAGTTCCTAAGATTGTATGTGCTTGTGACATTTGTCTCAATCTTGATGATTTGAAAAAATATAAATGGCATGTGGATGTTTGTACAGATGGATATTGATGGTGTAGATCAAGTCAAATAGTCAATGTGCTTAGAAGGCATGCAGAGCTTCCAAGTGACATGATCGTGGAAGTGTAGATCTAAGATAAATGGTGAGTGATGCAAGGTTAAAATTAGGAGAATTCTAAAGATATCAATGGAGCTTATTTATTAAAAGTTACTAGGGGACATGAAATTATGATAAAGTGTCTGATGTTTATCATTTACACAGTGACCATTAGAATTTGAATAGTCAAATTTGTGAAATAAAACCAGTGATGGGTTTTTGATATATATCTTGAGTATATGGAAGAATTTGATAATGGATTAAAAATTAAAGTTGAAGATAACTTCAAGGCACATCCATAAAATTTTATTATAAGGTTTGAGTGTTTGTAAAACTGTATATATTGAGCTTCAAAGTTGACTAGTTCTTTGTTTATGGTGCTACTATGTGCATGACTATTGTTTGAGTAAATTGTGCTTTAGCAAAAGAGTGTTTCGGTGGGAATAATAACCTAAATATGTCTTAGAGTTCATATGAAGTGGACCCATGTATTTTAAAGTGATCTTGTGTTCTTTTTGTGCTTGATTAATTACTAAAGGGGTAGTAGGTCTCTATATGACCTATAAGGGATACAGAGTCCTAATTGAAGGGTGTAGTTGCTTAAGTATGACTGATGGATGCTATGGTTGACTTGTGAGGATAGTATTGATCTATGTTTTAGTACGATAATATTATTAAGTTTTAATTCAATTATTATGGTTGACCTAGAATTTGATATTCATGAAGACTCTATAAAGAGTGGAGACCAAGGCAATGGTTTCTAGACTTGTGTGTGAATGTGTTGAGAGATATAAAGATAAAAATGAAGGAAAGAGATTAGAGGGAGTGTGATTAGTGGATGGATTGATGTACATAATATATTTAGGATGATTTAGTAATATTAGAGTGATCCAAAAGGGTTATTGGGATTCATTTCTTTTATAATCAAGTTTGAGTATTTGTGAAGAGTTGAAAGAGAGATGTTATACATTTTTTCCAATCAGATTGAAATACAATCAGAGTTCTAGAGTTGTTGATTTCATAGGTGTTGTGTGGGTGTTCAACATCTAGAACAAGTGGGTGATTTTTCATATTTAGGGGTGGGTGATCCTTGTGAATTTGGTGCTTCAATAAAAGGTCTCATGTTTGTGATAATCTTATAGGACAAGTAGCCCATGTATTTGCAATCTTGAGAGTGGGTTTTATTTCCCATGAGGGTTTCCCATAGAATTCATGTGTTGTGTATATGATCTTGTATTATATCTCTTATTCATTTTTATGGACAACTTGTATGCCTTATGAATTCTTGTGGTCTTTGATTAAGATTTTGAAATAATTACAATTGAAGTTTGAAATATCTTACATCACTAATTCACCCCCTAGTGATTGTACCTCTAACAAGTCATCCTTTGGGAAAGCCTTGTTGATATCATAGAAGTTGGTACATAATCTGATGCCTTATGTCTTTTTAATAACTATCATGATGTTGGAGATCCACGTAGAATAGTCAATGGGATGAATGCATCCCACCTATAAGAATTTATCTATTTCTTTCTCGATTAAAATGATAATACAAGGATGCATTTTCCTCAAATTCTACTTAATTAGCTTGGCATTGATATATAATAAAGGATAATATAAAATCAAAAAAGTATCCAAACCTAGCAAATCAAGATATGCCCATACAAAAATATCAATGAACTCCCTAAGGAGATCAGTAAGAACTTCACATTCCTCCTAAGTGAGGGACACACCTAATTTTATTCCCTTTGGATAGTCTAGTGCTCCAATATTCACTTAAAAAGTGTCATAAGGAGTGTAGGACCATCTTCAAGGAGAGTCAAGAAATAATTAAATTGATTAGAAATATCATAACCATATGGTCTGACTAGTTCATCAATTTTTCCAAAACAAGATTAATTAGAATCACCAAATGGTGGTAAGGGCCATGTAATAAATACCTCCAAATAGTCTTGGATAATCTAATCAAAAGCCTATTTATTTTATAGACTAATTTTTGACCCAAAATATGATCATGGTATTGATGGCATCTTGACCTTCTTTCAAATAAATGTGAACATCCATATCTAATGGTACCTAAAACATGTTATCACCAAGAGACTGGCCTTTTTGTTTACTATTAGCTTGGTCTAAAAGTGCCTCAAAGATGTTTTCTCTTAGGGAACTCAATGTTTTATTTTCATTTTATTTTAGGATAAGGAAAGTTACCCACTCTCTAAAATAGGTATCAGGATCTTATGTGATATAAAACCCTTACTTATCATATCTTAGAGGAATATTGTCTCTTAGGCCAATGAAGTGGAAAATGACATCATCATTTTTGAACTCATATATTAATAATTTGGATTCTTTTTATTCCCATCCAATTAGTTAATGATGATGGAGTAAAAGTGGGGAAGGATGAATGACATGTGTAATGGTACATATGATAGGAGGATTAAATACGTTGGTATTGGCTAAGTCCTTTTATAAAATATTATCAGAATCTATATCAATGCCAAGATCATCATCACTAATCATTGGTGTAGGAACATAGATAATATATGTAGGGTCACCCATAGGTGGTTTGAATTTAATACCATAAGTTCCTTTGTGTTTGGTCATGGAGATAGGTTCAAGTGTGCCATTTTGATTTCCCCTAGGCCTCTACCTTCATAAGCTTGATTATCCATGATCCAGTTAGGGATTATATACTTTTTGATTTGGTTTAAATTAGGTAAATAATCATTATAGATCCATGAATAATTGTCATCATGTGGGTATTTCTCTTGGATAATGGTTTGTGTGAAAATATTAAGCTCTTAGGCATTAAATTTTTGTTTCTATCACCATTCCATGTGAATGACTTTGGATTTGGGTCTTCCATATGATTTAGGGGCCTATGGAAGTTTGTCTACATGGAATCAATTACACATGAGGTAATAAATTGGACCTTTATCATAAATTGTAAAATGATTGGCTATCTTGGGAGGGGACACAAATGAAGTAGAGGCAAGGCTATTTGGGTCTATGTAGTTGGATTTTAGAAATTCAACAAATACGTAATTATCATTCTTTGGTGTAAGGTCTAGGCTAAAGTGGTAATTATATATTATATATTTATCTTATAAATTGTTGTAGAATTAATATGGCTATAGATCTGTAGGAACAATTACTTTTATTCTAGAATGGGTAACTTGATACACTAGTGTAATGTAGAAGGTATTACATGAACTCCATGTATCCATGGTTATCCTAGGAGTAAGTTATATGATAAATATAAATATAGAACATGAAAAAGTGTGTTGTGGGATAAGAGACCACCAATCAATAACAAATAGATTATTCCCTATGACTCCTTTTCTTCATTATCATAGGCCTTAATATTAATAATATATGATTGAAAGTAAGTTATCATGTATCCAATATGTTTGAGTAACCTTAGAGACATAATGTTAAGGCCTAATATATTGTCTATGAGGACATGCTTAACCTTGTGTCAGGTTATGACAAATTCAATATACAATTGGTTTTTATGGAGATGGCCAATGGATGACATATCACTTTGGTTGAAGGTAAGTTTTTGTCCAGAAGCTAAGTGTCCTATGAAAACTTGGAATTTATTTGACATAATATAATTTGGCACTTGGGATTGGATCCAAATATTGGTAAGGATGTTCTTATGGATAATATAGATATGAAACAAATCTAAGATATATATTTTTATAGGCCTAGATAGGTAATTGGTTTGCTTTTAGTTGGTATGGGTGCTTAAATAGGCTTATTGGTAGAAGAAGGTTACAAACCAAGAATGGTATCTTTAGTACACCAAGTTATGATTTAAAAAACCATATTGGGTGATGGACCACTATAATTGGAAGAAAGGGGAGAAGGGCTTAGGATGGTAATCCTTGGGTACTATTGAGCTTGGTTGCCAACACAAATCATGGGAGGATTATTCGCATAAGGAGGAGGTAGAGTACTATTTGGTACTAGTTATGGATGATTGGATATTAGTATATAATTAATCATAAAAGTGGATATATGACCATCCACAATACATCCCAAATATTTTTTGTAGTTAAGTGCGATGACATGATAATCCCCTTAGTTAGATGGGTCACTCTAACCTTGGTTCCTAACATTTTATGATTGTGGTTTTTGTCATTGCTATTATCATTGATGTTATAATTATTCTAGTGATATATGTTGTTGTTAATGTTGTTGTTAAATATGATTATTAGAATTGTGTTTTGGAAAAGGGTTTTGATAAATTCCAAAGTTTTGATTAGAATTAGATCCCTTATTATCCAAATTTATTTCTCCATTTTACAACATATTTTTGATGAGGTGCATTAATTATACACACCAACATATGGAATTCCATTTAAATAAGTGATAGTCATAAATCAAATGTTATTTATATTAGTCAAGGAAAGTAACACCCTCAAGAAATGAATTTGGAATGAACCTACTAATGAGATTGATGACATATAGTTTTTGAAATACTGATTCAATGGGCTCTCCATGGTCATTAAAAACTCAATTAATAGGTGGTATTATTATTGGTTGAACCATTTGCAAAGGAGGATTTGGGAATAAATGCATAATTTGAGTTAGATGCATAACTGGAGTTGGTTTAATAAATAGTTTTTTCACCATTTATACATGGTGTGATTTAGGAAATCCAATACCCATAATGTTCTTATTGTAGTAATAAAGCTTTCACTTCATAGAATTAATAGCTTGGGTTGGCATAAGATCTTGCATCTCAATTGGGTTATAACTCTAATTTGGGCCTTGATAATGGTTATGGCTCTAGTTAGGAGTGTAAAAATTGATTATCCCTTTATTAATATATAACTTTTCAAATTATAAGCCTTTTTTGATGATATCCTCAAATGTGCACACATTAATGTTAGAGTTACAATCACTGAGAGGGGGGGAGTAAATCAATGAGCCTAGATATTTAAATTTTAATTCCAATCCTTTCAAAAATATTATAAAATTATCATATATAAACTTGATCATTAAAAATTAATAATATGGATCATTCATTCAATGCATACACAAGATCAAACACATAACACATAGTTCTTGTGGCAAACCCTCACATGAAAAAAAACCCACTCTCAAGCCTACAACACATGGACTACTTATCCTATAAGAATTTAAAAACAAGATATTGGTCAAATATTTTTGACCAAAAAACCTTGATCAAATTCTCTTGACCAAAGGACTTTTGTGAAACACCTGTTTCAGAAGGAACAACTACCCCTAAGGAAGATCAAGCCATTTAGACCCTCCTTTAAACACCTCCACCTTAGAACTAATGTCTTCAGAACTTGATGATGGATATTTGATTATCTAGCCCATATAAAAACTCCATATTTATCTCATACATGCCTCTCACATAAGCATGCCACAATCTCTCCCCTTCTTCACTCAAACTATCCTCATATGCACACTCAAACCTCTTCACATATTATCAAACTATAAACTTGTAAGATCACTTTTTTATCATAAAAAATATGACATAAAAGTCATGCACTCAATAAAAAAACTTATATTATCATCAAATCATCCAAAAATCACACTACCTATCCTTTTTTCTTTACTTCAATGCTCACTCTCTCACACAAGCCTTGCATAAGTCTAGAAATCATGATATTTGATTTCACTATTTATAGAGCCTTCATAAATTAAATTTCCACAATATCAGATAAAACAAATTCCTTCACGCTTAAGACATATTAAAAGGGTCACACTTAAGTAAAAATCTCTTTAAAATAGGCCTAAGTCACCTTTTAGGTCATATGATGACCTATTCACCTCTTTGACACTTCTCCAAGAAAACTAAGAACATAGAAATACTTTCCAATTCATGGACAAATACTTCATGATCTATATGTCCTCTTTAAGTGTTAATAACCATCACATTACCCTTCTACTTAAGCATACTTTACTTTAACAACATTCTATGCACATAGTCATCATGAATGAACACATATTCACCTTTTGACCCTTTATTCATACTGCATATGATTGGTCTATTATCCTTTAATTTAGTAGGATCAAGTCATGGGATAACCCCTATGAAACTTGTATATTTTGTATCCCATGATCTCTAAGCATCCAAAATGATGAAAATCAATTATCCTCATGCATGATTCCCACCTCAAAAAATTTAGTCTTTTTGAGAGTTTTTCACCCCATGCATTCTGGAGAATTTTCTCTGGACTACACCAGGCTTGAAATCTTATAGGCTAGATAATTTTCTCCATACTGCACCCCAATGTGTAAGGTTAGAGAAATTATTTTCCACTACACGTGTAGGGATAGAAAAAACATATGCCCTATAGGAGGGCCCACCACTAGGGGGTAATTAATAAGTCATTAGTTATCATCAAATTATATATATTAACCTCATGTAAATTTATTTTTGCCATTTTTTTAATCCTTCCCTTCCAAATTGTTGAGATCATCTACACCTCCTTATTCACCATTTCCATTCTCATTTTATTTGACTTGCCCATAAGTTTAGTCATCCTCTTCAATTCTCAGATAAGGTTTAATTTGATTTCTTGTTTGCTTTCTCTTTTTCTTTTATTTGCCCTAGCTTTCCATGTCTATTGCATAATTTTATTTTTGAACCATATTAACCCCTGTGGTGTATTTTTGATCTCATATTTAATTTTTTGTGCTTAAACCCCCATTCATTTTGGAAATTCTTTCAAAATACCAATCTCTTCATATATCTATGATATAAAATCTCCATTACCTCATAATGTGTTTTACAAACCCTCATTTCATATGTTAATTGAAACCATCTTCCTATAGGTTCACCTTAGAGAAAATTATCTAACATGCACTCCTTTTTACCTAATATCTATCCTAGTGCACTTTAGAGAAAATTCTTTGAAGTACACCTAGTCAATCTCATAGGTGCACTTCAGATATTTTTCTCCAAAATGCACATGTTTACACCTGAATACAATGTAGGATAGAGAAAATTCTTTGGCTTATATCCAAACTTTGAAATTATACCAAGTATGGTGTTGGCTAGAGAATTTTTGCTGACCTACACCCTTCTATCCCATGCAGTTTAGATAATTTTATCAGGATTGCATGAAAGACACCTACCCAATGTGTAGCTTAGATAATTTTCTCCAGACTACACCCAAACCATTCAAATTTTATGTAGTTCAAAGAATTTTATCTGAACTCCAAAATATCCAAGAATGTGCATAGGCACAATTTTTCTCCTCCCCTACACATTTTCCTACTAAATGAAAAATGTACTAACTCTAAAAGTTTTAAACACATGCACTTATTTGACTAACATCAGAGGTTTATCCTTCTAAGGGAACCATGAAGTACAAATTCTGAGTGGTCCCAACATCCATGATTGAATATTATGTGGATCAGATTAGGGACACAAAAATTAATCATGTAAACATGATGGAGTTCTTACAGAGGATAAACATGGACCCCATTTCACCTCACATGAAAGCTATCCTGAATATCAAAATTCAATTAGCAGCCACATTCCCCATATTAGCATAAGATTCAAAGTTCATCTTGACAGTTGTTGCCCACTTTGATAAGTAGACTAGATTAGTCAAGGATGTAGATGGAAAGGTTGTCATTAGGCTCAATGAGGAATATTTTGATAAAATATTCCATCTTCCCAATATTGAAGAATATTTGGATATAACTATGAAATCAACTTAGGAGCATTACAATAAGAATTATGATAAATGCAAAAGGTAGATAATCTCCCACTAGCTTAGGAATCCTTGTCATTCCATTGATAGATGGCCCAAAAAACTATATCATAGTGAGTTTTTAAAGGAAGTAGGGGACTTAATCACTCTCCTAAATAGAGTTAAGGGGCTACCCACATCAAACATTTTCCGATAATGGATGTATCATTACATTTGGGTCATCAAGAGGGGTAATCATAAGATCTTTTGGGGAAAAGAGATTAGTGATTCCATATGTCACCAACTCTCTGAGGTGACCTCTTATTTTAAGTTCTTCATGACCTTTTATCTATTATATGTTGTAACTACCATGAAATTTAGTCTAGGTTTAACTGGTAATGGCGATAGAAGGTAGGTTCCTATGTATGAGTACTATCCACAATTGACCCTTAAAGAGAGATTGAAACATTAAAAAAGGGTCAATGATGCTTGATTTTACAAGTACATTTGTACTTTTTTAAAATACCTTGAGAATAAGAGAGTTTTAGAAGCAACATGGGCATAAGTAAATAAGGTTGGTTGTATATTATTTTAATTCCCAACCTTCACCTACATCAAGGTAGGAGGGTTTAATGAACAATCTTATATGCTACCTAGATATCAGAGTGAAAATTTGATTCTAATAGAGATGTGTAGGTAAATTATGAGTGTGCATAAGAATAAATTAGATGAAAAAAAACTTAGTTTCAACATTCCAATTAGCATTGGTTGGTATATAGTGTCTATTACTCCAAAAGCCAAGATAATGGAAACTTTGCTATAATGGATCACTCCTAAGAGATTCAAGAGTAGGGAATAGTTTTATTATAGGAAGATGAAATAAAATAACAAAGGGAAATATACTCATGCACACAAAATATAGGACATTTGGTTAGAGTTTATAATAGAGGAAGATGTGAGAAAGCTAGATTATAACCATCCCACTATAGATCAAATTGGTAATTTGAAACTAGCTGGCATTCCTGTAGGATTGACAGATGATGGGAATACATTAGATCCATTATATGAGAGTAATTAGGTTGATTCAACTCATCTTCCCCTAATCCAATTTTTAGTAAAATAATCCACTTTTATAAGAGATAGATTCCAGCTTATTCTTACAAAGACCAATGCTTGGTTGGAGGGAAAGGGTATCAGATTGAAGCCTTTCAAAATTGAATCTAAGGAGGACTATGATTAGGACACTACAAGAAAGTAGGAAGAGATAAGAATAAAGAATAAGGAAGATGCCTCCACCTCTACACATAACGTGATTTTTTTTTCAAAATCAAAGGTAAAGGTAAAAGTAAGGAACTAAACATAGGGGAGAAAAATGTTCAAGAAAATGTAGAATAAAACCCTATCACAAGTGTAGCATTAACACAGTCAAAGACTTCTCAAGTAGAAACATATTAGTTAGCATCTTATACTCTTCACTCTATCACTGATACTTCTCTAATTTCTCCTATAGTGTCTCTTCACATTATTCTTTCATCCCCTCATTTACCCACTAGTGCTACACTTTCCAAGTTCCTTCTCAGAGTACTTCTGACCATGTTTCTGATTCCCTATCTAATTTACCTAGTCCTTCAAAGTCACTATAATCACCCATCAATATGTGTTTCACCTAGAAATAGATTGAAAAGTTCATGTCTACCTCATCCTCCAAATTATAAACTCAAGTCCCATCTACTCCTATGTCAAATGTGCCAATGGGAACCAAAGTTTCCACCATACCAACCAAATGCCACCAATCATAACCACCAATTTATTGGTATCCATTTCGTTACCGAATACCTTCATTCCACTTTCCATTCCATTCATCTCACAAACCATTAATATTCCCCTAACATCACAATAATTGACATCATCTGCACAAGAATATTCATCAACCCTTCCCCCTTAGATAATGTCCTAAACACACAAGAGGAAGAAACAAGTTGTATCACTAGATGATTTTAACTTCAGTTGGTAAAGCCAAAAATAGAAAAAAAGGATAAAATAATATAAAGGGTGATCTTTGATTATAGTAATAATTATATTGAGGTTTCAGTTCCTCTAGAAGGTAAAACATTGAGATATCGAAGCATCTAATTATGTAATAGGATGGATGAACCTTGGTAAGAAAATGCATGAAAGTGAAAAATAAGATCTATAGGGAATGATGGCATCTTTACTTGAGATATATGATAAGGATAAGGTGATAAAGGATCAAATCAAATCATAATTAGAACAACAAACCTTAGTTCTACTAAAGATCACTCAATCTTCTGAGCCAATAGAGCCTATTGGATGCGAGGCTAATAAAAAGCAATTCAATAGGCATAAAAGATTGGGTCACAAGGCTAAGTAGTTAGTGCCTTGATAGAGAGACTATTAACATAAGGTAATCAATGGTTACATGTTGTCATTGAACTTTTTAATAAATTAAGTGAATTAAATATAAAAATGTATAAAACACTTGACACACTCTCTTAAGACTTTCAGTTAAAAGATAATGATATTCACACATGGACCTACCTGTGCTAGTTCAAGTTAAATATTTTGGTTGAGAAAATAGTGATTCCTAATAGGAAGATGTTTATAGAATATAAAGAGGAAATGAAGACTAAGAAAAAAGTCCTCCATAATATAATTAAGGATCTTGAGGAAGCCCAATAATTGTGCACTGACAAGGGGCTAGAATTTACAGACAAGATTGGAGAATTTCTTTGCTAGGTAGAACATGACATTCAAAAAATCCTTCCTACTAAAATAGTTGTTCAAGAGTTCACTTCCTTCATTCACATAGAATTCAAGATAGAAACATTCATCCTAGATTTCATTGGAAAGATGGTTGTGTTTCAAGTAATAATGGATAAATTATAAAGAATTTTGGATAAGAACAAGGACCTGCCAGTCAACATAGTGAATTCCATTACAAGAGTCCTCAACATCTCCAAAAATACATCTAGTCTAGATAAAAATGAGGTTCAATCATCCCTAAAGAGATACAAAACATATCTAGAGATGAATAAAACGGAAAAAATTCTTGTGTCTATAGAGACTTAGTTTATTTTTATAATTTTTCATATGTAGTTTTGTTTGGTGTAATTTACATGTAGGAAAAGTACATAGTCCTAAGTAAAATTAGACTCTATCCAAAATAAGTCAAAGTATTTTATGTTTCCCCTAATTTTTTCATATCTCCTCTCTATAAATAAGATGATGCTCTTCTATAGAATCATGATCACCAGGGCTATAGAAGAGAAATGCTACTAAATTGAGAACTAATTTTTGAAACTTTGTGTTCAAATTATAAATCTTGAATGCCATCAATATAATAAAATCAATTGATATTTTAATATTTGTGTTGGAATAAACTTATGGTGTATTGGAAATGTTCTTACATATTTTCCATTACATTTTTTTGTGCTTTTGATTAGATTATGGTGTGAATTTCTATAAATTAGAAGGTGCCAAGAAGCTAATTTTTAGGTCTTTTGAGTTGAAATATCGTTATTAGGTTTGATTTCATTATTTTAAGTTACTTATTGTGGAGATTTTGGGCCATAATTTATTTTATTTGGTGATTTAATCTTTGTTGGAAATAAGGTGAAGACTTTGGGCTGCACTTTGTTCTACCTATTCACACTATATTACTGGTATTATTATAGTTATTCTTTCATCTAACTAATTTGAATATCAGTTATTATTGCTCCAATAAGTAATTTTATTTTTTCATACTACATTTTAAGGAATGAAAGGACTCATTATAAGTTTACAAGTGAACATCAATTCTGAAAAAATATAATTGGATGATATGATGACACCCACTTCGATAAAATTAGTGTAAATAATTACTTGTTGTTTTATTTATAAATAAAAAGGAAGACTCCCCTTTCCTTGAGGAGATATTTTCTCTCATCACACTATGGTTGAAATTAATTTTTGACCAATTTTGACTTTTAGGTTAAAATAGGGCACCCCTCGTAAAAAACTTCACTTTTAGGCATATAATGGGGTATAATATGTTTTCATAAGGTGTTTCATAGGTCAATTAAAGTAAATTTATGTTTTAATAGCTTTGGAAGAGTGTTATATAGGTCCATTTATCATTCTAAGTCTTTTTAAGGTGTCAAAATGGTGCATTTAATGCCTTGTATGGCTTCTTTAGGAAGTGTGCCATTTGGAAAACATGAAAATGTGACTATTAACCTCTATAAACCCATTTAAAAGTATGATTTTCAAGGATAATACAAAAATAAGTTAATATTTAATTTATTTTCCCCCATTTTCTCTTGGCAAACAAAGAAGGGTCAACTTCAAGAATTTGATGTGGATGATACATGTAGAGTTGGGAGGAGTGCTTTTGGGGGTAGATTGTACTTTGATAACACTAAATTTTCATAATAATAACTTGAAATTTTGTGCCTCATCCTTTATGAACAATTGCTAACACTCCAGGCAACTTTTTATGGGCTTGCAACCATGAGGGGGGGCACTATTTGATCTTGTCTCATTTTTTATTGATTTGGTCTAATGGGTTGGTGTGTTGAAAGTGTTTATACATGTTTTTTAAGACATCCCATGATTATTATTGTTTTTTAAATCTCAATGTCTTATTAAATCCTCTTTTAGGCTTATATATGCTCCCACACTAATCATTCACACTTCCAGTCACCTCAGGGGTCTTGGATAGAGGTCTAAAACTTAGATTTTAAGGCTTATTTCTAGTAAAAAACACCCATGGGAGTTAATAAAGTACCTTAAATGATTTTTTTAAGAAGAGGAAGGGGAACACACCCTTATTTTGTCTTAGAGTAGGGGACATTTTTCCATGCAAAATGAGATTATTTAAAGAAGAAATGGATCAAATCATGGACCAAATGTCAAGTAAGATCAAATAGAGGTTTATATAGATGGTACACATTTAATGGAGCATGTAAAATCAACTTAGAAGCTTTGAAAGCAAGGAGGATGCTCTAACCAAGAAGGGTTACATAGAGATGTTGAAGCCATCAAGAAAAATACAAACTCCATCAGTCTAGCTTCAAAATCCTACAACTAAACTATGGACTCCATCAATAATGATTTGTAACTTTCACAGGCCTAACAAAATGCAAAAATTCTAGTGCCAAGTGTCAAGGAATACCTATTTAAGAGTGATCTTGATGATAGGTGATGATTGAGCTTGTGTAAGAGAATGTCATGATCAAGAAAGATCCCAATTTAGGTGAAGGCAGTTTTTAAGAGAGAATGATTGAGAAGAATTGCTATGCCACACTTGGAGAAGAGGCTAATTTGGGATGAGATGATGTGTAAATCAGTTTCATGACTCATTTTCCATTGCATCCACATTTATTATAACTGATTCTCACCTTTGGACACTTGTCCTTGTGCCTCTTCAACTTCTCTCTTCTCTCTCTTCTTCCAAGTTCTATAAATATGATCCATTTTGGATATTGAAGTGGATTCTAACTCTTTATATGGAAAATCCCTACTAAAATTATACCTTGATTTATACTTAAGCTAATGAGAATCAAGATAGTTATACTCTAAGTCCATTTATGCTATGTGTTGAAGTGATCCATATTGAATGTCAAGTATAGATTGAGTTCATTTGGTTTTATTGAAATCCTTGAATGTATTGCAGCAAATGACTTCTCTCCTAACATTTTTCATGAAGTGTATGCTACTATAATAAAATCTTGAAGTGTATATGATTTTGGTAGTGTCATATCTAACCTTCCCTTCACTTACCTTCATTTGTTGAGTTTTTATTTGCCTTCATGAGAAACACTAATGTTAGGGAGCTTCATTAATGGTGTTGAGGCTAGTTTGGTTGTCTTAGTTCATTATGAAAATTCCAAGTGTATGAATGGAAGCAACTCTTGGTGTATCATCTCCTAGTTTAGATTTGTTCTATGTATTTTCCTCTCCCTTTTCACCCATAATAGGTAGTTTTAGTAGCATAAACACATCAAGTCATATCTAGGGATCTAGCCTTTTCAATTCTAGAGGTGTATTTCCACTATAGGCACCCCACACACCTAGAAGTTTTCCCATGTTGGCCAAATATTGAAGAGGCTTAAACAACCTTTTTTAGGGTGCAAGACTAGAGACAACCGTTCTAACGTGCCTGATAGGACCATTGAATTCAAGTGAAGGAATTCTTGGCATTATCTTTCAACTCATCAGCTTCTAAAGGCAATCAAAGCACCAATGGTGACTCTAAATGATTTTAACTAGTGTAAGTAGTCTTAGTGCTTTAAAACATCAAGTCTAGTATGTACACTTCACCTTTCAATCAACATGTACCTCCCTATTAAGATGATCTTACTTATGGTGTTCATTTCTTCACCACAAGCTACCCTCAAGAGACTACACTTCATGAAGGCTCATATCAACCTTTCTACCCTCCTCCAACATCAACTCACTCTTATTACCAACCTGTTGTATAATATGATTAGTTTGAGAAAGATTAGAATGAGTTAAAATAAGTCTTAGAGGGTTTAAAAAGTGAATTGAGGGATTTTAAATAACTTTTAAAATAGCAGCAAGTGATGCAACATCAATGTCATGTTCCTCAACAAGTCAAGGAAAATTTTCCTTCTCCTTTCATTTACACCACAATCATTGATAATGTCTTGATTAATAATTTTACCTTTAGTACTACTAAAAGTCAATATTTTATTTCTAAGGAATTAATAGATGAGTTGAACCTCTAGTCTGAGTTTGATCCTAGAGTTGAATTACAATTATAATGAAAAAACGTAAACACTCTTAGCATTGCAAGAAGCATAAAGATGTCTTTTGATTTTATTGCTTATCCTAATGTTATAATCCCACAAGATATAATAGTTGTAGATGTGCAACCATACTTTTATATATTATTAGCTAATTAATTCATGGCTAAGATTTATGGAAGAGTGTCCAATGATATGACTCAAATTATCTTCAAGTTTGAGCCTAGTTGGAAAGGTCAAATTGAGTCAAAGCCATGTAACAAGTTTCATTTGTAGTTCCTCCCTCTAATCAAACTAAACTTTGATCATTCTCATTCTTCTAATCCTAAGTATCCTCCTAAATTTACTAATCCTATTGAAGATCTTGCCATAGATTCATATTGTTCTCCATATTAGACCAAGAACCCAAACTATGTCATGCCTAACCTTGAGAAGAAATAAGGTCCTATGCCTAGGTAGATTATTAAAAGGGAGGATTATTTAGGGATAAATTCAAAATGTCCTATAGGTTGTTCCAATTCTCCATATACCCTTCATGATAGAGTTTCTCATAAACTATAAGACATACAAGAGGTTAAAAAGGTACTTGAAGAATTTCCATTTGGTACTTCTTCTCTATTACCTTCACAACTAGAGAATCAACTGATTGTTTCTAAGACTCTTTAAGATTTGGAGGATGATGCTACCATAGATGAGTTCCTTGAAAATATTTAATATGATACCTCAAGTATCTATGATGAGTATATTACAATTGGCACACCTCTTCACCCTATTATATTAGTTTTTGAGCTTGAGGAAGGAGCTAATGACATGAAGTAACTAATAGAGGTTTTGGTAGAAGAAGACATTTCAGCTGTAAGACAAGAAGAAATAGACCTTAAATGGATTGATACCATGATTCATGGAAGATGGTGATGATGAAATTGCAATACAAGATGAATAAATGGCTCTTGAAGGTGGTATGGTTCAAGGAGAAGACATAGGTCATACCTACAATCAAATGTACCAAGAATATGAAGATGAGATTGACAAACATAACATGTCAACATTGGATTATGGAGAATGCAAGCATGGTGAGCTCTCTTCCCCTTTCTTTGATGAATTTTCCTCTTAATTTAATGAAGATAGTGACCCAACCATGAGTCATAAGCTGGATGAAGTTTAAGAGCATGTTGTTAAGAAGCTAGATACCCTTGTTTTTTAGAAAGAAGGAAAGGAATCAAGTTAATATGATAGAGGCATTGAAGAGGGAGATTTGGAACAAGAGAGTCATGATTTTTGGGATGAATTAAAGGAATTTTGTCTCAATTAAAACATCATACCAACTACCCTTACTCAAGAGGATCATGAAAAGGCTAGGGATCAATTTTTCAAACTTCTTGTAGAAATAGACAAAGATGAGTTGGTCCAAGATACACACCAAGAAGTATATGAACAAAATGAGCCTTATAATGATGATATTATAACCTTTGATGCATTAATGGAATACAATAACATGAAGGACCAACATGAAACATGTTTCAAGGAGTAATATGAGTACATGAATGATGAAGACATGTTTGAATCTGATTCATTTGGATGCATGCCAAGCAAGGTGGCAAGCAAAAAGGATGAGTCACAAAGCTCCTACTTCAGCAAACTACTTGGTTACCACCATGAGGTTTCTTTTCATGAAGGAGATCTCAAAAGCTTCCCCTTTGATACAAGAGTAGAAAAAACATATCAAGTTAGGTATAAATATAAGTTTGCTTTTAGTTGTGACTTGCTTCCCCTAAGTGCTTAGTATCACAAGTGTGTTTTCTTTGGTCTTTGCGTGTGTTGTTCTTCTCCTTTTTGTGGATGAGGTAGAAACTAGTTATCTTGTTGATCAAAGGTTTGATTGAATGGTCAAATTATATTATTTATCTTAGTCCTTAGATGACTCCATAAGCCTAATGGATTGATAAAGCTACTAGTCTATTTAGTATATTAGTCATACTACCCCTATGTGTCACCAATTTATTGACTAATTTTGACTTTTAGTTCAAAATAAGGCACCCCTAGTAAAAAGAATGACTTTTAGGAACATAAGGGGGTATAATATGTTATCATAAGGTGTTTAATAGTTTAATTAGCATTAATTGATGTTGTAATAGCTTTGGTTGAGTTTCTCTAGGTCCATTTATCATTCTAAGTATTTTTAAGGGGTCAAAATGGTGCATTTAATGCCTTATATGAATTCCTTGGGAAGTGTGCCACATAGAAAATGTGAAAATGTGAATATTAACCTCCTTACACCCATTTAAAATTTTTTAAGGATAATTCAAGAAAAAGTTCATTTATAACTTATTTTCCCCCATTTTCTCTTAGCAAGCAAAGAAGATTCAATTTTAAGCACTTGGTGTGGTGGATACATGTGGAGTTGGGAGGAGTGCTTCTAGGGGTGGATTTTAATCTGAGTGAACTTGATTTTAATAACAATAAATTTCAATTTTCTTCCTCATCCTTTATGAACAACACTCTAGGCAACTTTTAATGGGCTTGCAACCATGAAGGGGTCACTGTTTGAGCTTGTCTCAGTTTTTCTTGATTTGGTCTAATGGGTTGGTTTGTTACAAGTGTTTATACATGTTTTAAGAAACATCACCATGGTTTTTCATGTTTTTTAAAAATCTAAATGTCTTAGTAAAGCCTCTTATAGGCTTATATATCCTCCCAATCTAGTCCTTCACACTTGCAGTCACCTCAGGGGTCTTGGATGGATATCTAAAACTTGGAGTTGAGGGATCTTTTTTGGTAAAAAACACCCATGGGATTTGGGGAAGCACTTCCAATGATTTGTTTTGAATAAGAGGAAGGGGAACACACCCATATCTTATCTTATAGTAGGGGTAGTGTTTTCATGCCTAAAGAGATAGTTTGAAGAATAAATTGGTCAAATCATAGACCAGAGGTCAAGTGAGATCAAATGGAGGTTTGCATAGCTAGTAAACATATAATGGAGCATGAAAAATCAATCTAGAAGATTTTAAAGAAAGAAATATGCTCTAACTAATAAGGGTTACATAGATATGTTGAAGCCATAAAAAAACTATGTACTCCATCAATTCAGCTTCAGACTCCTATGATTGAACTATAGACTCCATCAGTATGACTATAGAATCCATCAACAGAGCTTCATTACTTTCATGGGCCTAAAAAATTGCAAATATTATAGTTCCAAGTGTCAATTAATGCCTTTTTGGGAGTGATCTTGATGATAGGTGATGATTGATCTTGTGTAAGAGAATGTCATGATCAAGAAAGCTCCCAATTTAGGTGAATGTAGTTTGCAAGAGAGAATGATTGAGAAGATTTGTCATGACACACTTGGAGAAGAGGCTAATTTAGGATGATATGATGTGTAAATTAGTTTCATGACCCATTTTCCACTATATCCACATGTATTGTAACTAATTCTCACCTTTAGACACTTGCCCTTGTGCCTCTTCAACTTATCTCTTTTCTCTCTTCTTCCAATTTCTATAAGTATGAGCCATTTTGGCTATCCAATGGGATTACATCTCTTGGTATGGCAAAGCCTTAATAAAATTGTACCTTAATTTTTACTTAAGCTAATGAGAAGTAAGTTGGTTATACTCTAAGTCCATTTGTGTTATGTGTTGAAGTGATCCATCTTGAATGTCAAGTATAGATTGAGTTCATCTTGTTTTCATATAATACTTGAATGTATTTCTGCAAATGACTTCTCTCATAATAGGTTTCATGAAGTGTATGATACTAAAATAGACTTTTGAAGTGTGTATGATTTTGGTAGTGTCATATCTAACCTTTCCTTTACTTGACTTCATTTGTTGAGTTGTTATTTGACCTCATGAGAACCACTAATTCTAGGGAGTTCCATTAATGGTGTTGAAGATATTTTGGTTGTCTTAGTTCATTATTCAAATTACAAGTGTATTAATGGAATCAAATCTTGGTGTATCACCTCCTAGTTTAGGTTTGCTTTATATATCTTTCTCTCACTTTTCAACCATAATAGACAGTTTTAGTAGCATAAGCACATCAAGTCATATCTATGGAGCTAGCCCTTTCAATTCTAGAGGTTTACTTCCACTATAGGTGCACCAAAAACTTGGAAGTATTCCCATGTTGGCCAAATATTGAAGAGTCTTGAACAACCTCTTCTAGGGTGCAAGATTTAGAGACAATAGTTTTGACATGCTTGGTGGGACCATTGAATTCAAGTGAAGGAATTATTGGTGATATCCTTCAACTCATCAGCCTCTAAAGGCAATCAAAGGACCAATGGTGACTTTTAATGATTTCAACTAGTGTAAGTAGTCCTAATGCTTCAAAACATCAATTTTGGTGTGTACACTTCATCTTCCAATCAACATGTACCTCCCTATCAAGATGAATAAATAACCTCCTTACATGGTTTAGCCAAAAGAGGAACTCCTTTGATAGTTCAAATAAAGGACATAGTAGGGGATAAATAAGTAAGTATGCCTCATCATTCTACTTCTTCTCCTTCTACATCTAAACCTAGTTCCTAAAACCTAAAAGTGATAACTCCTTGTCCTCCTCAGCTACCATATACCTAGCTTTTGATATCATTGACCATGTTAGGAAGACAAAAATTCAAATGTCTAAGGTTGAATACCTCTAATCTAACCCTGTTCAATTCAAAATATTGGCTAAGTTTATAAAAATCAAGGGAACTAATTCTAATCAAATCTCACCTAAGAATACACCTATTGACCCTAAACCAAAGACAAAGAAAAATAACTTGGTTTTAACTCTTTCCAACTCTAGAAAAATAGAACCTTTCTATATTTCTTTATTTGTTAATGGTTACAAGCTTAGTAATTACATCATTGATTTAGGTGCCTCTGATAATGTGATGCCAACCATAATAGCTACTACCTTAGGGTTAACCATTAAAAAGACATATAGTCATTATTTTTTAATGGCAACAAAGAAATTACCCCTCATATGCTAAATAAAAGATGTAAAATTTGCATTTTCTACTTTTATAGAGAAAAATATAAAAATGATGGTTCATGTGACTGATGTTCTAGCCTCATATGGAGTTTTTTTGGGATGTAACTTTTGAAAATATGTTGGTGGTGAAATCAACATAGATTGGTCCAAGGATAGAATACCTATCAAAGGTGTTATGCATAAAATTCATCCAGAGAAGCAAGAAAAGTATACTATGACAAAGACTAAGGATTCAAAATCTATAATTCTCTTTGAAACCTTTGGAATGGTTAATTATTTATTGAATACAAATGAAGATCTAGTATTGTCAGATGATATTTTAAATTAAGGTCAAGAAATAGATAAACCACCCTCTTTAGATGAAGAGATTTTAGATTTTGAGACTATCAAAGTAGAAAGTTTAAATGATGTTTTAACTTTATAATTTGATGGTAGTTGCTCTTCAACTAGATTTGGAGTTAGGATAGTCCTGATATCTTTAATAAGAAGGATTTTCCCTTTTTATTTCAAGTTGTAGTTTGATAACACTAATAATACTGCTGAATATGAAGGCTTAGGATTAGGGATGGATATTTCAGAAAAAAAAGGAATTAAAAATCTCCATACTCAAGGTAATATCAAGTTAGTCATTTGTCAATTCAAGAATTTGTACCAAACAAAGAATGAAAGGCTAATGCATTATTAAAATCATGTTTGGGATTACATGGTAGTTTTTGATGCTTTTAATATATCATAAATTCCAAGAGAATACAATGATAGGGTAGATTTGTTGGCTATTTCAGCCATTCTCATGAATCCTCACAAGGATTTTCAAGGAAACAAGTATACCATTGAGTTGGTCTTCTAACCCAGTGTTCTTGATAATGTCAATCATTAGCAATTTTGCAATAATGATTAACAAGTCATCATCTTCTTGGAGAAGGAAAAAAATTTAGTGAGTTATACTTTGAGGGGAGTGATTCCACTCCTAAAGAATCAATATTTGAGGTTAATAAGGGAAATGGTGAAGATATATTATATCTGAAAGGGAATATGATTCCAAAAGGCTTAGTATTTGTAGAGAGTCTTTTTGATAAACATGATCAATTTATCAAATATTAATTTAGCAAAAGTTGAGTAAATCAATAAAGGAACAAAGGATGATCCCAAAATAATAAATATTTTAAAATGTTTCTTATTAAAGGAAAGAGAGAAATTGGTGACACTTTTATGATGGTGCATTATTGTATTAGCATATTCATATGCTTATTTGAAATCTTTTCGACCCAAGGAAGTGTAGCATGATATTCCTTTAAAGTTTGGGTCTCAACCTCACAAGTAGAAATAATGATAATACAATTCCAAAATATTAGGTACCATCCTTGCCAAGATCCAAAATATTCTCAATGCTAGGATCATATTTAATATACATCACTCAATGTGGATAGCTAACATTGTTCCTATGAGAAAAAAGAATGGAGAAATGTGCATCTGTGTTGACTTTCATAATCTGAACTAGTCATCACTTAAGGATAATTACTCATTATTGGTAATGGATCAAGTACTACAAATAGTAATGAGTTCAAAGATGTTTTCTATTCTAAATGGATTCTCATAATACAATCAAGTGGAGGTGCATGATGAATATCAACACAAGATGGCCTTCACTACTCCATGGGGCACCTTTGTATATCACAAATTGCCTTTTAGTTTGATCAATGTTGGTGCTACCTTTCAGAAGGCTATGGACTTGTCATTTTAGTATATTGTTGGTAGGTTCATTATGGTCTACCTTGATGATTTAACTCTTTTTCCAAATAAGCATCAAAATCATTATGATCATTCACAACAAGTACTTCAAATGTACCATCAACATGGGATATCCCTCAATCCCAAGAAATCCATTTTTGGGGTTACTAAAGGTAAGGTCCTTAGACACATTATGTCTAAGGAAGGAATCAAGATTGATCCTAAATGGTTCAAGTCTATTCCTAATCTTAATTTGGCATCAAGTAAGAAAGGAGTGCATTCCTTCTTTGGGAAGGTTAATTTCTTGCAAATATTTGTACCTAATTTTGTTGAGAAGACATGTCATACTATTGATATGATGAAAGACATATTAATTTTCCATTAGAATACAAAAGGGAGAGCTACCTTTCATGAAATAAAGGAAGTAATTGCTCTTTTTCCAATCTCAGTCTGCCATAACTATACTAAGAACATCATCATTTACAATTATGCTTATAAGCATACTCTATCCACCATCTTGGTGTAGCCAAATGAAGAGGGGATTGAATCTCCTAGATTTCATGAGCTACCCTATAAAGGCTTATGATCTCAAGTAATCACCCATAGAGAAACATTCTTATGTTATAGTGAAAGTGGTCGAGCATTTTAGGTATTACATCCTCAATTCTCACACCATTCCATTGGTACCAGATTCTATAGTCAATTCTATCTTGAATTAGAAAGAATTTGGAAGAAAAAGAGGTAATTGGATTGCTAAGATCCAAGAATATGATATGGAAATCAAACCTACAAATGTAGTACATGGAAAAGGCTTGTGTCAATTCATTGCAAAAAAACAAACCAGAAGAGGTGTCTAGTGATAAGGGATATGTAGAGGAAGAGCTCCCCATGGTCTTGTTTATAATCATAATGAATGAGTGGTAATCCAAAATTGCTCATTTACTCACATATGAAGAATATTCAAAGCATTTGTCATATAAAGAGAAGAGGATAATCAAGCTTGAAACTATGAACTTTATTCTTTGGGATAATGGTTTGTATAAGAGAAGCATTGATGGAATTTTTATATGGTGTGTGGACAAAGCACAAAAAGGAAATTTGTTGGAATCCTTTCATAACTTGGAATTTAGAGGACATTTCTCAACTCTGGTCATATCTCAAAATATTTTTTAGGCAAGGTATTATTGGCCAACACTTTTTTAGGATGCATACTCATAGGTACATAAATGTGAAAAGTACCAACAATTTATGGGGAAACCCAAGTTAGAAACCCTACCCCTCAAGCCATTAGTTATTGAAGAACCTTTTCAATAATGGGGTATTGAATTCATTGGTGTAGTGAACCCATTATCAAGTGTAGTTCATAGTTACATTATCACAATTACTGACTACTTCACCAAGTGAGTGGAGGCCATCCCATACAAACATGCCACTTCATAGGTTGTTTGCAACTTCCTCAAGGAAAACATTATCACAAGGTTTGGAGTGCTTAATAAGATAGTAAATGATAATGCTGCTTGTTTCTCATCCCAAGAGATAACTAAGTTATATTTTGAATATGGAATCCTTCTATCACATTCTTCAAACTATTTCCCTCAAGGAAATGGTCAGACTGAGTCATGTAACAAGAACTTTGTTACTATTATCAAGAAGTTGGTAGAGGAAAATTAGAGATCTTGGCAAAAGGCATTGCATGATGCATTATGGGTTGATCACATCACTCCCAAATGATTGATTGGTATGTCCCCTTTTCAAATTTTGTATGGTTAAAATGTAGAAATACCTAACACATTGGAGATTTCTACTCTTATATTGGATAAAGCAATTGAGGATGAAATGTTTGAAAGTTTCATACACAAGTGTATTATGTTCATTGTTGAAATAAAAGAGCAACGTACAAAGGTGGTAGACCATATTATAGAACATCAAAGCTAAGTCAAGAAGCTTTTGGATAAGAAAGATAAGACACAAGATTTCCAAATCAAGGATCTATTTCTCTTATGGGATAAGAGAAGAGAGTCGAAAGGAATGCATGGAAAATTTGATTTATTATGGAGTGGTCCTTTCCTTATTTAACAACTTTGTGAAGAGCAAAGTTTCCTTTTGGCATACAAAGATGGAACACCACTAACACTACCCTACAATAGAAAAAATATAAATGTTTTCACTCAGTGAGGTTTCAAATAAGTTTGTACATCTTGTATATATCTGTAGTCTTTGTGTTTTGTTTTTAGTATTGTTTGTTGCCTAACTCTATGGCCCAATGGAGAAAGGCACTTAGAGTTTTGGGATTCTCTTTCCTTCAAACATTTCAAATAATTCTTGAAGGGAATTCCCCAATCAAAACCAGATATTATCCTTGAATTTAATAGGCTCAATAAATGGGATAATCCATACAAAACTTGTCCATTTCATTGCCCATGAGCTTTAAGCATGCAAAATGAGGAAAATAAATTATCCTTGGCTATGATTCCCACCAAAAAAAGTTAGTCTTTTTGAGATTTTTTAACCTCATGTTGTCTAGAGAATTTTCTCTAGAATACACCAAGATTGAAATCTTGTAGGCCAAATAATTTTCTTTAGACTACACCCCAATGTGGAAGGGTATAAAATTTAATGCCATGGTATATGCAAGGCTAGAAAAATTCTCTACCCTTGTAGATGGGCCAACCACAAAGGGTAATTAATAAGTCATTAATTATCATCAAGTTATATATATTAACCATGTGTAAATTTCTTTTTAACCATTTATTTTTATCCCTCCCTTCACCATTTTTGAGCTTGTATGTACATCCTCATTCATCATTTCCATGCTCATTTGATTTGACTTGATCACAATTTTAGTCATCCTCTTTGATTATTAGGTGATTTTTATTTTTTTCTTACTTGCTTTATCTTTTTCTTTTGTTCACCCTAGCTTTCAATGTCTATTGCATTATTTTCTTTTTGAAATCCTATTAATCTCAATGGTGTATTTTAGATCTCATATTTAATTTTTTGTGCTTAAAACCCCATTCATTTTGGAAATTATTTCAAAATGACAATCTCTTCATATATCTATGATATGAAATCCTAGTTGCCTCATGGTATGCTTTTCAAAGCCTCACTACATATGCTAATTGAAGCCATCATCCCATGGGTGCACCTTGGAGAAAATTCTATGGCATGCACTCCATTTTATGTGATAGCTACCCCAATATATTTTTGATAAAATTCTTTGAAGTAAACCTAGCTAACCCCATCAATGCACTTTGGAGAATTTTCTCCAAAATGCACTTGTTCTACCCAAATATGGTATAGGCCAAAGAAAATTCTCTATATTACACCCAAACGTTGAAATTATACCAAGTATAGTGTAGGCCAAAAAACTATCTCTAGCTTAAACCCTTCTATCCCATGCAGTCTAGAGTATTTTCTCTAGACTACACCCAAACCATTCAGATTTTATGTAGTTTAGAGAAATTTCTCCAACTACACAATCTCTAATAATGTGCATAGGTGTACTTTTTCTCCTCCCCTAAATATTTTACTATGAAATGAAAAATGTACTAACTTTTAAAGTTTTAAACACATGCATTTACTTGACTAATGTCATAGGTTTCTCCTACCAAGGGAACCATGAAGTATAAATTCTAAGGAGTAGTCCCAACATCCTTAGTTGAATATAATGTGGACCAAATTAGGGACATAGATATTGGTCATGTATACATGATAGCGTTATTACATAGGCTAAACAAGGACCCCATTTCACCTCACATTTAATCTATCCTAAATATAAAAATTCACTTATTTTTTGCATTCCCCATATCAACACAAGATTTGGAGTTTATCTTGATAGTTTCTACCCACTTTGATAAGTAGACTAAATCAATCAAGGATGTAGATGGAAAGGTTATCATTAGGCTCAATTAGCACTATTTTAATAAAATATTCCATTTACTTGATATTGGAGAATATTTGGATATAACTATGAACTCAGTTTAGGTGCATTATGATAAAAATTATGACAAATGCAAAAGGCACATCAACTCCCATTGGCTTAGGAATATTTGATATTCCATTGCTAGATGGACAAAAACCTTTATTTATATGAGTTATTAGAGGAATTAGGGGACTTAATAACTCTCATAATTAGAGTTAAGGGGTTTCCCACATCAAAAAAATTCTAAGAATAGATGTATCATTACATCTAGGTCATCAAGAGGGGTAAACATAAGATCTTCTAGGGAAAAGATATTAGTGATGCCATATGTCACCAAATTGCTAAGTTGATATATTATCTTAAGTTATTCATGACCTCTTATCTATTATATGTTCTAACTGGTAATGGTGATAGAAGGTAGGTTCTTGTGTATGAGTACTATCCACAAATGACTCTGAAGTAGAGCTTGAAACATTACATAAAGGTCAATGATGCTTTATTTTAAAAGACCTTGAGAAGAATAAAGTTTTAGATGAAACATGGGTGTAAGTAAATAAGGTTGGTTGTATATTCTTGTAATTCTCAACCTTCACCTACATCAAGGTAGGAGGGTTTAATGAATAACCTTATATGTTACCCAAAGATCTGAGTGACAAGTTGATTTTAATGGAGATGTGTCAGTAAATGATGAGTGTGCATAAAAAATAATCAAATTCTCACAAAATTAGTTTCAAGTTTCTAATCATCATTGGGCAGTATACAGTGTCTACCACTCCAAAAGCCAAAACAATAGAAACTAAGCTATAGTGGATCGCTCTTAAGAGATTATAGATTAGGGAATAATTTGATTATTGGAAGATGAAATAAAATATCAAAGGTAACTACACTCATGTGCACATAATAGAGGAAATTTGGGTAGAGTGTAGAACAAAGGAAGATGTGAAAAAGTTAGATTACAACCATCTCACTATAAATCAAATTATTAATTTGAAACTAGATAACATTCCTAAAGGATTGATAGATGATGGGATTACATTGGATATATTATATGCTATTATTCAAATTTATTCAACGTGTCTTCCCATGATTCAATTGTTAATAAAATATTCCACTTCTATAAGAGATATATTCCAACTTATTTTTTCAAAAACCAATGCCTAGTTAGAGGGAAAGGGTATCAGATTAAAGCCTTTCAAAACTAGATCTGAGTATGATGAGGACACTCCAATAAAGTGGGAAGAAATAAGAAAAAAGAATAAGGAAGATGCCTTGACCTCTACACAAAAATTTAAATTTATTTTCAAAATAAAATGTAAAGGTAAAGACAAGGACAACAACATAAGGGATAAAAATATTCAAGCAAATGTAGAAGAAACCCTATCATAAGTAAAGCATCAACACACTTGGTAACTTCTTAAGTAGAAACTTCTTAGGTAGCATCTTCTACTCTTCCCCATATCAATCCTACTACTCTAATTGCTCCTAAAGTGCCTATTCACATTATTATTTCATCCCCTCCTTCACCCAGTAGTGTTACACTTTTCCAAGTTCCTTTTCATAGCACTTTGGACTAGGTTTTTTATTCCATTTCTAATTTACCTAGGCCCTCAAAGTCATTATAATCACCCACCAATTTGTATTTCACCCATAAATACATTGATAAGTTCATGTCTACCTTATCCTCAAAATTGGTAACTTAAATGCCATCTACTCTAATGTCAAATGTGCCAATGAGAACCAATTTTTTTTTCCATACCAGCCTAAACTCCACCTATCATAACCACCACTCCATTAGTATCCATTTCATTACTAGATACCTTTGTTCCACCTTCCATTCCACTCACCTCACAAACTATTGATCTTCCCCCAACATCACAATCCTTGACATCATCTTCACAAAAATATTCATAAACCATTCCCACTTGTCTAGTGTCCTAAACAACCAAGAGGAAGAAACAAGCTATATCACTAGATGATTTTAACTTCAGTCAACTTATGTTGGTAAAGCTAAAAATAATAAAAAAGGTTAAAATAATATCAAGGATGATCTTCAATTCTGGTAATAAGTATGTTGAGGTTGTATTTCCTCCAGAAGGTAAAAACATTAAAGATATCTAAGCATCTGATTAGAAAATAAGATGGATAGACCTTGGTAGTAAAATGCATGAAAGTATTAAAGAAGATCTACAAGTAGTGATGACATCTTTATTTGAGATATATGACAAGGATAAGGTGATAAAAGATCAAATCAAAGCACAATTATAATAACTGACCACGATTATAATAAATATCACTCAATCTTCTAAGCTAGTAGATCTTATTGAGTGTGAGGCCACTAAAAAAATTCAATAGGTAGAAAAGTTTGGGTCACAAGGATGGGTAGTTAATGCCTAGATAGAGAGACTCATAATGTAAGGTGATCAATGGTTATGTTTTATCATTAAACTTTTGAATAGCTTGAGTGATGTAAAAATAGAAATACATTAAACACTTGACACATTCTCTCAAGATTTGCAGTTAATAGATGATGATATTCACACATGGACCCATCTAAGCCATTTCAAATTAGAAATTCTGGTTGAGAAAAAAGTGATTTCTAATAGGAAGATGTTTATAGAATATAGATAGGTAATGAAGAATAAGAAAGAATTCCTCTAGAATCTAATTAAGGATTTTGAGGAAGCCCAAGACTTGTGCATTGACAAGGGGTTAGACCTTACAGACAAGATTAGAGAATTTATTTTCCAAGTAAAAGATGAATCTCAAAAAATTCTTCTTGATGAAACTATTGTTTAAGAGTTTAGTTCCTTAATTCACACAAAAGTTGAGACAAGAACATTCATGCTAAATTACTCCAACAAGATGGTTGAGTTTCAAGTAATAATGGATAAATTGTAAAGAATTTTGGATAAGAACAAGTACCTATAAGTTAGTATAGTAGACTCCATTAAAAGAGGACTCACCATCTCTAGAAATACTTTTGGGCTAGATAAAAATGAGGTTCAAGTAGCCCTGAAGAGATACGAAGCATATCTAGAGAAAAATAAAAAGGAAGAAAATCTTGTGTCTATAGACACTTAGTTTATTTTCATAATTTTTCATATGTATTTTTGTTTGGTGTAATTTATAGATAGGAAAAGTACATAGTCCTAAGTAAAATTGGACTATGTCAAGAATAAGTCAAAGTAGTTATGTTTTCCTTATTTTTGTTCATATCTCCTCTCTATAAAGAAGAGAATGCTCTTTAGTAAATGCACGATCACCAGGGCTATATAAAAGAAATACTACTGAATTGAGAAGTAATTTTTGAATATTTGTGTTCAAATTTTGAATCTTTAATTCTATCAATATAATAGAATAAAGTGATATTTCAATCTTTATGTTGGAATAAACTTTTGGTGTATTGGAAATGTTCTTACATATGTTTCATTACATTTTATTATGCTTTTGATAAGATTGTGCTGTGAATTTCTATAAATCAAAAGGTGATAGGAAGTAGATTTTGAAGTCTTTTGAGTTGCAATATCATTATTGGGTTTGAGTTCATTATTGAAAGTGACTTACTGTGGAGACTTTGGGATGCAATTTATTTTATTTAGTGATTTAATATTTATTATAAATAAGGTGAAGAATTTGTGATACACTTTGTCTACCTATTCAGGTTACATTTGTGGTATTATTCTAGTTATTCTTTCATCTACCTAATTTGAATATCAGTTATCATTGCTCCAACAAAAAAATATATTTTTTCATACTACACTATAAAGAACAAATGACTCATATTATAAGTTTACAAGTAAACATCAATTCTAAAAAATGAGAATTCGATGATATGATGACACCCACTTTGATAAAAATTAGTGTAAATGAGTGTAAATAATAATTTTTTTTATTATCAATAAGAAGGGAGCTTCCCCTTTCTTTGTGCAAAGATTTTATCTCATCACATTGTGGTTGAAAGTACCATTCTATTACCATTTTTTTGGTGATAAAATATTTACCTAAAATGGTCAAAACTTCATAATGCACACATATCATCCTCATGGAGTCTACAACACTTCCAAATATCTATGTCATCATGAGACATCGAAATAACATCAACATAAGCTCAAACATCCTTCTTGGGTCACTTACAGGACACACTCGAACTCATATTCAATTTTATAGCTCAATATTTTTGGCTTTTCACACTTTCAAATATTTAAATTAGATTTATTAGATGTAACATGCAGTCCTCTTCAAATTTTCTTTTTGTAAAACCTTCAAATTCATCCTAGATCAAAAATTATTGACAAAATATAGATCACTAGTTTTTCCCTGTGTAAAATTCAAATATTCCAATACCAACGATCACAGTTAAAACTTGGACACCATGTTATAATCTCATGTTCTCACTACTTAGATGAACCATGTACCATAGATCTTATTATACAAATCTAAACCTTTAATGTTTTTAAATGACTATCACTTTGACCACTTTAACTTCACTTGCATCATTAGATCAATCTATACGAATACACATGAACCATTCGATCCTTATCCTTTACCTTTGTTCATCATTGAAAATCATGCACTTCTTACCATATCACTCAACATGCACCATTATATCAATATTTTATGATTATTTTTGCACTATTGGATCTTCATTTGGTTCTTATCTTTATCTCTTGCACAATCAACTAAGTATGGGAACCATTGTAATTTGCATAGAAGGCCAACTTTGGACCTTAATACCTATGTTTTTATTAGATGCATGATCTAGAATTTTGACCATATGATATCCTCACATATTATAATCCAACCATTTATAAAAGAATTCTTGGATACTTTGCACATGCAATTTATAAATCCATTAATATGCTCAAACATAATTTTCTACCATAGAGCCAACTATGCCAAGAACTATTTGGAAGGCTAGCTTTACACATGCATATATTTTGATGTGTTTCATTGCATGATCTAAAATTTAGCACAAATTAGTTAAGTACAAAAATTAACAAACCCATATGATCAACTTCTCCTAAAACTTCCACATGTGAAAAATATAACTTCATCAATATGCTTACTTGGTTGTTCTTGCCACATGCAAATTTGGCTAAGTATGGGAAAATGGTATCAAATTGTATGGGAGCCAAACTTTACACTTGCATATGTTTTATCATGTTTATTTACATGACCTGAGATCTAGTGAATAAGATTTTATCTCAAAATATAATCCATATATATATATCAATATGCTCCTAAAACTTTCATATGTGTGAGATATGATGTCACCAAAATGCTTATTCAATTCTATTTGAATATAGAAAACACTATCAAAATCCTTGGGAGCCCAACTTTGCACACACATATATTTGAGTGAAGTTCACCACATGACTTTATATTTAGCACATAATAACTAGGGACTAATTTGATCACAACCATATGACCAACTCCCCTTGACTTATCCACATGTGGAAATTATGACATCAACAAATTGCCTACTCAAAATTTCTACCACTAGACCCAAAATGTCTAAATGAACATAATGAAGAACCAAATGAATTATACTCATGCACATAAGCACTCCAATCATCCTTGACCTCTTTTAGGATATATTTCACATTCTCAACTAACCATACTCACCCATGAACATCTCTAACAATGCCAAAACTAAAGATCATCCAAACCTCCTTCAAGCATACTAGAACAAGCACATTACACACTTTATCATTTTCACTTAGACTATCGAGGCACTTCATCCACTCACCTAGACAAATTAATGACATAACCATGAACATTATCCATAAATCTCCACTTTTTTTTATTGATGTCAACATGCATCAATAAACAACTCACCTTCCTTCTCTCTCTTCAAGCACCCTTATAATATAAACTTTCTCCCCCTTTGACACAATGACAAAGTGGTAACCAACTGATCCTAAGTACCTAAAAAGACTAATAATATGAGAGTACCATATTATAAATATGATACACACTCCCCCTTACCTTGATACTACCTCTTCTTTGCCTTGACAGCTTCCTCTTAGCACATGCCAACACTCTCTTCAACCAAGTACTATAACCAATGAAGAAAGAACACACAAAACACTAAAATATGATGAAACTTACCAAGAGACATCTAATATGGAATCCACCTAAGATTCATGGGTCATTGAATCACTTAAGAACATTTAGATCTCTATACACCAAGAATAGCCACCATGTAGACTTACTAGCCTTCTCTCTTAAGATACTTCCATGTCCACCAACTATGCATCTGCACTATAGCTTCTTTACAAAACTTTGGAGCAAGATCATGAACATATTGATCCTCCTTAACCAAAGACCTTCTATTTATTCATAGAGAAAGAAATGACACCCAATCTTTATCTTAGATATTCACATGTAGCTTTTGATAATGGGTTAGTTATAATATCTATAAGTTGCTCTTTTATAGGCATATGCTCCAACTTAACACTTTAATCAATCACTTGTTCTCTCAAGAAATGGTATCTAATAGGAATATGATTAATTTTTTAGTGCATACCAAGATTATTTGAGATACTAATTACATTAGTATTATCATAATAAATAGGATAAGGTCCATTTTGTCTTACCTTATAATCCTCTAAAGTTTGTTTCATCCATATGACTTGAGTGTAACAAGAGGTAGTTGTTATATAATCAACTTCTATAGTTGATATAGACATTAAGGCTTAATTATTACTTATCCAAGGCACCAAACATCCCCCCATGAAGAAGACCCCACCATTGGTACTCCTCATATCATACACACATCTTGCACAATCTACATCATTATATGATTTCAAAGAGAATTATTCACTCTTGGGATACCATAAACCATACTCTATGATGCCTTTAATATATATCAAGATCCTTTTGACCACTTTTAAATGAGATTATTTATGTTTATCTTGATACCTTCCTATAAGACCCACTACTTTCATGATATCAGGCCTAAAATCAGTAGAGTACAAAAGACTTCCAATCATGTATCTATACAAAATTTGATCAGCTTTTGGTGAGTCTTCCAATTTACTTAACTTGCTTCTTATGATCATTAGATTACCCATTGACTTACAATCCATCATGTCAAACTTCCTTATCATATCCTTAATGTATTTATCTTGTGAAATGAATATCCTTTCATCAAGTTGATTAATCTGTAATCATAATAATAGAGATAGTTCTCCCAACATTGACATTTCAAACTTAGTATTCATAGTATTTGCAAATTCTCTACTCATTTTATCATTGTTAGATCTAAAAACTATGTCATCAACATATTCAACAACTATCAATTATGATTTCCTTCTATCTTAATGTATAAATTACTATCATATACTTCACTTTTAAAGCCTTGACTCAAAAGATACTTATCTAAAATATCATACCAAGCTCTAGGATCTTGTTTAAGACCATATAGATCCTTCTTTAGTTTACACACAAAATCTTGATTACTTGACATGAAGTATTTTTCAAGTAACTCAACGTAGAATTCTTCTTCTAAGTTTCCATTCAAGAATGTAGATTTCACATCAATTTGATATACCTTAAAACCCTTGAAAATTTCATATGCCAAGAAGAGTCTATTTGCTTCAATTCTTGCTACAAGAGCAAAAGTCTCATCAAAATCTATTTCTTAAACGTGAGCATATCCTTTACACACCAATCTATCCTTGTTCCTTGTGACTTCTCCTTTCTCATTCATCTTATTTTTGAAAACCCATTTGGTACCTATCACATTTTTATGTTTTAGCCTAGGAACTAAGTCATGTGTTTCATTCTTTTATATTTGATAAATTTCTTCATCCATTGAATCATTCCAACTTTTATCTTTTCTAGCTTCCATGAATGTTTTGGGTTCAATCATGGATAACAAAGCCAAGCCTTTTTGATTTTGATTGATCAACATTCTCCTTCTATTCCTCAACCTTGCACCAACATTTCAAATCATTTGAGAGATTAGATGATATTTTTGAATTATTATAGATGGATCTTTAAAATCTTGTCTTTCTTCATCCTCTTTATCTCCATCATCTATTTTAATGGATAACTCATCATTTTTTACAATAGAATTCTAAATTGAGTTACTAACCTACAATTTTGGCTTCTTGACTCTACTTGTATCATCTAACCTTTCATTTGAACTTTCAAACGTCTTGTGAATTATCTTGTTTTAGCACCTATAAGAATTACTAATAGAAGAGTAACCTAATAAGTTTCCCTCATCAAACCTTAAGTCAAATTTACCAAGATTATCTTCATCTCTTTTGATGAAGTACCTACTCCCAAATAGTCTAAAATGCTTGGCATTAGCTACTCTATTCTTAAATAACTCATAAAGAGTCTTATCACCATTTTCTCTAATTTCATACCTATTTAGGATGTAGAATGAATTGTTGGTTACCTCTTCCTAATAACCATTTGATATTTTGGAATCTTGAAGCATGATTATACTCATCTTGTGAATAATCCTATTCTTCTTTCAACAACACCATTCTATTATGGTGTTTTAGCAGTATAATATTGTCTCCTTATCCATTTTTTAATAAAAAAAATCAAATTCATGAGACCAAAACTCACCTCCTCCATATGTACTTACACACATGATATTTGACCCTTTATCATTTTCTACAAGCACTTTGAATGTTGTAAAGTTGGTAAAAGCTTCTAATTTTTATGTAAGAAAAAATATCCAAGTCATCCTAGTAAAATCATCAATGATAAGAATGAAGCATCTATTAACTTGAATACTTTGGGTTCTCATAGGTCCACATAGATCTGTGTGCATCAACTCTAATGGCTTTGTAGTGAATAACTCCTTGGATTTTTATCTTCTTTTGGTTTGATTCCCATGAAGATATGCCTTGCAAAGAGAATGGGTAATATTAGAAATCTTGGGTATATGCCTTACCAACCCTTTTAAACTAATCTTTACCATATTATCAAAATTTATATGTCTAATCCTTTTATGCCAAAGCCAAATTTCTTCTAATTGACTCTGAAACACTCCTCCTTCTTGGATTCATGGAACACATACATGTTGTTATCTATTTTATAAACATTTGTAACTAATTTTATAGCCTTTATCACTTCACATATATCATCATAAAAAGTTAAAACATTTCCTTGCTTACATATTTGGCTCACACTTAAAATATTATTTTTCAAACCTTTTACATATAATACATTCTTAATCATAGTATGACCATTATCTAAACTCATAATACCTTTTCCAATTATGTTGGTAGATTTATTGTCAACACATATTATTTCACTAGGGTTGGTCTTTCTGAGAGAGATAAACTTTCTCTTGTCTCCTATCATATGATTTGAGCATCCACTATCTATGAACCATATCTTATCCCCATATTCTTGAGTATGCAAGGCTGATTGAGCAAACATTGACTCTTCTTTTTGTGGATTGCTTGAATTTTTGTTTTCTTTAATATTAGACTTAGTTTTCTTAAACAATTTGATGGTGTCAATGACATTTATATCCTTTTTTCAAAAATCTCTTTTACAATTTCTAGATATATGACCTCGTTGGTTATAATTGTATAATATAAGATTCTTTTTTATCTCTAGAGAGAATGCATAATCCCTATATCTATGACCAAATTAATTATAGGAGAATCAATACCCATTGAAGACATTATTTAAATTTTACCTTCCTTTCTCTTGATCATTACATGTCCTTGAATTTACATTCTTAACCCTTTCGGTGGAGTTGTATCCTTTTTATCCTTAGATAAGATCAAATCTAAGTAAGTCATGACTTTATTTTCACATTGTTTCATCCTTTTATACAGACTTTTATTCATAATGACCTGCATATTCTTGATTATTTCCTCTAGATCTTGCACTTGCATCTTTGTGTCATCCATGCTTGCATTGAAATTTGATAAAACACATACTAGTTTGTATTGAAGATAATACATAGTCTATTTGTCATCTATTCTACCTTTGATCACCTTCAAGTTGTTAAAATTTTAAGAAGAACCTAATTTGATATCAATTGTTATAGGTACATTCACTGATAGGGGGGTAAATCAATGAGCCTAAATAATTCAATTTCAAATCTAATACTTTTAAAACTATTACACAATCAACACATATTAGCTTGATCAAGCAACATTAACAGGAGATCTCATTCATTTAATGCATATACAATATCAAACACATAATACATAGTTCTTATGGGAAACCTTCATGGGAAATAAAACCCACTCTCAATCTTGTAACACATGGATTACTTATCCTATAATAAATTACAAACAATAAATTGGTCAACTCCTTTATAACATAAAACCTTGATCAAATCCTCCTGACTAAAGGCCTTTAGTGAAACACTTGTTTCACAAGGAGTAACTACCCCTAAGGAAGATCAAATCCTTTAAAACCTCCTTTTAACACCTCCACCTTAGAACTACTATATTCAACACTTGATGATGGATCTCTAATTATCTAACCCCTACACAAACTCTCTCTCTATTTCATGCATGTATCTCACATAGGCATGCCATAATTTCTCTCCTTCTTCACGCAAACTATCCTCATATGCACACTTAGACGTCTTCACGTATTCTCAAACTACAAACCCACAAGATCACTTTTATATAAAAAAATATGACTTGTAAGTCATATAATTAGTTAAAAAACTGATTTTCTCATAAAATCATCCAACATACACACTACCTATCCTTTCTTCTTCACTTTAATGTTCACTCTCTCACACAAGCCTTACATAATTATAGAAATCATCATCTTTGATTTCAATATTTATAGAGCCTCATGAGTTATCAAGTCCACAATAATCCTTGTTGGCCAAAATACATGCATTCATCCTTAAGGCATCTTACATGGGTCACACTTAAGCACAACTCTCTTTCAAATAGGCTTAATTCACCTTTTAGGTCCTATGATGACCCATTCACCTCTTTGACACTTATTCAAGAAAATTAAGAAGATATAAATAATTTCCAACTCATGGAACCATGACACATGATCTATATTTCCTCTTTAAGTGTCAAAAACCATCACAATACCCTTATACTTAAGCAAAATTTACTTCAACAACATTATGTGTACACAATCATTATGAACAAACACATAGTCACCTTATAACCCTTTGTTCATACTACATATGATTGGTAAAACCTTCATAATGTAAATAGATCAACCTGAATATAGTTTAAAATACACAAAAATAGATAAGTCATCATGAGACATCAAAACAACATCAACACAAGCTCAAACATCCTTCTTGGGTCACTTACAGAACATAATCAAACACATGGTCAACTTTGGAG
This sequence comes from Torreya grandis, assembly GCA_037957365.1. Classification (NCBI taxonomy): domain Eukaryota; kingdom Viridiplantae; phylum Streptophyta; class Pinopsida; order Cupressales; family Taxaceae; genus Torreya; species Torreya grandis. The sequence goes on along the minus strand of JARHVA010007505.1, from coordinate 421,859 downwards.
CTCAATATCTTTGATTATACACACTTTCTGATCCTAAAATTAGGTTTATTTGATGTGTCATGGATTCCTATTAAAATTTTATTTTAATATCACCTTCTAATTCATCCTAGATCAAAATTTATGGACAAAACATAAATCACTATTTTTTTCCTTTTCAAAATTCAAATATTCAAATGCCAATGATTACATTTAAACCTCATACACTATGCTATCATCTTGTGTCCTCATTTATTATATTAATCATGAATAATAAATATTATTATATGAAACTTGACCCTTAATTTCATTAAAATACTTTCACTTTGACCACTTTGCCTTCACTCTCACTGTTAGATCAATCTATACAAATAAACATGAACCGTTGGATCCTTATCCTTTACCTATGTTTAGCATTAAACATCATGCACTTATTACCATCTCACTCAAAACACACCATTAGATTAATATTTTATGATTTACCACTCACCATTGGATATTAATTTTTTTCTAATATTTATCTCTTACATAATTAACTAAGTATGGGGACCATTGCAATATTCTTGGAAGGCCAACTTTGAACCTCAATAACTTTTATTGTGCTTAAATGCATGATCTAAAATTTGGACCATATGATTTACTCACATAGGAAAATATAAACATGTATCAACCTTATCCTATAAATTTTTCATGTGAAATATATAATTACATTAATCTACTCATTCAAATTTTTCTACCATAGAGCTAACTATGCAAAGAACTGTCCAAAAGGCCAACTTTGTACATGCATATCTTTTAATGCACTTCATCAAATGATCTAAAATTTAATTAAAATAAAATATGAATAAAAATAAACAACCCCATATTATAAAATTATATTTAAACTACCACTTGTGAAAAATATAACTTCATCAATATGCTTATTTGGCTATTGGAAAGCACTATCAAACTGCCTGGGAGACAAAATTTTTACTTGCATATATTTTTTTGTATTTAGTTTCATGACCTAAGATTTTTAATATTATATAATATATCATAGGGTAATAAATACATATATAAATATTCTATTTAAAATTTCATACATGTGATATATGATGTCACCAAAATGCTTACTTGGCTTTATTTGAACATTGAAAACACTGTCAAAATGCTTGGGAGCCTAACTTTGCACACACATTTATTTGACTATGATTTATTTCATGAATTGATATTTATCACATAAAAAATATGGAATAATTTAATCACAACCATATGACTAACTCCCCATGACTCATCCACACATGGAAATTATGATGTCATCAAAATACCTACTCAGATTTTTTGCCGTTAGACCAAAAATGTCTAGATGAACATAATGAAGAATTGGATGAATTCCACATTATGAACATAAGTAATAAAATAATATTTTACATTTTATATGACATATTTAATATCTTTAACTCAACATAATCATCCTTGAACATCTCTAACCATGCCAAAACTGAAGTTCAACCAAACCTCCTTCAAGCATACAAGAACAAATACATTGTACACTTTGTCATTGTCACTTAGACTATCAAGTAAATTCATCCACTCACATAGACACCTTAATTAAATCACCATGACATCATTTAAAATTATCCAAAATTTAAAGTTTGAGGTGATAGGATATATCACTTTGATTCCCCTTACTCATGGATGCTTATGCAAAAGAGTTCACTAATTTATGTGTATGCTTACTCAACATTGTAAATATGATATATGTTTATTTTTGAAATATGGGAAAATATGTTTAAATTATATGTAATTAAATGATTCCATTTAATTCCTTTAATAATATAACAAAAAAAAAACAAATTATAGGTAAACACCACTGCCAACTATTTGTCTAGTAAATTATGTGTGGAATGGATATCAAGTTCCCTGCATCACTATAAGTATCTTCAGAAAATCTCATCACTCCTCTATTGATATTCAGAAAAATAAACCATGCTAATCAAGTTTTTGATATTATAGGAGAATTTTTTCATAAAAAATTATAATAGATCATCAAAGTCAGGCATATAGTTCTTTGGAAGTTGGGAAGCCTCCAAGGCCTATCTTGCTAAACTATGTGGAAAAAAGAGAAGTATATAGGTATCACTAAAGGCCACAGGAGTGAAAGTGACATATAATTCCTTAAAATGTTCCTTATTTTCATCTTTTAATTTGTATTTATTAAAATTTGGTGTCTCAAAACCTAGAGGAAATGGTATATGAAGGTAGTCCATATTTAAAGGGTATGAACATATTTCATTCAATTTAAACTTCTTTCCATGTTTTCCTATCTGAAGAGATGAAATTGTATCCTTCACTTGTTAAAATTATTTAGCTATGAATGTTGATGGTATTTATGGTTTTGGTTTGGTTTTGGAAATCCTAAAATGGTTTACCATAACCTAGGTATAATGGAGGAATATAAGACTAAAGGATGTTTGCTTGGTTGGTCACCCAAATAGGAATACACATTTATTGGTTAGGGTTATATTTTTGGTGTGGTATTTGTTGTTGGTAAAAATTTGGGTTATAATTGGTAGTTTTTATTTTATTTGGAGTCAAATATGGCCTAAACATAGGTGTTTGGTATTGGGGAATGAATTACATGTGGTGTATTTGGAAGGGAACTTATTGATGACTAGTAGAACCCTGTTGTATATATTGTTCATTGAAGGATTGATATGGAATTTATTGTGTGTTAGTCATGTGTTGTGTATAATGTATATGTTGGGTATGAGGTAATTTTTTCCTATAATATAGTAATTTCATTTTAGGCACCTATTGGTAAAAAAACATATTATTTTCTAGACACTTATTATAGCTTAGGCACTTCTATTTGGCTAAACATGTTTTTTTGGATAGGCACTTTTTGTTGGATATGTAAATTTTGGTGATTTTAGAAGAAATACTATTGAAATGGGGAAGGGGTGAATTATTTAATCAATATTTAACTAATCAATTGAATCTAACAACCCATGAGCATATACAAAGGATCAATGCATAAATAATCAATTATGCAAGAATAACAAAAGAGAACACATATTTTATGTGGGAAACCCTATATGAGAGTAAAACCCACTAAAAATAAACATTAAATACTATATTATAATTAAAATATTCAAATTTTATTAAATTACCCACTTTATAAGGAGTTTTAATCCCTATCTAGTTAAGCACCAACCTAACTAGTCTTCTACAGGCTCAATATTGTAAGGAGGATCCAACCCCCTTAGGTAAATTAGGACCAAATAAGTCACCTATAATTTTTATTCACCTTTATATGTATATTTATAATCCAAATATATATTACAACCTTTTCATGTACTCTTAAACTTCAATCTTAATCCACCATCTACTTATCCCCTCTCACTCAATTAGCCCTTTCTTTGGTAATATTAGATCAATTTACCTTGTTAAAAACCTACCAAAACATATTTTTATATTAATAAAATATTTATCTCATTCCATTTATTATATCCACACTTTTAACCTATTCACAAAACTCAATATCCATCGCTCAATAGCTCTATATTCTAACTAGTCAAATAACCTTATTAGGCCTAACTTTTATACTCAAATTTTTATTTCACATATCTTGGTTGGCCAAGATACTTAAAATAATTGGATTATACTTTAAATATATCACTAATAATATTTCATGAGTGAAAAAATATATATATTAATCAATCATAGTCCATATGGACCAAATCCTTCGTTAGGCCTAATGGAGACCTAATGTAATTAGGTTTATCCCATCCACACATTACCACTAAAACCCTTATGAAAATTTTATATATTGTAAAATAGATGAAAAAATTCATAAAATAATCCATAATAACCTTTATAATATCACCTTTGGTCCCCAACTCCATTTGACCCATTTCACTACTTAGACATACCAATTAGGTCTCCTTGCCAATAGGCCTTTTCACTACGTGTAAGTCTGTCTTGTAATATTGACTCATATACAAAAATATACCACATAAAATATAAATTAAATTATATTAATAGAATATTTAATACTAAAAAAACTTGAAAAAATCTTTAGTTAGCATCACACAGGCCAAAAGTCCTCAAGAGCACTCTTGTAGATAACTTACTCAATAACACTCAACACTATCAAAACAAAGTCAGAATCACTTGAATTTTTAAGATTGATCAGGAAAATAAAATGATAAATAATTAATTTAAATGATCTATTATTCCTTTATAATACCTTTTATAACTTTGGATCATCCATCTTAGTGAAAATAGACTCAAAAATGTCTTTTTCACACATATAGAAAAGTTACCTGTAGGATAAAAAATAAAGTCAAGAAAAAAACTTATGCGACACCTATGGGGATACATTTCTGATATTAAAATTTATTTTTGAGAACATATATTATCCTTATAACATATTTTGATATATAATTTTCATGGTCATGTATCAATATTTGTCTTGTAAACCAATCTCACTATGTCACTCTACACAAACTCCATTTTGTTAGATAAGCCGGTTTGATGATATTTTTTTGCATGATTATATGCATCATAAAAAATTAAATATAAGTTTAATATGATGAATTAGTATTTAATGATGACCCCATGCATTTTTAATCATCCCTAATCCTCTATAACCCTTCCCTACACTCATATTTATTCTCACCTAGTTTTCTCACTATTCTACTTATTAGGCTAGTTTAGTGATAGGCTACCTTCCATGACAAATTTTAAAAAAAAATTATATTAAAAATGATTATAAATTTTAATGAAAATAAAATATGATTCTTTAACATCATCTTCCAGTTACTTGCATGCTTTGACTGGTCAAACCTACTTGTACCATCAAAAACCTTAAAACAAGGGATTTCTTGTAGGTTTTGATCACTATCAAGACAAACCAAAACCACTTGGGGAGAGATTGAAGAGTATTTTATATGTTACAATAACAAAAATATGTCAATTTGGCCATTATAATCCAAAACCTATTATATATTTACTATTATGTTTGTGTAAGGGTTGTAAGAGGGTTTTGACTATCTTACCTTCTTAACAATCATTCATAAAGGATTGCCCCTCAATCCTAAAAACTAGGCCAATGATTTTAATATAGGGATCCTAGAAAAATAATATGAAGTTACTATGATATTTTTCAAAGGTTTCACATGCAAATTATCATGGTAAATTTCTCCTAAGGTCTGTAACCCTTGATTTTTTGTACACAGTCAAAGTTTTCATAAAAAACATTGATTTTCCCTATAGGACTTAAAACTTTGTCATCATGATTTATATGTCATATAATACCTATATAAATTATATCAAGAGTTATATATTATTTTTAAAGGATCTTAACCCCTCAATAGGCCTCAATAGGTCACCTTGTGCACTTTTGGCTTTATATTGCTAGTCCTTCTTGGATTATGAGCACAACTTGAAACCTCTGGTAATGTCTTAAATACTTAAACATAATTTAATTTATAATCACAAAATGTTCTCAAAATTATATATATTATCACATATATCTCCAATGGCTTGACTCACCATGCTACTATGCTTATCTCATTAAGGCACTAAGCTTACAACTTCTCACTAGCTCACTTATGCATATTAGGTCTAGAATTACTAGTTATGCTTGGTCATTGAAAACTCTTGGAAACATCTTGTGCTAATAAAAAATATAAATTATTCATATGTAATATGTATTCATGCCATAATATAATTTTACATCCATGTACATGCAATTCATATATTGTTTATCTCACCAAGCTATCAAGCCTATATATTTATACTAGGTTTCTTATGCAAAGACTAGACCTTAAGGCTTGACCTTATTGACACTATAGATTCACTATAATTTTCATACACATGTTAAAACACATTCTCACATGTTCTAATAGTACTTTTCATAGTTTCAATCTCATACTGTGTCCATACTTAAATAACTAGACTACCAACCCGAATTGGTATGTACCTTATATGCTCCTTTAATAATCTTTTATATTTGAACATGAAATTTACAAGTCATAAATATTTATAAAGGATACCAAGTTAACTTCCAAGTTTCTCTAAAAAATATAAATAAACCTCCTTATTTACACACCACTCTACCAATCATGTCATCAACCCTGAATTTTAACATCAAGGACATGAAAGAAATCCAACTTGATGTTGACATCAATAACAACAATACTACCTTAAAAACCACACTAGAAGCATACCTCAACAAATCCAACTTTTTAATTTATGGAAACCATTCTTGATTATGGAATATCATTATACAATATGTCAACTTAAAACATGAGATTTCTCCCCCTTTAACATTAATGACAAAGGTCTATCTTCCTCAAAATGCCAATTTGATCCTAGGACCTAATAAAAGATATTTTCACCATTTTATTTGAATCACCTCACACATTCTAGTTTTACCACACCTTTTGAAACTATTTGACCAAAATAAATAAATCCAAAATCATCCATATAACCATACCTTAGAAATAAACTTCTAATCTAAACTACTCCTTGACTTTTAACTCACAATAATCATGCTCTACAACACCAAAAACTTCATAGGATTTAAGTTAGCTATCCCTTTGTCTACATTAATATTTAATACATTTTTAAAACTATGAATTGGTTTGATAAAATCATCATACAAACATTTTATGACATGTCTTCTTGTGTTCACATTTGTATCATAATTCTCCACATATTTGACAGAGACTTGAAATACTGAAGGTTCCTTGAGGTCACAAAACTTGACCTATGACCATGCATCCTATATGCTTTTACTTACCATCATAGTGCCTCCATGGAGCTTAATGGAGTCACTGATGTTCTAGATTACTATAATAGCATGAGTTTGAGAGATTTGTAGATCTTCATGTCCTTGTAGGACTGAATCTCCTCCATAATTATCTTGTGCTTGATTTGTCCTTTTGGCTTAACTCCTTTAGTCTTTTCCTAAGTAGCATTGTGACTTGTTTTATTAGTCTTGATTCCTTCGTTAACAAACTAAACTGATAAGGAATATTATTGGCATCCTTTTGTATCTTGATCTTTCTCTATTATGGAAAATAGTCCACTTGATCTTACATCTTGATTATCAGCTTTAAGCTTTCACTTGTTTCTTTGTCATGTTCTAGTATCCTCAAACAATTTATTTTATCTTAAATTATTATGCTTATAGTACCTTGAAATAGATAGTTAAAGCATGTTATCCCTCTAGATGTAAAATCATTATGCCTCATACCTCTTAATTGATAATTATCCTTATAGTTCTATGAAAATTCATTATTGAAGGGCCTTATACAATGCCTTACTCTATGAACAAATTGGTAACATGAGTAACAATATCCATTTAAATGATTATCATACCTTATGGTGTTATTTTTCCTAAAAATGTTGGATTTCATTCTACGAACACCATTTTTGTAGGTTGATTATTTACATTATTGGCCTCATTTATTTCATTTTCTTTATCTTCAATTAATCTAAGCCTTGTCTTATCATCAAAAATATTTTGAATACTCAAAAGGTTCTCTATATCATTGGAGCTATTTGCAAATCTTACAAATGTCTTAAACTTATTTGATGCTTGTTTCAATTAAAGTTTTAAAGAGCTAACTTAAGCCACATACCTTGCACATTTTTCTTCTTTTGCTTCTAGACCTATAGATATAAATTCAAGTTGACTTTCCAACTGATTAACTATTTATTCTTATTCTTTGGAGTTATTGCTCAATCTAGATTCAAACAATTTGATCTGCTCATCATAGCCTTTGTTGAGAGATCTCAATTCCCTAATTTTCTTCTTGATTATCTTTAGTTATTCTTGAGTATTCATCAACTCAATTTCAAAATCCACATCATCTTATTCTTCATTTGAATCACCAACCATACCTCTAATATATATGGATTCATGTAGAATTGAATGGGTTACTTATTCATCTATGAAGATAACCTCATTGACATCAGGTCCATCATCTTCATGATCACTCTCTAAACTACTTCTCTCACTCTAATTAGATGAGCTACAATATTCCTTGGTTTTGAAACATATTTTGTTTTTAATTAACCTTCTCTTGTTGTCACATATTTTGAATCTTTTATTAATCTTATTAGACCTATAGGATCTTTTTTCATCATCATGACCTTCATCATGCTCTTCATTATTATTATCCTTATTCTTATGAGGGCATTTGTTAGTGAAATGTCCTATCTCAACATAATTGAAACATTTGAAAGGTAATTTACCTTTGTATTTACTTATTGGGTCCTTGATTTGTCTAAGTATAGATGCATGCTAACTTAAAAAATATCTCGGTGTGAGGTAGTCATTTGGTATGATTGTTGTTTTGTCACCTTTTGTGCCAACTAGAGGAATCATCACAAACCTAATACCAACTGACAGGTAGTTCTCTATCACCTATATTTTTAGGGCATCTTCTTGAGTAATATGTATGTGGTGACCACAACATGAAGGACACAAGGTGATGGATTTGGTAGAATGATCAAATAAGGCTCCATATCAACACCCAATGTGTGCCCTCTACCTTGGTATGAAGATGCTCCTAATCGCTATAAAGTTGAGACTGATCTAGTTAACAAAGAGAAGTGAATTTATGTAGTGAATATTTATAGAATTAACTTTGGATATTTAGTTATGGATGCCATTTATATAAAATTTAACATGGATACCTTTGAGGATACACATTATAGTGACCAAGCTCACCTATGAGCCTCTGGGTTGTTAGTAAATTTAGATGAGCATGGGATCTATTTCATTGATATGTAATCTATTTCTTTGAATATTTTTTAATGAATAATGGCATTGAAATTAAATGAGTATTGATCTTGCTTGTGTATTTATAGTTATGTTATTTTATTTCAAATTAATTACTTAAGGTTTATAATAGTTATAATGGTTAGTTTTAATTTATGAACACTAATTTTTGGCAAGATTTTGATTTAATCAATTAATGGTGTCCCTATGTAAGTGATGACATCATTAGAAACATTGAATTAGCCTAAGTATAAGAGAATTCATGCACCCAATCTTTGATGCCCTTATCAAGAGCATTATCCTAAGCATGAACCCTTATTATAAAACAATCTACTTGTCCCATCAAAGTACCTGAATGATGCTTAGCTTAGTAACATAAAGGTTTGTTCCCTTGAGAATCTAGAACTAGACAAATATAGGCTTATGCCCAAATGACTAGAACAAGTTCCCCAAATAGGCTTTGTGCTTACAAATAGTCAAACTCTACCTAGAATGACTTGTGCTAATTAACCTATCAATGCCATTATTACAATGACCAAGTCCTATGAAAAATGAGATGCACCATAGCACAAGTATCCCAACATAGCCCTAGTTCATTATTTTCTTCACTTTAAGTTAGTTTATAAGTCTTGTGCCTTATATAAATTGATGTCAACATAGTTGAGTGATAAATTTTAAGCACTATGGGATTAGTTTAGGTTTGTACCTAGTTGTAACAAGTCTAGAACTAATTTAGATAGCTAGATAAGAGCATGATAAGAGTGTAGTCATATAAAATATGAAGTTTGGTTACTTGAACATGGCTAAAGACACCTAATCCATAGATCCTCTTACTTTATTGCATAACCCTTTTAGGCTTTTCTTTCACTAATTCCCAATCATCCATAGTCTTTCATACTTAACCCTTCTAGACCTAGGTATCTCTTTTAGGCTTGGATCCATCCCCCTAGGTCTCATTCCATCTAGACGACAACACCCAACTTAGATAGGAGTGCTAAAACCTAAGGTATCCTATTTTTGGCACTATTTTCCAAGTGTAATTTTGGTCCTAATGTTCATATTTTATTGAATCCTAATCCTAATTCATGTCAACCTAATACAAATTTATTTAACCCAAGATCATTAATTTTCATATAAAATTCCATTAAAAGTCCATTTAGAATGGTTGACACTCATTTACAAGAGAGAATCAAGAATAAAAACAAGTATATTCAAGAACTTTTCCTTATTATCTACATACATCCTTCAAATATTATTCTGAGCTTATTCAAACCCTTACACCAACCCCTAGCCATTTGAAATAAGCCTAGTTTCACATCTAGTTATATTTTCATACACAATTTCACTAATAACTTTAGTGGGATAACTACATTAGCTTTATCCCTCCTCAGAGTACTGGTATGTAAGTAGTGTGCCTACACATGGGATGTGAAGTGTGTCTAATGTATCCTTTACACACTAATCCCTTCTTTCTCTTTCCCAAGTTTCCATTTAAGTTTAAGCATAAAGATATCCTAAGGATTTGAAGATTTAAATAGATGCACAATGAGCTTCAAAAAATTCTAGGCTTTGATATTTCCCTGACAAGGTAACATAGACCTACTGAGAAAAACCTAAAAAAATCAAATCACTTAACAATAGTGCCAGAAAAGGACTATAGTGCTAAACAATATGATATTCCACATTCAATGCTCATGTCCAATCTAAAAATGATCTCTAGGATCCTATTTACGATAGTCTCCCAAGCTTGCACAAAAAAAATTAGACCCTACAACATCCATCTCAGTAAGTTTCTAGGCAAGTTTGATTTTTTCTCTATTATTGCTATTTTTAGAAAAGGTAAAAATACAATTTATTTACACAAATAAGTGGGTTTATTATTGCCCATTATTTACTAATTTACCGTATTTAGACCCATTTATTTAATTAGGAATAAAAATACATTATTATGAAAAATAATAAAATAAAGAGTAAACTAATTGAAACCCTAATTAAACTAAAAAATTATGGTTTCATTGTTAGGACCCATGTTGAATTTTTTTGATGTAATGGTATAATATAATAATGCTCTAACTCTCCCTCAAGAAAACTAAACACTGGATGTAATAGGTGGAAGATAATTTTGTGCTAAAGAATCCATCCTATAAAGGACAAAAAATGAATAAGTGGGTTTAGAATAACCTACATTATCTTATGTATGAGGTCTTATTTTGTGAACTCCCTGAGCATGTGTACCAATGGTTGGTTGTTTATGTAACCCATATAAGACAAAGTTATAGATAGTGTCTTGAGTGGATGAAGGAGTACCTAGAAAATCTTGAGAACCTAGATGCCACTTGGACTAGAGATGCAGATAAATGGTGTCAAGGAGTGATGAATAGTTACATGCTTGAGTTCATAGTGTTGACATACTCTTACCTTGAGGAAGTATAATATCAATTTTTACATGAGCCTAGAGGCAAGCTTATAAAATAATTTAGCATGGATATTAAGAAATTGATGGTGTTTTATAGCTTTAAAACCATGAAAATAAAAGGCTAAATTCCTTTCGCATATGATCAACACAATGGGGAAGAAGGAGATGTATAAGTGAAGCACAATATAATGGGATAAATAGATTGACACATAAGAGCTTAGGAGACATATTTATAATAAAAAGAGGCATAGGTTGATAAAATATATAAAACCTAGAAGTGTTGAGAGAACCTATAGTGAGTGGGAAGGGTATGGGGAAGGATCACTTGAATTGTAGTAGTGTGAAGAGAGGAATAATAAAGCCATAGATCAAGCTCAACTATTAATAGGTGAAGATTGCACTGGGTCCCTATAGAATTTAAACATTGAAGATACATCAGAAGTGCTTACCCCCTTTCAGCCTATGGTGTTAGCTTATGCACTAGATCTCCCACATGAATAAAGAAGAGTAATAACTAACCTTGTTGTCCACATCAAATGTGACCATTTTATAGACTTAGATTATAATTTTATGATTGAACAAGTTGTTCCTTATGAATAGTTAAGTGAGGATACCTATAGACATTTAGGCACTAGCTTGATAATGCAAAACATAAGTGCAAGCATTATAGTTTAGTAAATGTTAGTTGGATATACTAGGAAATAACCCAAAAGAATTGGCATGATGCCACAAGTTAGTAGTACAATGCCTTCATCATATTCAACATTAATAGTAATAATAGGGCCAATGCCTAACCTAGTGGCTAGAGGCATTAGAGGGCCACTACTAGGATAAGTACAAGGGGAAATCACCTCAAACCCTAATGCCCCCCATATCAAATTTATTATGAGATGGCCATGTACTTTACATAATATCATGGTGTGTAAAATTCCATAAAGCATGTGATGAAATGTAAACTACAATGAAATGCATGGGGCATAACTCAAGCTAAGCATAAGGCAACCTAGTTCATGCCCACTTTGCTTAATCACACTCATACCTAGTATAGGAAATTTTATCATAACTAGGATATGATTGACTATGACACTTTTAAGGAAGCATTCTTGAAATAATTTGATATAATTGAGTTTGAAAAATAGATCATCACCTTATGAAAGCAATGGTTTATTTGGGAATTATTAGTACCATTTAGAAGAACACTCTCCATGAAAGCATTCATAAACCCTCATGAAGTGCTTAAAGTCATGCTCAGAGTTGAGGTAATTAAAATCACCAATTCTAGAATTAGTCCATTCATGGAGGTATACATTACATCAATAGCTATCCAACTCTAAAAACATACTGCTAGTTCATCACAGGATGATTAAGGTGGGTTATGGTGCATTGATTATGAAATGGAAAGCCATAATAGGAATAACTAACCTTGAAGGAATGTGTGCACATTCCCTCAAATCTATGAGGTTTATCATGAGGTGCATGATGTTTACAACTACCTTTTATTTCAATGATCTAGTCAATTTAACACAACCATCTATTTTTGGTTGTGTGATGATTACACTCATAACATAGTTGACTACCAAGTGATTAATGAGATGTGTGATAACATGGAAAGAGGCACAAAATAGGCCATTACAGTAATTAAGGGGAAAGTTAATCAAGGCAATGAAGGCTATGGCTAATAGAATGCAGGTTATGGGATGTAAAGAGGTACTAGAGGGTGAGGTGGAGGACATGGTGAAGGAAGATTCCCATCACAATCATGTTATAAATGTAGTTTGATGGAACACTATTAGTGTGACTTTCATACACATCCAATGTGTGGGTATTGTCAAGGAACACATAAGGTCAAGGAATGTCTTAACTTGTATAAACAAATTACTCAAGGAAAGCCTAACATATATAAGGGTGAAATAATGATTAGGCACAAGATTAAAGCATAAAAGTGGAGTATGAAGGTGAAACCAACCCACATAAAGCCAATCAAAGTGCAGATAACTACTGGTAGTGGATTCACCACTCAGTCAATAATTGTACCAGTACTAGATTTGCACCTAGAATATAGGTAACCAAGCAACACTAAGCACATAACATAGCCTAAACCTAAAGTTTTGCCTTACCCATACCTTGTATACCAAATAGATGTATTGCAATAGGATATGAGTGTGATTAGAAACTATAAGGAGAGATCCAATTGGCATGAGACTTGGAGGTGTAAGTTATTGCCTCTCACAAGAAGTAAGATGGTCAAAAATATGAGGTACAAGAGATAAAAAAAATCTTGTGCCTCCTATAAATAGAGGGGATACTACCCCTATTAAAAAAAATTTAGAGCATGCAAGGCAGAATCTAGTTAAAGTAATTATGAATTGCATAGAAAGGGCATGAGAAGTCAAACATACACAAAATGAGGAGTATGATTAAGAACTCTTAGTGAATACTGCCATTTATAGATGGTTTGTATGTGAGGTCCTTGTGGACATAGGCACCAAGTTTAATATCTTGACAAATTATGCATATAAAAAGATGGGTAGGCTAGCCTTGAGTCCTTCACCTCACATAATTTTCATGGCCAAGAAATCTAGGATACAACCAATCTATTGGAAATATTGTCATTGATGTCAAAGGTTTAATATTATTGGTGATAAAGGCCCCATTGCATGTAATGTTGTTTTTAATAAATATATCTTGGCTAATATGAGATAATATTTATTTAATATTAATGAACATATTTTTGGTTGCATATGAGACAAAAGAAGGGCCCATGGAGAAGTCAAAGAGCCACAGGGTAAAGACAAAATAAGGATGGGATGCATTTTCCCATGAAGAGTCATCTTGGGGAATACCAAGAGTCACCAAGTGAAGACAAAAGAGTAAGGGCACAATTTCTCATGAAGGGACACTTTAAGGAATATGAAAAGTCACCAAAGATAAGGACAAAAGTGGGGAGGACATTTTTTATCATGAAGGGTCACCACATGACTTTTCAAAGACTTGAATATGAAGGGTCATACAAGTTTGGCACCATTTTCCATGAGGATTGAAGGGTCACAAAGGGGGAAGGCCAAAGGTCATTTAGAAAGCTATAAATAAAGGCTTGAGAAGCCATTTGTAAATATGAAAGAAAGAGGTTGATTTGATATTGTATTATCTAGCTTAAAAGAGCAATTGTGAGAGTTGAATATGATTTTGTATTTGTTATATCTAGCTTATAAGACCAAAGGTGAGAGCGAGAAAAGAGATGTTGTATTGAACTATCATTTGTTGATATAGAAACATTGAGAGATAGGTGTGTGGTATACACAAAGGGGTTGGTGCTCATGTGGGTTGGTGCTTGCAAATAATAGCTGGGTTGGTGCTCAGCAAAGGGGTATGGTGTTCTTGTGGTTTGGTGTTCATGAATAGTAGCTAGGTTGGTTCTCGGCAAAGGGGTATGGTGTTCCTATAAGTTTGGCTTGTGAATATTGTTTGGGTTGGTGCTCATTCATACACTTGAGATTTTTCTCCATGGTTTTTCCCACATTGGGTTTCCACATTATATCTGGTGTCTCTCTCTTTCTTATGTGATGTTTATTGTTTGAGTTTTATTGCATATCTTTAATGTTTGATTAAGTGAATTTGATTAAGGGAAAGTTTTATAAGATATATGATATACTGATTCACCCCCCTCTCAGTATATTATATGCTTAACAATTGGTATCAGAGTAGGTTCCTTTTTTAAAAAGTTTTACAACTTGAATGTAGATCAAGAAAGCACAAGATGGCCATACATAAAGGTGCCTCTACAAGCAAAAGAATAGTTGATCAAGAAGAAGAAAAGGATAAAGCTGAAGTGAATATGGAAGGAGAACTCATGTGTGCCTTAGAAGAGTTGAAAATTGTTGAAAAGAAAAATTGAAGATTGAAGCATCAAATCAAGAAAAATGAAAAGGAGTCAAAGGAGATAATTGAAGATCTGCAAGCACACTTTGAAGAAGACAATAAAAATGAATAAGATCTGATGGCATAGTTGGAAATATCAAGAAAAGAATGTGAAAGGTATGTTACTGAAATTGCCTCTTTAAAAGAAGAGATTGAGAAAGCAGTCAATGATTCAAAATTTGAGAATAGAACTAATATGCTAATTAAGATATTAGAAATCCAAAAGGAAATATCAGATAAGATAGGTATCAGTTTTAAAAAGAAGAAGAGCTATGTTGAAGCTCTTACAACTAAAGAAACAAGAAGGGAAGGAGTGAATAATATAGAGGACAAAGAAGGCTGGAAGGAACAAATCTATAAAAGGAAATCAGGTCAGAGATTCACAAATAGGTCCTATTTTTATGGTTACTATTTTTATTGTAATGGATATGGTCATAAGAAATTAGAATGTAGGAAAAGAGCTAACAATCTCAAAAATAAGGAAAAGGAAGGTCATGTAGAGTCAAGCAGAAGCTATAACTATTTTGCTCCTCTATCAAGCTTTGATGAAGAGATCATAATTTATTACAGGTGTGACAACTTTGGACACATAGCTCGGTATTGTAGAAGTGTGTTTGAGTTAGTCAAGAAGGACCAGAGTTTCAGGGCTCCATTCATCAAGAAAAAGGTTCAGACATGGCAGAAGAAACAATCTGAAGGTTCTATGTTGGTCCAGACAGCTTTGCATGCAAAAAATGAAGAAAAGTCATGGTTTATTGATAGCAGATGTTTGAGTCACATGACAAGAGACAAGAGCAATTTCATAACCTTGAAGAAGATCAATGGTGGCACAGTGAAATTTGGGGACAATACTACTACCAAAATTGCTAAAAAAGGTACACTAAGTTTAGATAATGATAGAACTAAAAATAAAAATGTTTTATATGTAGAAGGTCTTAAGCATAATATTTTGAGTATAATTCAAATGTGTGATCAAGGGCACACACTAATTTTTTATGTAGAAGGTTGTGAAATTAGAAGAAAAGATTCAGATGTATTGATTGTAGATGCTCAGAGAATAGGTAATAACTTATATATACTATCAGACATCAAAGGTCAAAAAAGTTGTTTGAGTTAGATTGAATAAAGTTGGCTATGGCATAGGAGAATGGGGCACATAAATTTTGAGAATCTTATCAAAATTTGCAAAAATCAAGCAGTTAGGAATCTTTCAAAGATCACAAAGCCATCTAACATGCTTTGTGGACCTTGTCAACATGGGAAGCAGGCTAGAAGGCAGTTCAAAACAAAAGCGTACTCGACCACTCTGATGCTAGAAGTTGTTCAAATTGATCTATGTGGACCTATGAGGACTCAAAGTACTCAAGGTGATAAATATTTCATGTTGCTTATTGATGATTTTTTACGTATGACTTGGATAATGCTTTTAAAGAAAAAATCAGAAGCTTTTAGATAGTTCAAAGCATTCAAAGCATTAGTTGACAATGAAACTAATCTAAAGATTAAGTGTCTAGGATCAAATCAAGGAGGAGAATTCATGTCAAATAAATTTATTGAGTTTTATGAAGATCATGGAATAAAGAGACATTATTCAACAGCCAGAACTCCACAATAAAATGGAGTAGTTGAACAAAAAAATAGAACAGTTCAGGAGATGGCGAGGACAATGCTAAATGAATCCAAGATAGCAAATAAATATTGGAGAGAGGTGGTTAGTAAAATAGTGCATATTTAGAATAGATATTTATTAAGAGTCAACAACGATAAGACTCCCAATGAGCTATGGAAAGACAAACTAGCAACAGTTGATTATTTCATAGTTTTCGGTAGCAAATGCTTCATAAAGAGAATTGATGAAAAACTTGGTAAGTTTGAATCCAGAGCAGATGAAGGTATATTTCTTGTTTATTATTGAAAAATTAAAGCTTATAAATGTTATAACAAATAACCAAGAAAATTGTTGAAAGTGCAAGTGTCAGAATAGAAGAAGATGGAACATAAAAGATTAGTGATCTAGTAGACATTCTTGAAATCATTGAAGAGGAAGGCTTTGAAGAATCAGATGAAGATGAGGAAAAGGAGAAGGAGAAAAATGGAACCAAGACTCCATCCAAATATGTTTAGAAAAATCATAATGAAAGTGACATCATTGGGGATATAAAATAAGTAATTCACACCAGAAGAATGATGGTAAGTGAATCTGAACAAGTTAATTTCTCTTTGTTATCTAAAATTTAGCCTAGAAATTTTTCAGAAGCTAGACATGATGAGCATTGGGTTAAGGCTATGGATGAAGAATTAGATCAGATAGAAAATAATGATACTTGGGAATTAGTGCCTAGACCAAAAGATCACAATGTGATAGGAACAAAATGGGTTTATATAAATAAGTTGAATGAAAATGGAGAAGTAACCAAAAATAAAGCAAGATTAGTATGTAAAGGATATGCTTAGATTGAGGGAATAGATTTTGGAGAAACTTTTGCACCAGTAGTAAGGTTAGAGGATATTAGAATGTTTCTTGCATATGTATTATTTAAAAATTTTAAAGTATTTTAGATGGATGTCAAATCTGCCTTCATAAATAGGAATCTTGAAGAAGAGGTCTACATTGAGCAGCCTAAGGGGTTTATTATATTGAATATTAGTAATCATGTATGCAGATTGAAGAAAGCATTGTATGGATTAAAACAAGCTCCCAGAGCTTGGTATGCAAGACTTGATAAGTACCTGCAAGATCAAGGATTCAAGAGAGGATTTGTTGATAGTAATCTTTACATCAAAATAGAAGGTAAGCATCAATTGATTGTTATGGTATATGTTGATGATATCATTTTTGGAGGAAATATTGAAAAGATGACAAAAGAATTTTTTGATAGAATGAAAAAATAATTTGAGATGTCTATGCTTGGAGAATTATCATTTTTCTTAGGATTACAAATATTTCAATCAAATAAAGAAATTTTTATATCTCAAAGTAAATATGCCAAGGAATTGTTGAATAAATTTAGTTTTGAGAATTGTGTACCAATTGGCACACCTATGTATAGGAAATAAGGTGAGCAAGGATGAAGATTCACCTATTATAAATCAATATTTATATAGATCTATGATTGGTAGTCTTTTATATTTGACAGCATCGAGACTAGACATCATGCATGTAGTAGGTATGGTTGTAAGATATCAGTCATCTCCAAGAGATAGTCATGTTCAGTTGGTGAAAAGAATATTTAGATATATCAAAGGGACATTAGATTATGGATTATGGTATCCCATAGGGAAAGATTTCACTTTAGTTGCTTATATAGATTCAAATTGGGTAGGGTGCTTAGATGACAGAAAGAGTACAATTGGAGGAGCTTTCTTCCTTGGTGATAACTTAGTATCATGGCTAAGCAAGAATCAGAACTTAGTATCACTTTCTTCAACTGAATTAGAATATATTGCAGCAGTATTGTGTTATACTCAAGTGCTTTGGATGAAGTAAACTTTGGAAGATATCAAGGTAAAGTATGATGAACATATTTCCATTTTTTGTGATAACACAAGTGCTATAAATATTTCAAAAATTGTAGTAATGAATTCAATAACAAAACATATTCCCATTAGATATCACTCCTTGAGAGAGAAGGTTGCATATCAATAGGTTAAGTTGGAATATATTAGTACTACAGAGCAAATTATAGATATTTTCACAAAGGCACTACCAAAAGACACATTTGAGTATTTACGAGAGAAGTTGGGAGTAATTTCCTTTACTTCCTACCATTGAGGTTAGCATCAGTTGAGGGGGAGCTAAGTGTTAGCTCTAGGTAGGCGCTTTGCCATTGATGTCAAAGGGGGACAATAATAGGTACAGGTGTAGGTGCAAAAAATAGGTACAGGGAATAGGGACATGTTACTACAATAAGGGGAGTTACTGTATGTTTTCAAATGATAGTATATGCAGGTGATAGGATGTGGCAATTTCAGGATTGAGGTTTCCATCAATGACAAAGGGGGAGATTGTTGGAAATATTTTCATTGATGTCAAAGGTTTAGCATTATTGGTGATAAAGGCCCCATTACATTTAATGTTATTTGTAATAAATATATCTTGGATAATATGAGTTAATACTTATTTAATATTAATGAATATATTTTTGGTTGCATATGAGACAAAAGAAGGGACCATGGAGAAGTCAAAGAGCCATGGGGTAAAGACAAAAGAAGGATGGGATGCATTTTCCCATGAAGAGTCATCTTAGGGAATACCAAGAGTCACCAAGTGAAGAAAAAAGAGTAAGGGTGTAATTTCTCATGGATACTTTGAGGAATATGAAAAGTCACCAAAGATAAGGACAAAAGTGGGCAGGACGTTTTTTTATCATGAAGGATCACCACATGACTTTTCAAAGGCTTGAATATTAAGGGTCATACAAGTTTGGTGCCATTTTCCATGAGGATTGAAGGGTCACAAAGGGGGAAGACCAAAGGTCATTTAGAAAGCTATAAATAAAGGCTTAGGAAGCCATTTGTAAATATGAAAGAAAGAGGTTGATTTGATATTGTATTATCTAGCTTAAAAGATCAATTGTGAGAGTTGAATATGATTTGTATTTGTTATATCTAGCTTAGAAGAGCAAAGGTGAGAGAGAGGAAAGAGATGATGTATTGAACTACCATTTATTGATATAGCAATATTGAGAGATAGGTGTGTGGTATACACAAAGGGTTTATTGCTCATGTGGGTTGCTGCTCATGAATAATATCTGGGTTGGTGCTTGACAAAGGGGTATAGTGCTCCTATGGGTTGGTGCTTGGCAAAGGGGTATGGTGCTCTTGCAAGTTTGGCTTTCAAATATTGTTTGTGTTGGTGCTCATTCATATACTTGAGATTGTTCTCTATGGCTTTTCCCACATTGGGTTTCCATGTTATATCTGGTGTCTCTCTCTTTCTTGTGTGATGTTTATTGTTTGAGTTTTATTATATATCTTTAATGTTTTATTAAATTAATTTGATTAAGGGAAAGTTTTATAAGATATATGATATACTAACTCACCCCCCTCTTAGTATATTCCATGCTTAACACAATCAAGATTTTAAAAATATCCATGATAGATATCATGGGTGTTGAGTTCCATGTTGAATTTGAGGTAATTGAGTTTTCTAAGTAAGATAATTATCTAGCACTCCTAGGAAGGCCATAGTTTTACATGAATAATGTTGATATGCACTTCAAGAATCTCTATATGACCTTTAAAAATGGCAATGAGAAGGTAGTGATATGCCTCTCAAGTGACTAAGGACCCCCTATATAGAAAGTTTTGATCTATATGATGAGATCAACCATATCTACAACATCATAGCACAAGGTCTCAAGACTCTCAACCCTAATAACCAAGAAGTGATTTTTTGGCAAGATGGATAGTTAGCCTTGGACACCATCAATATTGCTTGTGATTGATGGGTTGAAGAAGCTTATGAGATAACTAGTCATAAGTGCCTCTTAGTAATAATGAAGGTGCCAAAACCTATGATGACTAGATGGGTCTAGATTGATCTCACTTCAAATAGATGAGTCTCTTGTAACATACAGAAGTGAAAGAGAGAATTTCACTTGAGTAAAGGCAAACTTGTTGCACCCCAAAGATATGAGGGATCAATCCTATATAATAATACATCAACAACCTTGATTAATGTTTCACAAAGAAGGTAGATATGATAGATGCACTAGTGTATACTTTGAGAAGCATTTCCACTCATTGGTGGGTAGTGTAGAGGCCTAGCTTGCCAACTTGGTAAGATGTAAAAATAGTCATCTACACAAGATTTGAAAAAACCAATGAGGACATGAAATTTTATGCATACTCTAGTGATTTATACCCAATAGCACACATATTCTTACGTAAAAGAACATAGATCTATTGTGGCACAAACATCCTAAGGAACATATGGGTGCATGCCTTCTATATAACCTTGAAGATGTGGGTGCAAGCTTGGTATATGGTCAAAAAAAAGCATCACAAGAAATCTATTTGTGATGTTATAAAGGATAAATTTGTACACACCTCATTTTCCTCACATAACTTGGAATTGGTCATGACATTGCAAATAATTCAAAGGGAAGTGTTTGAAGAGATTACAATCTTAGAGGAGTGCCTAAAATATATGTTTGGGGAGAAAAGATTAGCATTCCAAACTTTAGTTTTAGAAATAATAAGTCAATAATTACTTGAGTGATAAAGATACAGATACATGGAAAGTACATAATTAGACATCATTTATAGGAAAGAGAAGCTCATGTGTCAAGTGGATAATAGCCCCCATGATGAGGAAAACCCTACTCATATCCACATCAAAACAACTAAAGGGAATAGGTAGGTTGAGGAAACACATTAGGAGAGAAATGATCCTTACTATGTACCACTCAAAACCACACAAGTAGACATTATCTCAAAGGTAGAGCCAAAGCTAGCCACTCTAGGTGCATATTGGTCCAATACAGATTTGGCATGAATTGTAGATCTCTTAAAGTATTTTAAAGATTTATTCTTGAAAAATTATTGAGACATGGGGGCACCCACCCATCCCTTATAAATATGAGCATAAATCTAGTAGATGATGTGTGACCTATCAAAAATGACCCCTACAAAATGAACCCCAATCTTTGTGCCAAGGTCAAAATGAAGATTAATGGTATGCTAGCCATGTGATTGATATACCCAATGCAAGAGTCAGAATGGGTGAGCCTCAAGGTTATTATAATTAATAAGGATGGGTGGATAAAAATTTAAATTTATTATTAACTATTAAATTCCACCTATATCATTGACCCCTTCTTGACTCCATTCACTGATGAGGTTTTGGATGGCATCATAGGTTACAAAATCTATACTTTCACTAATGGTTTCTTAGGATACATCTAGTCCAAATTGAAGAGGAGGATAAGCCTTAAAAAACCTTGTGATAGAATGAGGTTTGTTCACCTATAACATGATTCCCTTTAGGCTCAATAATGTGCAATCTATATTATCTAGAATGGTCATCGCCATGTTTAAGGATTTTATTCGTAAGTTCCTCCAGGTGTACCTTAATGATTAGACTATGTATGGTCTCATGAAAGACCATTATGAAAAATTGTGCCTCATATTTGAGAGGTTATAAAAATTATAAATATCCTTAATCCTCAAAAAGTTTGTCTTTATGACACTATTTAGCACCTTGCTTAGGCACAACATATACAAAGATGGTCTGCTCATCGATCCCATAAACATTCCAAATAATCATTTAACTCTAGACTCCTTCCACATAGAGAGATGTTTGTGCCTTTCTTGGCCATTATAGATATTATATAAATTTCATAAGGAGATATGAAAATATTGTGGCACTGCTACAAGATCTCTTGTACATGGATGTCTTATTTTATTGGGGAAAAATGTAAGAAGATGCCTTTGAAACTCTAAAACTCAGATTGGCTAGCATACATACTATAATTTCTTGACTAGATGACCCAATTCCACATCCATATTGATGCATCTAGATCTACAATTGGTGTCATTATGGTGAAACATAGTGAAAGAAAATGGATCATCCCATCTCCTTTACAAGTATAATATTGACCCAAGTAGAGTAGAACTATACAACAATTGAGTGTGAGGAATTGGATATGGTCTATACCCTACAAAAATCCATGCAATATTTATTGGTGACCCCATTCATCTTCTTCATAGACCATGAGGTGCTTGAGTACCTCATGAGCAAGCCCATTATACATGGGTGCATTTGTAGATGGATATTTATATTTCAATAATTCCAGTTCTTAGTTGTCATCAAACCTAGAAAATAGAACTCAAGCCTAGACCATTTATCCTAAATCTACTCTAGCAATGTAGTAGTGCCTATTAAAGATGGCATGCCAGATGCATAACTTTATCAACTTTATTACATACCTAAGGACTTGGTATAGATATCCACTTTACTAACATTTGGGCCTATTCCCTAGATAATGGAAACCAAATAAAAGAAACAACTATAATTTTCATTAACCCTTTTAGCTCATCAGTCAAGAACTATACAAACTAGGCCAAGATGAATTCCTATTCTAATGTGTATTAAAACATGAAAGGGACTCCATTTTACATGAAGCACATGAGGGGAAGTAGGAAGCCATTATGCTAGAGATGTAATGACATGAAAGGTATTTAAATCATGCTTATGGTGGCCAATCATATTCTAAGATGTAAAGGATTGCATCAAGGCATGTGATATATGTCAGTGCACAGGGAAACCCAACCACCAAGATGAGATGTCTCTCATACTAGTTCTTACCTAGGCACCATTAAAAAAATGGGTCATTGATTTTTTGGGCCAATCACTCCCATAATAAGGTACATAGGCATAAGATATATTATAGTGGACACCAACTATTTCATCAAGTGGGTTGAGGTAGAACCAACCATAAACCACACAACCATCATAGCTAAAAGGTTCTTATGGAATAAAATTATAAGTTGTTATGGGTTTTCACTAAATCTAACTAGTAACAAAGGCACACACTTTATCAATAAAACTATGTAGATCTTGATAATAGAATAAATGGTGGTACACCATAAGATAATCCCTTATCATCCACAAGTGAATGTTACTACTAAAGCATTCAATAAGATACTAGGAATGTGCCTCACAAATATATGTGATGTTGGTCATAAATATTAGGATGATAAAGTTTCAACAGTATTATGGGCATATTTCATAACCTAAAATCACTTAAACAAAGTTACACCATTCTAACTAGTGTTTGCCATAGAGGCATTTCTACTGATGGAGTTCTTTGTTCCCTCATTGTGCATTAAATGTATTTGTCATTTGAATGACCAATAATATTTGAAAGAGAGGTTGGAAGACTTGGATCATTTATATGAGGTTCATGCCCAAGAAAGGTGGAGCTAATATATAGAGAGGGCATGCAAGAATTTATGGCATGACAAACATATTAAGTGCAAGGTACTAATTGAAGGAGCATTGGTTTTACTTTATGACTCCAAGTACCTCAATAAATTAGGAAAGATAAAAATTATGTGTATGGGACCATATGTCATCTAAAATATATTAGAAACTAGTGCATCTAAGTTACACACATTGTCAAGTGAAATACTCCCTAAGTATTTCAATGACAATTAATTGAAGCCTTATAGGTAATAATATGGTGTTTGGACCATTAGATATTAACTTACTAGTCATAATTCAATTGAGTTGTGTTGACCCAAATGATGTTTGGCACAAGCCAAACATTTCCTTTTATTTTGTCGTGTTCTTGTAGAGTGAATAAATAGTGATTTTAGGCCCACAAGAGAACTATTATGGCACTTCCATGCATAAATCCATTTTGGTGAGTCAAGCATGGATGCTTTCTAAGCACTTGAGCCAGACACCTAAGTTTATGGGCATGTAAAACTTGCTAAAATTTATAAATATGCATACCAAGTGATGAAAAGAGGCCCATAAGATGTTAAGTGTGCTTGAAAAGAGAGAAAGGTACACAAGATATTAAGTGTAAAAGACACCTGAAGAGTGAAGTGTTGGAAGACTAACACAAGAAATTTGTATGCAGTAAGATAGGCCAAGAAAAGAGATGAAATCACAAATAAATTGAGCAAGACAAGAAAGTGCACTTGAAATAAAAGTACAATAGGAAGAGAAGATGGAACCATGGAGGTTGAATCACATGCATGTGAGGTGTTGTGCCTAGATTACCATAAGTAAGGTGAAGGTCATGCCATGTGAAAAAATCATCAAGATAAGTTAGAATCCACCCAATGATATGTGGGAAGTGACCATTTAAATTAAACATCACTTCATTGAAAATACCATTTGGAAAATTTATTTAGGTGATAGTAAAGGCATAAAGATCTGCATTAAATGTTGAGGTGGTAGTGGATTTTCATGGATTTTTTGGTTTTGCATGAATTACAATAAATATAGTCACTAACACACTATTAATCACCTAAAATTAAGAGGGTAGTTAAATTAGGGGTATAAAATAATGAAAGGCCAATGATTTAGGTTACAAAACTCAAGCTAATTTACACCCAAAAATGTAGAGCACACAACCAAAGCTAAACTAGAGCTAAAGTAATAAAATTTTATGAGAGTGAAACCTTAAGCACCCATAGACACAAAAAGTGAATGAATAGAGAGATTTATTATGTTCCCTTTGGTATTGGCATAAAGAAGTGTGGGACAATAATTATGCAAAAACTAGGTAGCTTAAAAGATAAGTGACACTAAGGCCACCATTAATTGAAATCAAAGATCAAGAGTTGAAGTCATAATTTTATATCTCATGACTGTAAGGAGTGGTAACAAAAATTATAGTCTTTAGAAAACTAAACAAACTACATTTCAACACTAGCCATTTTAGGATGGGGTAGAAACATATAAGTTTTAGTCTATCGTAGGTGTAAAATGATTCCAAAAAAGCATGGAAAATGGTAAATATAACCACTATAAATAATAAATCATAGCCATTAGAAGGAGTTAGTATCACTAAATTTGATCCTAAGGCACTTAAAAAGATGTCCTACTAGGAAATAAATTTTCTCACAGAGGTCTTGGTAGGAGACAACTTGACATCTTTCATGTATACCTTTTGACTCAAATAATTCAACCATCACACCTCAAGAAATGTGAAATATCTAGTGCAAGAATGGGTGGTAGATAAGGGGGAAAGACAAAAGTAGGCATGAAATTTTTTTATGTCTTCATTTGGGATAGACTGGTGACTACCAACACAACTTGGCTCTAAGAGTTTCCATGTTTTAAGAATCTAGAGGAACTCATGTAGTTTTTCCTCTTACACATCCATTGAGATTACTTCTACTTTATGGGGAGGTGAATGCAATTATCATCAAGCCTTATTTACCAAATCACTGAGCTCTGATACTCTAGTGTAGACATCCATTGGATGATGGTGGATGATGCTAAATTTGAAATGGTCATGAAACTCCTTGGGTAATACAAGGGAGGGTTTGTATTCCTTATAAAAGTTATCAAGGAACCTGGTATGAGGGAAGTGATGTGTCTCATAATTTCAAAATTTTACCTTAATGGTTAGTGGATGGACATCACCAAGGCCTACCTATGAACAAACCATCACATGATGCAAGGGGTAAAGTTTAATATATCAAAATTCATTGTAGAAGAAATGATAAAGAATGAACTTGAGTGTCATACATCACTAGAGACCTTTAGGTGGGGATCTATTTTGATTCTAATTATGATGAAGGATACTAGTGTGTCATATGGTGATGAAGACAATCTTTAGGTCTTCCTAACACACAATCACTCCCTAAAATTAAATTACCACAACTTCACTTGCCCCTACCAAATTCTCCCATAGCTATAAGACTTGAGTGATGGGGTGGTGTGATCAATACATATAGTCATTTGGGATGGAATGGAACATCCCCAAAGAACTCCCTCAAAACATGTTTATAATGATAACCATTGTTATTATACATCACTTATATGTAATGTTTCTAGCACACATAAACATCAATAAGTTAGGTTGATTGAAGTTCCCTTATATATTTTATTCCAAGTACTTTAGGGATACACTAAGGATAATTCCTAATGCATAGTAAGTAGACATCCTAGTGAAATTTTTGGATTTGGAAATAAGTAGGTTATAGTGCCAACATATTCACCTAAGAGGGAAAGTTATCAAAGATGAGGAGGATGACTCAGATCACACTAACATCCATATCCTATTGGAAAAAGTGATTCTCAAGCACATCCACATGATATATTATGAGATTAAGTTAAAGAAATAAGGGTGCATGCCCTAAGAAAGATGATGACCTCCCATTATAAATCAATAAAGAAGGAAAACTAGCACTAGTAGCATATATAAAATATACCCATAAAAAGTAAGGAGAAAGACCAAAGGAAATTGAAGAACACCTTAGGTTGAATATCATTTCCAATGATGAAGCAACTCCCTTTACACTAAAGAGGAATCATGTGACATTCACATTTGGGATTGATTCAACCAGTAAAAGGGAGAAGAAAAATAATTCCAATGGGCCCATCGTAATTCCCACAATAACCTTGGTAGAGATGTAGGTGCAAGAGGTGTGTGAGGAAATAGAAGCAAATAGGTGTTTGAAGAGATGGAGGAGGAGGAAGAAGTAGGGATGAAAGTTTACATCATATAGGAGAATCAATAGAAGAAGAGCCCAGCTACAAAGAATTTTAGAAGGCCCTCTAAGGTGACATTATTACCACACTTGGAAAAGTAGATAAGCCAACAAGCACCTTAACCAAAAAACCTGCCACACAGCCTCCACAGACTAAGTTGGAAAAGATTGAAGCATGGATGAAGTTGGGGATGAGTGAGGTATAAATCATGAAGGTTTTGGTACTAGAGGAGAAAAGGGATGCTATTAGGAATAAAGGCATGAGCCAAAAAGAGATTAAGAAAATTTATGATGAGGAAATAAAGGATGAATGAAGAAGGGCCTTAGTGTAGGATAAACAAAGGAAGTTCGAGGAAAAAAAATGGACCAAGAAGAAAGGACCAAGAAAGAGAAGGAAGATAAAAAGCTTTCCATAAGCATAGAAGCAATTAAGGAAAAAACATCAAAGGAACCTATTTCCCCCATAAGCATGCCAAAAAAAACTACAACATAGGCACACCCAAGTAGTGAAGGGGCACTTGGAGATAAGGAAGGTGATCATGGCACCTTGAAAGAACAAATGGGGAGAATCCAAGAAATTGAAGGGAAATAGGAGGGAAATGCTAGCATTTAGGAAGAAGAAGTGGACAAAGGGGACAAGTACAAGGAAGAACCACTACTAGAGAAAGAAGAGGGAACCTCAAAGGAGAGTGCCAAAGAGAGCATTAACAGTGATGAAGAGGGAAAAGAGCATATGGATCTAACCATCACTAAATAAGAATCTACCAAGCCAAGCCTAATAAAAAAGGCACATACGGGCTGAATTGATGAAGATTACATGTTTCAGTATATATCCCCCACAATTTCCACAACTAGGATATGCCAAAATTTATCATTTGATTTTGATATATATATATAGATGAGCCTCATTATGAGATGCTATAGAAGGCCATACTGGACATACAAAAATTAGAAGGACATGATTCCATTCTCATAAACCCCTATGTAATGAACCCAATTAGATCAGTAAACATGCTCATTTGGATGGCATCTGAAGTAGCATAAAAGAACATCATTAATGATTTTAGGACCTCCAAATGGAATAAGATCACACTAAATACAAAAGAAGAAATAAAGGCCATGAATTATAAATTGTAGCAATTAGCTAAGTCCATAGAGCTAGCTGAGCCATCCCTCTTGGATGGTGTTGACACTTTAAATCTTTTAGAGGTTGACAAGGTATGTGTGATAGAAAAGCATATGCTCTTAAGGTTGAAGGTAGAGATGGTGCCAGAAGAAGAGGAGGACCCATGTGTCAAAATAAAATAGGAGATAGATATAAAGCTTAAAGATGTGGAAGACCTCTTTTCCCAATTTTAAGAGGGTGTAGATGTAGTTGATGCCATCTTCTACAACTTATCCAACTAGGTTTCAGTCATAAACACATGCCTTAAGAAGGTAAAGTGGGAAGAAGAGTTAATGGTGGAAGTATAAAGTATGAGAAGATTAGAGTGCACCCAAATAATGGGAAAGGTCAATTCCTTGAGTACATATAACAAAGACTAGGAACAAAGCCTAGAAGCACTCTTCTGTACCTTGAAAACCAAGGCTTGCAAACAAGGAGAAATCCTAGACTAAGGAGTAGCAAAAGCTAAGGCAAACCTTGAGGACTTCAAAAATGAATTAGAGAAGATGGATGTACTTGTTATTATTTCCACTTTCATGGATATAAATAGCACCATTGATGAAATCAAGATCACTATCAAGGGTTTTTAGGACTTTAGCACTGAATTAAAGGAGAGAACATCTAAGTTCTATGTGCTAAGGGAATTGAGATACTAGTTTGAGGTTGAACTAATAATTTTTTATGGGATAATTTTTGGCCCCTAATTTATCTAAGTATGGATCCATGACAACTCAACATATATCTTAGTGCAAGGCAATCATTTGGTATGATTGTTGTTTTGGCACATTTTACACCAGTTAGAGGAATCATCATATACCTAACGCTAGCTGATAGGAAATTTTATAGCACTCAATTTTTTTTAGGGCATATTCTTGAGTAAGCTACACATAGGGACCATATCATGAAGGGCTTAAGGTTATGGATCTATTGGAATAATGAACCAAGGCTCTAGCTTAGCACTTTTTGTGCACCTTCCACCTTGGCATGGACATGCTCCTAATTATTATAAAGTTGAGCTTGATCTAGTGAGTAGAGAGACAAAAATTAAGGTAGTGAATATCTATATAATTAAATATAGATATCTAGTTATGGACACCATTCATATAAGATTTATCATGGATACCTTTGAAGATCCACATTTTATTTCCCAAGCTCACCTATGAACTTTTGGGTTGTTAGTAGTTTTACATGAGCATGGGCTCTATTCCATTGATATGTACTCTATTTCTTTGAATCTTTTTTAATGAAAAATGGAATTTAAATTAACTAAGGATTGATCTAGCTTATGTATTTATAGTTATGTTCTTTGATTGCAAATTTATTATGTAAGGTTTCCAATAGTTATAATGGTTAGTTTTAATATATGAACACTAAGTTCTAGCAAGATTTTGGTTCAACCCATTAATGACATCCCTATGTAATTTATCACATCCATAAAACCTTTGAATTAGCCTAAATATAGGATAATTCATGCACCCAAGCTTTGATGCCCTTATCGAGAGTGTTACCCTGAGCATGAACCCTTGTTATAAAGCAATCCCCTTTCCCCATCAAAGTGCCTAGATGATTCTTAGCTTAGTAATACCAAGGATTTCACCCTTGAGACCCTAGAACTAGCCAAATATAGGCATGTACACCTATGACCAGAATGAGCTCCCCAAATAAGCTTTATGCCTATCACTCCACCAAA
The DNA here is from genome assembly GCA_037957365.1 of Torreya grandis. Taxonomy (NCBI): domain Eukaryota; kingdom Viridiplantae; phylum Streptophyta; class Pinopsida; order Cupressales; family Taxaceae; genus Torreya; species Torreya grandis. Next base: position 391,735 of record JARHVA010007505.1, on the reverse strand, counting down.
AATGGCTTATGCTGATGAACCTATCAATGCCATTATTATAGTGACCAAGTCCTATGAATAATGAGTTGTGCCATAACACAAATAGCCTAGTATAGGCCCCATTTCTTTCTCTATTATGCTTTAGGTGAGTGCATAAGGCTTGTACCTTATGTGAATTGATGCTAGTGTAGTCGAGTGATAATTGTTATGCACTATGATATTTTTCTAGGTTTGTGTTTAGTTGCAACAAGTATAGAAATGACTTGGATAGACAAATAAACACTTGAAAAGAGTATACAAATTGAAACCCCAATTAAACTACAACATTACTTGATCCCATCTTTAGGTTTATTATAAAAAAACCTATCAACTCATCATCAGCAATATCATATTCATAATTATCTTTACTCCTCTTATATTGTGTCTTCTTCTCCTTTGGCTTCTTTTTTGCCTTAAATGCAACTTCTTTCTTTGTAGGTCTTCCTTCACTTGTCCTCATCTCATAGTATATTAGGGTTTCATGAAGTCCATCCATCTTAATTTTGTCTAGATATTAAATTTATATAATAGCAAATACCTTAGGATGAAATTTGGGAATTAGAAACCTTGAGACCTTTTTAACAATAATTGATTCTTTCATCTCTTCACCTATAACTCTTATGATGTTGACCACTTCATCAACCCTCAACAACTAAACTATAATTGTCTCATCTTTATTCATTTTTAAGATTTCAAACTGTCTTCTATGTGTTTTCAACTTTTCAAATTTGACCTTGGAATATCCCTCATGAATATTTTTTATCTTTTCACACATTTATTTGGTAGACATATAATGCATCACTTTCATAAGTTCTTCCTCTATTAGACCACACATAATGCCATTCATGGATTTTTAGTTGTTGGCACTAACATTCTTACTTGTTGCATCTAGAGGAGGAATAAGAGGTGAATTATAACCATACAAGATATATTTCCAAACATCATGACATTTAGACATCAGATACATCCTCATCCTTACAATCTAAATGGCATAATTTGATCCACTAAACAATGGAGCTTTGATTTTATAAGAACCACCTTGTGATTGACTAGCCATCTTCATTTGACTTAGATATCCTTTATATTATTAAACCTTGTTATAATGACCTAATTTGATACTAAATATTGGAATAAATACTACTAATATGGGGGTGAATTATTTTCTCAATATTTAATGAATCAATTCAATTCGATAATCTATGAGCATCTACAAAGGATCAATGCATAAATAATCAACTATGTAATCATAAAATAATAAAACATAAAGATTATGTAGGAAACCATCTTGGGGAATAAAACCCACTAAACCATGCACATGGAATATTGTCCTATAATTAAAATATTTAAATTTTAGTAAAGCACCCACTTTACAGGGAGCTCAAACCCCTATCTAGTTGAGAACCAACCCAACTAGTCTTCTATAAGCTCAATCTTGCAAGGAGGATCCAACAACCTTAGTTAAATTATCACAAAACAAGTAAAATATAATGTTTGGTCACATATATATGTCTATTTATAACCCAAATTTATATGAAAACCTTTTCATGCACTCCTTACCTGTTAATCTCACTCCACCAGTTACTTATCCCCTTTCGCTCAGTTAGCCCTTTATTTGGAAATATTAGATCAATTGACCTTGTTAAAAACCTATAGAAACATAGTTAGATATTAATAACATATTTATGATAGTCCTTTTATTATATACATGTTTTTAACCTATTCTATAAACTCAATATGCTTTTCTTAATAACTTTATATTCCAACTAGTCAAAATAGCCTTGTTAGGCCTTACCTTTATACTCAAATATTTCTTTTACCTATATTAGTTGGAAAAGATCCTTAACATACTTGGATTATGATTGAAATAAATAAATACACATGTTTCATGATTGAAATTATTGATACATTAGTTGGTTATAATCCATAAGGACCAAATCCTTCAGTAGGCCTAATGGCGATGTAATGTAATTAGATCTATCCTATCCACACATTACCACTCAGACCCTTAAGAACACATTATACCTTATCTAATTTATTAAAAACTTCATAAAATCCTCAAATATACCCTTCATAATATCACATTTTTTCCCCAACTCCACTTTACCCATTTCACTACTTGAACCTAGCAATTAGGTCTCCTTGCAATAGGCCTTTTCACTGCCTGTAAGTCTATCTTTTAATATTGACTCATATAAATAAATATCCCACATAACCCATGCATTAAAAAATATTAATAGTATATTTAATATTAAAATAACTTCCAAAAAAGTCTTTAGTGACCATCACATAGGCCAAAAGGCCTCAATAATACTCTAGTAGATAGCTTACTCATAAACACTCAACACTGTCAAAATAAAGTCAAAATCACTTAACTTTTCAAGATTGATTAGGAACTTAAAATGAGAAAAAATGAATTAAAATTATCCTATTAGTAATTTTTATATATTTGGATCATCCATATTAGTGAAAATAGACTCAAAAACATCTTTTTCACACACACAAATTTCCCTATAGGATTAAAAATATAGTCAAGAAAAACAACTTATGGGACACCCATTGGGATACCTTTATGATCTTCCAATGGATTTTTTTTATAACATATAGTATCATTATACAATATTTTTATAGATATTATTAATGGTAATGTATCAATATTGTTCATGTAGACTAATATCACTATGTGACTCTACACAAACTCCATTGTGCTAGATAGGCCAGTTTGATGACAACATTTTGCTTGATTGCAAGCATCATCAAAAATTAAATATAAGTGAAATATGAGTAATATGTATTGAATGATTAACCCATACCTTTATATCCATTTCTAATCCTCTACAACTAATCCCTAGACTCATATTCATTCTTACCTAGGTTTCTCACTATTCTACTTATTAGGTTAGTTTAGCGATAGGCTACCTTCAATGATTGATTTTTCATAATTTTGATCTATAAAATGATCATAAAATATATTTAGAATAAAATATGAGTCTATCAAATCATCCTCCAGTTACTTGCATGCTTTGACCTAGTTAAACCCACCTATAGCATCAAAAACCTTGAAAACATGGGTTTTATGTAGCTTTTATTCATTATCAAGACAAACCAAAAGTACCTAGGAGAGATTGAAGAATAATAAATATGTTTCAATAAATAACATAGGTAAATTTTGAAATTATAAGACAAACCCAATTATATATTTATTATCACATCTATTTAAGGGTTTTAGGAGGGTTTTGATTGTCTTACCTTCTTAACAATAATTCTTAAAGGATTGCCCCTCAATCCTAAAACCAATGCCAAAGATTTAAATTTAGGGACATTTAAAAACTAAAATTAAGTGATAAATATCTCATAAAAATGTTTCATGTGCCAATGAGCATGAGAAACTTCTTCTTAGGTTTGCAACCCTTAATTCTGTACACAGAGTTTTCATCAAAAATATTATTTTTTCCTATAGGATTATGACTTCAAAATTTGTAATCATGATTTATATGTCATATTAGACCTATTTAAATTATATAAAGAGATTTATCATATTTTTAAAGGAACTTTAACCCACAATAGGCCTTTATAAGTCACCTTGTGTACTTTAGGCTTTATACTGTTAGTCTTTCTTGGACTATGAGCACCACCTAAAACCTCTTGTAATGTATTGAATACTTAAACCTCATGTCCTATAGAATCACAACAAGTTATCACTATAATATAAATGATAACATATATATCCCATGGCTCAACACACCATGCTACTAGGCTTATCTCATTAAGTCACTAAGCCTACAACTTCTCACTAACTCACTTATGTATATTAGATATGGAATTACCAATTATGATTGGTCATTGAAAACTCTTAGAAACATCTTGTACTAATACAAAATACCTTATTCATATGTCATATGATTTCATCCCATGTTCTAAAGTTTCCTTCCATGTACATCCAAATCATATAATGTTTATCTCAATAAGCTACCAAGCCTACATTTTTATACTAGGTTTCCTATACAAGGACTATACCTCAAAGCTTCACCTTTTTATCACTATAGATGCACTATAATTTTAATAAACATGTTAAATCACCTTATCACATGTTATAATATTACTTTTCATAGTTTTAAGCTCATACTATGTCCATTCTTAAATAAATATATTATCAACTAGATTTGTTGTGCACCTTGTATGTTCCTTTAGTATTCATTTGTATTTGAACATGAACTTGACAAGTCACGAATTCTTATAAAGAATACCATGTTACCTTCAAAAAAATTATCAAAAATATAAATAAACCTCCTTAGTTACTGTTTATCAATTTTGACCCTTGGTTAAAATTAGTCAACTCCTATCCTTTTTGAACTTTGTTTAATAAGTTCACCCATGACCTATAGGGGTGTGTTTGTAGTCTAAAACATCTACATATCCATAGGCCATCCTTGGTCCAAAGTCTAGGCCTAGAAATAATCAAGTCAAATAAATTCAACTTTGGTCAAATAGAGTCAAACTTAGTCAAAGGATGTAAATATGTGTTTTGGGTCTTAATGTGGTTTCTAACATGTTTTAATCTCTTTTCATGTAATTTATTTACATCTCTCACTTTCAATATGCAAAAATAGCTTATCGGCCCACTTTAGGCTAGATTCAATAACTTTTACAGATGTTAGGTGGCATCATGTTAGCTCCAAAAAGAGAATAAACATGGAGAAGGTCAAATGGATTTAGTGGCAGGTTTTTAGGAGGCCAAGATTTAGTTAAAAGTTAGAAAGGGTAGTTTTCCTCAATTTTAGGCCCTTTTGGGAACTTGTACGGCCACCACCATCTGATCTCTAGCTAAAAATGTGGGTGGGGTGTCTCTTCATCTCCCCTCCTCCATTTCCACGTTTAGACTTGAATTAGAATTCAAAAATTCTCTTTTGAAACTCATTCTCCCATTCTCTCCCCTTGACACACAAAGAAGGTTCAACTTCAAGCACTTGGTATGAAAGGTAAAAGAAGAGTTGGAGGGAGTGATTCTTTAGGTGGATTTTAATATAAATTTACTTTATTTTCATAATAGTATTTTTTTTTGTGCCTCCTCTTTTATGAACAATCGCTAACAATCCAAGTAGTATTTTGTAGAATTACATCCAAGAGGGTAGAATTATGCAATTGTTTTTGGTTTTCAGTGATCATTAGATTTGAGTGAGCTTGATAATGTGTTTATAGGTTGTAATAAGGATATATTATTCATGTTTTCAATATCTAACACTTCATCTCTTTATCTTTGAAGGAGTTGGCAAAAGGTGCTAGTTTCATGAGAGTTCCAAGGTCGAGTACAAGTTAAGTGTTCCAAATGTTCAAAGAACTCTATGATGGTAATGATATGTTTGATTTTAATTCATAATGAGTATTTACATGTTTAAATCTGATGTAAATTTTAACTAGTACCATTTCAAGGTCAATTTGGTCACATTATCATGGTTTAGTACCCTACCAACTTCAGTCAAGCTTGTACTTATTCATGGGAGGTGTATGGAGGTGAGAGAGAGGTGAAGAACATGGTGGAATCCATGTAAAGTTACATCAACTCAAAGATTAATTTTTTTAACATCATAATGGTCTAGTATGTCACTCAATCAATTATCACTTCAAAAGAGATTATTTCATGTTTTGGTCTCTCAGTCCCTAAATGCAGAAGTAGAGGTCATGTGCCTTTCTTGAGTTAATGTTTGAAGTGATGAATGATACTATCTACTTTTAAATTAATTTAAACTAGTATCCTAATCTACCTGGTCTAAATATGTCAAATTTTAGACCTATAATCCAAGTGGAAGATAGGTTTTGAGCTTCTCAAAAATGGCAAAAAACACTAAAAATAAGTAATCATATCTACAAGATTCTAAGAGAGTTTTGGTGTTTACACTATGTGTGGAGGTCCTAGGAATTGTAAAAAGGTGTGAAACATTCCCAAATGGGCCAAATTTAATTCATAAGTATTTGGTTTCCTTAGGGATGATAGTGGCATAAAACGACCTTTTGGAGGTCATACCTTGTCTGTATAATAAGGGAGAAAGGGCAGTAAGTGCAAGGTTTCCAAAGTGTTTTGGTTTTCAGTTGTTTGAAGTGATAAAAAATGTAATTAGGTTTATATGGATTATTTTAAACTAAATAAGGAATATAGATACATAACTACTGTCTCTATACCCAAATTCACCCTAGAAGGTACCTACAGGTCTGACTATAACAAGCACCTCCAACCCAACATGAGGATTGAGATATATGGAGAGGTTTCAAGGTCTTGATATGGGAAAAAAGGGATATAAAAATAAAAATGAATGAATTGGATAAAATAGGTGAGTTATAAGGAAACATAAAAATTCGAAGATCAAACATGGTTCAAATACCTCCAAAATGACCTACAGGCTTAGGAACACATGGTTGACAGTCATGGTATGGAGCTTGTCAGTAGCCAAGGTGAGATGATGTGTAGAGTGAATAAAAAAATAAAAATGAGTTATGTGATCATTTATGTTGGTAAGGATATTTTAAAGTACATTATCCATAATTTTTAGTGGTTTTCAACTCACCAAAGCAGCCTATAGCCATACCAAAATAGGCACATATAGCCAATGTATTTGGAAACTATTTTCAGTCAAGGACCAATGAAGTTTTGAACCCAAAGAAAATAATATATATGGATAGGTTGATATAATAGTATGATAAAAATATAAATATAGTTTAATTAATTTGAGGATAAAAATCATATAAGAACACACCTACAACCATGGCTTAAGGGGACTATCATAGTCAAGCAAGGGCATGAGCAATGGAGGAGTCCATAAAGGTTGATACCCAAAAAAAGATGTAGATGGTTTATAATTTTATAAAAAGGAATAATTAAATATAAATTTAAGATAATTACATCCAAAAACTCATGTAAAATCCACCCAAACACCTCCCATACAATCCTAACTGTCTCTGTCCATACAATTAGCTTACTTAGGACTTATTTCAAGGGGCTAAAAACGGTTTTCAAATGAAAACAAGTTTATAAAGGTTTAAAAAGATGAAAATATTTGTTTGGATATTATTAAAACATTTTAAGAGTCAAAAAAATGTAAGGATACATGAAGATAGGATCTATAGGTTAGTTTGGGTGAAAACATGCAAAAAATAGGGTTTTTGTGGCCTTTTTTTTAAGGAAGATTGAGTTAGTTTGGATACCTAGAATTGGAATAAAATAAATAAATTTGGTAAAAATTAATATCATGACCTCTTATATCTCTAAAAATATTCAATTTTCATGAATTAATAGGCTTGATACTCACTATTTTGTCTCAAACCTACCTTAGTCCATGGATGCAGGAAAAAGACTAGTTTTGGGAAATCTTGGTAATAAGAGGCTTGCACTAATTTTGAATAAAAATTGGGATTTTTACAGATTAAAGACACCTATATGAACCTAAAAAACTAAATTATAATGTCTTTAAATTAATGGTTTGGTCCACACAAGGAGCTTTGCATGAAGGTCTAGTGGGAAAACATGCTTTCCCAACCCCAAGCAAGATGTCAACTCAAATTACACACTTCCAAAGGAATTATAATGTTTTTATTAATTTTTTTATGGTAAAATATTATTAATTAACACTCTAGGAGTCCATTTAAATATAAAAATATCATTTATTAGTGCACAAGGGGTAGACAGGTTGCTTGGTAAGGCATGATCCATCTTCCAAAGTAGGGGCAACTTCCAATTTGGTTTCTTGGTAAGCCCTAAAAATTGATTAATCATGTTATTGGGTAAATTTAATAGGTTTGATTGATTTTTTTTGGAATTTAAACACCATGGAAGTCAAATTTGAAGATTAGATATACTAGAACCCTCATAGAATGTAATAATCCTATTTGAAGGTCACTTTCATTTGCTTGTATCTTCTCTAAAATTTTTCATGGGACATAAAGGATTTTAGGAAATTTTAATGAGTTCCTTGAGGTTAAAAAATTTCAGTTATGAGGAGTGTTCAATGTCACATTTTAATGAACAATCCTTAAGACCAAAAAACCTCTTAAACCCTCCTAAAACCCTTAAACAGACTCGATGGTGGAAATCAAGAAAAAAGTGTAGACAAATGATAGAATTAGACTAGGGGTATAGTAGTAAAGTTTAAGAGGACATTATTGGGATTCTAGATATGTGAATTTTTTATACGGATCCATAGATAATAGAGGGGAAAAAGGCTTGTTTTCACCATTTTTGATGGAGTGAAAATTGTAGAAGGATTCAGAAGATGAAATAAGTTTTGAGAGGAATATATAAAATTTATATAACTCAAAAAATTCACTTAAGCTAATTAAAATTATTCTAAGTGTCCTAAATAGGCTTTCACTTTTGGACACTATAGTAAGCCAAGTAGTGAACTTTGGGGTAAAGTAGTGAAAAGTGATCAAAGGGGATTTTTAAAGGTTTATTATTTAAAATGAGGAGTTTTAGAAGGACTTAAAAATTGTCATGACCCATTTTTTATGAATTTTTTTGTATATTTGGAAGGTTTGGAGTGCCAAGTGGTAAGGGTCCATAGAATGAGCTCTTTTGAAACTACCTAATATGATTGTGCATGCCCACAATAATATGAATGATCAGAGACCAGACCAATGCATGGATGATGTTTTTGGTAACCTCTCCTATCATCTATATCCATTATACTTCATTTTTTATATGAAAAAAATATTTTTCGAAGGATATTCAAGTAGGTAGATTCTTGTGCAAAATTTGTAGTTTTTTGCCACTTTTCAACTCCTTTATGACCTATTTTGACAAGTTTACTTCCTAAACTGGCATGGATCACCTCAATCATATTTAAAATTTAAATTTAACTCCCTTTTTTACATTGACACATGTCCAAGTGACCCTTGGACTTTCTCTTGCTTGTTCTCTCTCTTTAGGCTATAAATAGGCATTGTTTTGGCTTGTTTTAGAAGCCTTCATTGGTTGATGGTGAAGCTCTAGAAAAATTTGTACATGAAAAAATATTGAAGAAATATTAAAAGTGTTAATTCCACTCATACACTGCAATATTGTGTCATGACTTGAATCATGTTGGTCTAGTTTAGTAAAGTTGTCTTTGTTAGTTTTGCACTCTTGATAGTCTACCAAGTTGTAGATAGATGGTTGTTGTAGATCCTTAATAGTATTCCTTCCAAGTGTAGAAATATTATAAGTGATTCATGAATGTATTCCTTTGATGTCATTCATTTTCTTCATAAGAGTCATCCACCTTGTTGAATCTAGTTTGTGAAACATTGATACAATGATAGTTCTAAGGTTGTGAGTCTTGTGTAGCAAGCACATTATTCATCTTCAAGTAGTATTTTCAGTCAATTATGAGTAAAATTTACATTGGTGTATCACTTCTTAGTTGTTTTATTTGTGTTGCTTAAACTCTTTTCATTATCAAGTTGTTAAAGTAATTCAAGGGCAATATATAGAAAATCTAGGGAGTTAGCCCTCATAATACTAGAGATTCATCTCTCCCATAAGCTCCCACAATATTGAGATATGAATCCATGTTGCATAAAATTTTATGATATGAACTAATGATATTTGAGTACACAATTTGATTCTAATAGTTTTTTCATGCTCAGTGGTACTTAGAAGTCCTAAAAGATTGTTCAAGATTGGTGCTAGTCTTGGCATAGTTGAAGATAGAAGAAACATCTACATTCAGTAGGTGGTGACTCCATTAAATATTTTAAGTCTTTTTTTGATGATAAATCCTAAAATTCCATGCCAAAGGTGACTACTAGATCTACTTCTAAAGGAGTAACTTTCAATTTTATGCATCTACCCCCATATTCCATCAAAAGGTTTAGGTTTTTAACTACTCATCCTTATAAAAGAGAGTTGGTGTTTAAACATTATAAGTTTGTGTTGCATTAATTTCTTGATATTCATATTTATCTTTACAAGATGGATATAAGGCAACCATGTGTGGCTTACACTAGGGTATCTCCCTTACAACTTACCTAATATTATCAAATTCTAGGAGCAACCCTTAAAAGTGTTCCATATTTTAGTGGTGATGATATTATTACTACCATTGATCATATTAGGAATATAGAAAAATTATATAACATTCATAACATCATCCAATAAAATATAGCCATTAGGTTTTTGGGCTTGTCTTTCAAAGGAAAAGTGTTGGATTGGTATGGGACCTTACCAGTGAATTCCATTGGCTCATGGGATGGATTAGGAGACTTTTTAACTAGTAGGTTTGGGGAGAAGAGTGATCACTTATCCATAAATAAAAAATTAACGACCATTAAAAAGTCACCTCATGAATTTATGCAAGAATTTAATACTATATTCCAAAAAACTTGGGATGGAATCCCAGCTCTTATGAGACCCACCCCAAAATATGCATTTCTGTACTACTTGAAAGCATTAAATAGTGATATTACCATGATGATTCAATCCATGGGTGGGAACACACTACTTTATACTTATTAAATAGCCATAAATTCTTAGAATTGTCTTGCTCAAGTGGGAAAGATATCTCCTAGACCTTTAATGCCACTATTCCCTAATTTGTATCCTCCTAGTCAAGGTACATTGCCTACTTTAGCCCCTTTGCCTAATCAAGAAATTTATACCATTACTTCTTAAAATTAAATACATGAAGTTAAAATCTTGCTTCAAAGTGTTACAAGTGAGTTAGTTTCCCTCAAAATATAACAAGCTCAGGGTTATAGGCCATATCAAACATAGAATCAGTTTGGGCAAATAAGTAGACCTCCCTTCTAAAATAATTCACAAGGGCATGGTCAAATCACTCATGTTAGGCCTTACCATATCTAAAATCCAAATTAACCCTTAACCTCCAAAGCTATTGTTCCCACTAAAAATAATTTGGTCCAAGATCAGCCCAATTATCTATCCTTTGAACATGGTCAAGAGCAAGTGACTTATGCAAGTGAAATGCAAAATCAAAGCATGACAATGCAAGGTGATCAATCTTTTAAAAATTGAAATTTTGAAGTAACTATGTAAGGTGGGATGGTAAATTTGTAAACTCTAACTAATTAGACCCTCATAAATCATTTATATGGTGAGTTTTGTACCATTAATTATGTGGGGAATGCAAACAATCATAACACTAGTGTTGCTTCCAATACTAGGTCCAAAAGGAGTGTTATTGAGGAGACTAAGAGGATCAACCAAGGGCCTATTTTGAATCCTTAATTATCTCAGATTGGAATTAGGTCTAATTCAAATCCTAATGTTTAATAAAATCATAAATTATAGAGTACGAAGACAACTCCTATGCCTTCATCTTCATAAGCTACATCATGAGGTGTTAGTGCTCCTAAAGAGATTCCTAAGGTTAGTAATCCTTCTATAAATGTTGTGGATCAGATGAAAAATATCCATATGAACATATCATTGTGTGATTCTATAATAATACTAGGGTAGAAGGATATATTACAAAAGGAATTACATGGATTGGGTAAACAAGCTAGCCCACCTAGAAATGACAATGTGGTTTTAGTCAATGGAACTCAAGCTATGGATGGACAAGTAAAGAAAGATGAGAAAAATCCCAATTTTTAATTATCTTTGATTATTGGTGATTTATTGGTCCAAAATTTCATATTATATAGTGGATAAAGGACATCAGTTATGCCCAAATGTATAGTAGACAAGTTAGACCTCAAGTATGAGCCTATGACTAAAGGAGTTTTACAATTAGATGGATCACTAGCCAAGACCTTCAGGGTAGTCAAGGGTTTGAATTTGATCCTTCATTATTTTCATACTTTTCTAATTTCTCATGATATAGTGGTAGTATATTTACCTCCCTATTTTTCTCTTTGCTTATCAAGAGATTTCACATCCAAAATTGGTAGATACTTGGTAACTAGTTGGTCCTACATGGTGTTTAGGACAAAATATGGACTAAGGTAAAGATTGACTCAGAGACTATCCATAAATATCACTTTAAAACATACTCACCCAAGGTTGAAATTTTTAACTATGCCATCGTTGATGAGGAGGAGCTTCACATTGACCAATCTCCATCATCTTCTCTTGAGAGAGTTTCAAATTTGTTCCTAGATGAGTGGGGAGATGAGCACTGTGAACATGATACATATAAGTTTATTGAGGAATCTAGTCTTGAGTTATATTATTTGCATCAAAAATATTCTTTCATTCCAAATTTGATGAAGTCACATAAGGATGTGAATGGCTTATGGCAGCTATTCTTTGATGGGTCTAGAAGCAAGATTAGGGAAGGTGGTGGAGCTATATTGGTTTTACCTTTTAAGGAATGGTACTATTCAACCTTTAGATTTAAGTTATAATGAATTTGTAATGTATAAAAATATGATACCCTTATCCATGGCTTTAAATGGGCTATAAAAAGAAGAATTAGATAACTTCAAGTGTATGGGGATAGTGAACTTGTTGTGAATCAAGTTAGCAAACAAAATTTGACCAAGAACTCCTTACTCAAGTCCTATAAGCATCAAGTTTGGGATATTTTATAATACTTCATGGATTTTAACATCACATATATTCCAAGAGAATACAACAATCATGCTGATAGGTTGGCATCTATTGGAGCTCAATTTGATGTTCCAAAGAACATAAAAGAAGAGAAAAATCAACCTCATTTAAAGGTGACTGTGAGACCCTCAATATAGAATAATGTCACTAATTGGAAGGTATTTTAAAGTGACCAAAAAATATCCCTCTTCCTACAAGAATAATTTAAGTTCTCTATAAAAAACTAGTCTAAGATACAACAACAATATGGGGGCATATTGTCCAATTGAAATCAAACAAGCTTCCTAAAGGCTTAGTGACTCTTGAAAGTATTTTCAATGAGGATGATCAGCTCAAAAAGGAAAAAGTTAGGTATGTACACTAATAAATAGAAATATTAAAGGGTGTATATCTTTAAAGATAATATACTTACACTAGGGAAGGTATACACTAATCAAGAGAAGCATGGTTTTATTGAACTATGTACAGAGTTTAGTGATATTTTTACATGGGAGTATAGTGACTTGAAGGGTTTCAATCCTAGCCTAGTTCAACACACCATAGAGATATATGAAAATTCCAAACCCATAAAATAAAGATAAATACCAATCAATCTAAATATTGAACCCCTTATGAAGAAAGAACTCACCAAGCTAATTGAGTCTAAAATCATCTTCCCTATCAAACATCCTCTTGGTTGGCCAATTTGATTCTTGTTAGAAAAAATAATAGGGAGATTAGGTTATGTGTAGAATTTAGGGACTTGAATAGAGTGTCTTTGAAATATCATTATCCCCTTCCTTCTATAGAGCAAATCCTACAAGTTATGGCAAGTAGTGAGAGGTTTTCTTTTTTAGATGGGTATTTTGGTTATAATCAGATTTTGGTGAAGGAAAGTGACCAATACAATACAAAATTCACCAATAAATGGGGTAATTATGCATATAGTAAAATTACATTTGGTTTTTAAAATGCAAGAGATACTTTTCAATGTATTATGGATATAGATTTTCAAGGACTAATCAATGATATTGTATTGGTATATCTTGATGATGTAATAGTTTTCTCTAAGGAAGAAAAAGACCATTTGAAACAATTGAGGAAAGTATTTGAGAGGTGTAGAGAATATTTAGTATATATAAACCCAAATAAGTGTGTGTTTTCTATCCATGAAGGCAAACTACTAGGACACATTATTTTTAAAAAGGGCTTATCCATTGATCAAGAAAGAGTGAATGCCATCTTGGCATTGTCTTTGCCTAAACATAAGAAGGGTTTAAAAACATTTTTTAGTAAGATAAATTTAACTAGGAGATTAATTTCTAACTTTTCTAATTTTGTCAAACATATAACATCTATGCTAAGGAAGGATGAGACATTCACTTAGACAGGAAGGAGAAAAGAAAGTTTTGAAGAAGTCAAATAAGTTATTGCCCAAGCTCCTACTCTTGTAAGCCCATAATTCTCTAAAGATTATAATTTATAAAATTTTGGGAATGAATAAGTGATTTTTAACATGCTTACTCAATAAAATGATGAGAATTTGGATTCTCCTATTTCTTTCTTTATCCAAGGTTTGGAAGGGTATGAGGTGAAGTATACATATGTTCAAAAATCAGTGATTTAAATCAATAGAAGCTTGAATAAATTTAGACACATGATATAAAATAATAAGATTCACATACCTTTGCCTCATCATAGTGTAAAGGACTATCTATTGAGTATGGAATTGAATGAAAAAAGGGCAGGTTGGATCACTAAGGTGATGAAATATGACGTTGATATCAAGACAACCAAACTAGTGAAAGGTAAAGGGCTATGTAAGCACCTTGATTCAGATTTGAGGGAGAAAAGAGAAGTTTTCTTGGAAATTCATGATGATCCTAATACAAATACACATGTATCCATGAGAAGTTAGACATAATATATGATTCACTTCCTCCAAACTGGTGAGTGTCCACAATGTCTTAATAGAGCTAAAAGAAGGTATTATAGATTGCAATCTATTCCATATGTACTTGTTGATGGTTTGATATTTAAGAAGTATTTTTTATGTGTTATATTAATGTATATTGACTCTAATAATATTGAAAAAATAATTTTTGAGCTCCATGATGGACTAGTTGGTGGTCACTTTGCTCCTAAAACTATTGTTGCCAAGATAATGAGGGTTGGATACTTTTGGCCTAACTTGTTCAAGGACACTCAAAATTTGGTAATAAAATGTCAAAAGAATTCTATTTTTTATGATTTTTTTTTCCTTTCCTCTTCATCCCATCCAACTTGAGTAACCCTTTATGCAATGGGGTTTGGATTTTATAGGCCTAATCAATCTTGCTTCTAGTGCTAGTCATAAGTGGGTGTTGACTATCACTGATTACTTTACAAGGTGGGTGGAGGTTGTATCTATTAAGGAGATAAATTAAAGTTTATTTATTTGATTCTATAAAGGTATAGTTAAAAGTTTTGGAGTTTTTTCAATAATCATTTTAGATGATGCATTGGCTTTCCTAGGAGCAAGGACTAGTGAATGGGCTTTAAAGCATGACATCTACCTTAGCACCTCCTATAAATAATATCCACAAGGTAATGGACTAGTTGAGTCCACAAAAAATAATATAATTAGGATTATAAAGATAATAATGGAGGAGAATCAAATAACTTAGCATTCCAAGTTAAAGACAATTGTTTATGCTGATAGGATCACCCTAAAGAGAGCAATTAGGAACTCACCATACACACTTATGTATGGAATGAAAGTTAATATTAATACCTAACTTGAGTTACCATATTTAAACGTCACCTATCAGATATAATTGATAGATAATGAGAGCATGGAAGTCAGGTTATGTGAGTTGATGGAGCTTGAGGAGATAAGGGATCAAGCTATGCAAACTATGACCACTTATCAAGAGCAAAAAAAGAAGTATATTGATAAGAGATCCAATATTATAAGATTTAAGGAAGTGGAAATTATCCTAAAATGGGATGAGGATAGGTCCAAACCTAGAAAACACACAAATTTTGATGCTTTGTCGAGTGGCCCATATGTAACACTCAATGTAAGTCACATAATGATTTCCAACTTTCAAAGTTGGATGGAAAAGAGCTTCATATTATATTTAATAGGATATACATCAAGAATTATTACTAAATGTTGTATAATCCCCTTGTACATAGTTTCTTACTTTCCTTGTGTGTTCCCTAAGTGCTTGTGCACAAGTGTGTATTGTCTTGGTTTTGTCTTGTGTTGTTTTGCTTGGTCTTGTTGTGTAGTGTGGTGTGTTTGATTTAAGATTTACATTTTGGAATTTCCTTGTAGTAATCTTCAAGATCACATTGAATCCATTGGCCCTTATTTGGATAAGGATAATAATTTCAAAACATAGTCAAGCATGTTTATCCCAAGAGTTTACAAAAAAATTGATCAATTTTGACCCTTGGTCAAAATTAGTCAACCCCTATCTTTTTAAAACTTTTTAGAAGTTCATTCATGTCCTATAAGGGTGTGTTTTTAGTCTAAAACATCTACTTATCCATAGTACATCCTTTGTCCAAAGTCTATGCCTACAACTAATCAAGTTAAAGAAAGTCAGCTTTAGTCAATAGAGTCAAACTTAGTCAAATAATGGAAATATATGTTCTGGGTCCTAATGTGGTTTCTAACTTGTTTTAATCTCTTTTTATGCAATTTATTTTCATCTCTCAATTTCAATATGCAAAAAGATCTTATGGGCCCACTTTAGGTTAGATTCAAGGACTTGTAAAGATGGCAAGTGGCATCAGGTCAGCTCCAAATAGAGAATAAATGTGGAGAAGGTCAAATGGAGTTAGGGGTAGGTTTTTGGTAGGCCAAGATTCAGTTAAAAGTTAGAAAAGGTAGTTTCTTCTCAATTTAAAGCCCTTTTGGGGACTTGTATAGCCACCATCATCTGATATCTAGCTAAAAATGTGGGTGAGGGGTCTCTTCATCTGCCCACTTCCATTTACATATTCAGAATTGAAGGATAATTTAAAATTTTGATTTTGAAACTCATTCTCCCATTATCTCCCCTTGGCACATAAAGACGGCTCAACTTTAAGCACTTGATATGGAAGGTATAGGCAGAGTTGTAAGGAGTTCTTCTATAGGTGGATTGTAATCTAAATGTACTTAATTTTCATAATAAATATTTTGTGTTTTGGTTCCTCCTTTATGAACAATCACTAAAAATCCAAGTGGCATTTTCTAGAATTGCATCCAAGAGGGGTAGAATTATGCATTTTTTTTAGGTTTTCAATGATCTTTGGAGTTGAGTGATCTTGATAATGTGTTTTTAGGTTGTAATAAGGATATATTATTGATGTTATCAATATATAACACTTCATCTCTTTGTCTTTGAGGAGTTGGTAAAAGGTACTAGTTTCATGAGAGTTCCAAGGTTGAGTGTAAGTTATGTGTTTCAAATGTTAAAAGAGCTCTATGATGGAAATGATATATTTTAGTTTCATGCATAAGGAGTCTTTCCATGTTTACATCTAATGGAAAGTTCAACTAGTACCGTTTCAAGGCCAATTTTCTCACATTATCATGGTTTACTACCCTACCAACTTCAATCAAGCCTGTACCTATTCATGGGAAGTGTATGGAGGTGAGAGAGAGGTGAAGAACATGGTGGAGTCCATATCAAGTTACATTAACTCCAAGATTCATGTTTTTTATATCCTAAGGGTCAAATGTGTCACTCAAGCAATTGTCACTTTAAAAGAGACTCCACTTTTGGGCTCTCAATCCCCAAATGTTAAAAATAGAGGTCCTGTGCCTTTTTTAAGTTAATGTTTGAAGTGATGAATGACACTCTCTCCTTTTAAATTTCTTTTAACTTGTATCCCTATCTACCTATTCAAACTATGTAAAATTTTATATCTATAATAAAATTGGAAGATAGATTTTGAGCTTCTCCAAAATGGTAAAAAGCAACTGAAAGCAAGCAGTCATATCTACAAGATTCTAAGAGAGTTTTGGTGTTTGCATTATGTATGGAGATCCTAAGCCTTGTCCAAAGGTGGGAAACATTCAAAAATGGGTAAGATGTAATTCCTAATTATTTGTTTTCCTTAGGGGTGATAGTGGCATAAAATGACCTTTTGAAGGTAATACCTTGTCCATACAATAGGGGAGAAAGGGAACTGAGGCCAAGGTTTCCAAAGTGTTTTGGTTTTTAGTTGTTTAAAGGGACTCCAAAAGGGAATCAAGTTTATATGGATTATTATAAAGTAAATAAGGAATATAGATACATAACTACTCTCTCTATACCCTAATTCACCCTAGAAGGTACTTACAGGTCTGACTATAATAAGCACCTATAACCCAACATGAGGATTAAGATATATGGAGAGGTTTTAAGGCATTGATATGGGATAGAAGGGATATAAATGGAAAACTAAATGTATTGGATAACCTAGGTGAGTTATAAATAAAAATAAAAATTCAAATATTAAACATGGTTCAAATACCTCCAAAATAACCTACATGCTTTGGAACACATGGTCAATAGTCATGGTATGGAGCTTGCCAACAATCAAGGTGAGATGTTGTGTAGAGTGCATACAAGAATCCAAATGAGTTATTTGATAATGTGTGTTGGTAATTATATGTTAAATTATATTATACATGCTTTTTATTGGTTTAAAAACTCACCAAAGTAACCTATAACCATACCAAAATAGGCACCTATAGCTAGCCTATTTGAAAACTAGTTTTAGTCAAGGACCAATGAAGTGTTAAACCTAAAAAAACATATAGATGGATAGGGTGATATAATATGATAATAAAAATAAAAATAAATGATTTTAATTCATTTGAGGATGAAAAATATATAATAAAACACCTACAACCATGGCTTAAGGGGACTATCATAGTCAAGTAAGGGCATGAGCAATGGAGGAGTCCATAAAGGTTGATACCCAAAAAAGAATGTAAATGGTTTATAATGTGATAAAAAGGAATAAATACATAAATTTAATATAATTACATCCAAAAAATCATGTAATAACCACCCAAACACCTCCCATACAAGCCTAACTATCTCAGTCTGTACAGTTAGCTTGCCTAGGCCTTGTTTCAAGGGGCTAAAAGAGGTTTTCAAATGCAATTTTTTTCAAAAGGTTTAAAAATATCCAAAATATTGATTAAGATATTAAAAAAACATTTAAATATTCAAAAAAATTTAATTATTCATGAATATAGGAGCTATAGGTTAGTTTGGGTGAAAATATGCAAAAAGAAAGGGTTTTTATGGCCCTTTTTAGGAAGATTGAGTTAGTTTGGATACCTATACTTGTAATATAATCAAAAAAATTGGTAAAAATGAATATAATTACCTATTATATGTCAAAAATTATTCAATTTTCACGAATTAATAGGCCTAATAATGACTATTTTGTCTCAGACCTACCTCAGTCCATGCATGCAAGAAGAAGACCAGTTTTGGGAAATCTTGATAATAAAAGGCTTGCACTAAGTCTTAACACAAAATGGGATTCAAAAATATGATATAAACATATAGAAACCTAAAAAACCAATATATAAGGTATAGAAATTAATGGTTTATTCCACACAAGGAGATTTGCATGAAGGTCTAGTGGGAAAACATGTTTTCCCAACCCCAAGCAAGGTGTCAAATCAAATTACACACTTCCCAAGGACTTATAATGATTTTATTAAATTTTTAAAGGTAAAATAGGATTAATTAACACTCAATTATTCCATTTAAAGATAATAATATTATCTTTTGGTGCACAAGGAGCAGACAAGCTGCTTGGTAAGGCATGATCCCTCTTCCAAAGTAGGGGTAATTTCTAATTTGGTTTCTTGATAATCCCTCAAAAGTAATTAAACATTTTCATGGGTAAATTTAATATGTTTTATTGTTTTTTTGGCATGAAAACACCATGTAAGACCAATATGAAGCTTAGATGTACTAGAACCCTAATGGAATGCAATAATCCTATTTGAAGGTCACTTTCTTTTGCTTGTATCTTCTCTAAAATTTTTCATGGGAATTGAAGGATTTTAAGATAGTTGATTAAGGTCCTTTAGGTGACAAAATTTTAATTATGAGGAGTGTTCAATGTCACACTTTTATGAATAATCCTTAAGACCAAAAAACCTCTTAAACCCTCCTAAAACCCTTAGGAAGACTTCATGGTGGAAATCAAGAAAAACCTGAACTCAAATGAAATAATTAGACCATGAGTATTAAAATTAAATTTTTATATGAAATTATCAATATTCCATATACATGAATTTTTTGTATGGATCCATAGATAACAAGGGATACAAAGTCTTATTTTCACCATTTTTGATGGTGTGCAAATTGTAGGAGTTAAAAGATGGAATAATTTTTGAGAGGAATCCATACACTTTAGATAACTCAAAAAATTCATTTAAACTCATGAAAAGTGTTCTAAGTGTCCTAAATAGGCTTTCATGTTTGGCCACTCCAATAAGCCAAGTAATGAACGTTGGGGTAAAGTAGTGAAAAGTGATTAAGGGGGATTTTTAAAGGTTTATTCTTGAAAAATAGTATTTTTACAAGGCCTTGATAGGTGTCATGCCTCATTTTTTAAATTGGTTTTTATATTTTGAAGGTTTGGAGTGACAAGTGGTAAGGGTGCATGGAATGAGCTCTTTTGAAACTACCTGAGATGATTGTGCATGCCCACAATAATAGAAATGATTAAAGACCATACCAATGCATGGATTATGTTTTTCATAACCCCTCCTATCTTGGACAACCATTATACTTTAGTTTTTTCAATAAAAAGAGGATTTTTGGAAGGATACTAAAGTAGGTAGTTTCTTGTGCAAAATTGGCATCTTTGTGCCACTTTTCACCTCCTTTGTGACCTATTTTGACAAGTATACCTATTGAATTAGCATGTCTCACCTCAATCCTATTTAAAATGAAAATTTAACTCCCCTTTTTAGATGGGCACATGTCCAAGTGACCCTTGGAATTCCTCTTGCTTATTCTCTCTCTTTAGGCTATAAATATGCATTATTTTGGCTTGTTTTAGTAGCTTCCATTGGTTAATGGGGAAAATATATCAAAATTTGTACATGAAAAACTCTTGAATAAATAATACAAGTGTTAATTCCACTCATAAATTTCAATATTGTGTCATGACTTGAATCATGTTGGTCTAGTTTAGTAAAGTTGTCTTTGCTAGCTTTGCACTCTTGATAGTCTACCAAGTTGCAAATAGATGGTTATTGTAGGTCCTTAATAGTATTTTATCCAAGTGTATAAATATTATAAGTGATTCATGAATGTATTCCTTTAATTCCATTCATTTCCTTCATAAGATTCATCCACCTTATTGAATCTAGTTTGTGAAACATTGATGCAATGATAGTTCTAAGATTGTGAGTCTTGTGTAACAAGCGCATTTTTCATCTTCAAGTAGTATTTTCAGTCAAGTGTGAGGATAATTTACATTGGTCTATCACCTCTTATTTTTTTTCCTTAAATTCTTTTCATTATAAAGTTGTTAAAGTAATTCAAGAGAAATATAAAGAAAATATAGGGAGCTAGCCCTCATAATACTAGAGATTCATCTCTCCCACAAGCTCCCACAAGCTTGAGAGATGACTACATTTACATCAAATTTTAGGATATGAACTAATGATCTTAGGGTGCAAAATTTTATGCTAAAATTTACACACCACTTTACCAAGCATGTCATCAAACCTTAATTTTAACATGAAGGGCATTCAACTTGATTTTGACATCAATGACAACAATACTACCTTAAAAACAACACTAGAAGCATACCTCAACAATATCCCCACTTGTAATTTATGGAAAACATTATTGATTATAGAATATCATTATCTAATATTTGAATTTAAAATAGTAAATTTCTCCCCCTTTAACATTAATTACAAAGGTTTATTTTCTTCAACATGCCAATTTGATCCTAGGACCTAACAAAATCTGTTTGCAGCATTCTCTCTTAATCACCTCACACATACTCCTTCTTTGAAAACACCTATATAAACTATTTGACCAAAATCAATCAATAAAAAATCATGCATAGAACCATACCTTCAAAACACACTTATAATCTAAACTACTCCTTGAATTTTAACTCAAAAAAATCATGCCCATATAACACCAATAAATTTAGACGATCTAAGTTAGCTCTCCCTTTATCTGCATGAATATTTAATACATTATCAAAACTATGACTTGGTTTGATCAATTTATCATACAAACCTTTTTTTAAATGTCTTCTCATGTTCACATATGCATTAGACTTTTCCATATCTTTCACTGTGACTTGAAATACTAAAGGTTCCAGAAGGTCACAAAACTCCCCCTAGGACCATGCATCCTTTATGCATCTTAATTACTTTTAGAGTGACTCCATGAAGCCTAATGGATTAAATAATTTTCTAAAGTACTATAATAACATGAGTTATGGAGATTCCCATATCTCTATGTCCTTATAGGATTGAATCTCCTTTATAATCCTCTTTTGATTGATTTTTCCTTCTAGCTTGACTCCTTTAGCATTTGCTTGAGCAACATTATAAGTTGTTTTATTAATATTGATTCCTTCATTGAAAAATTGATTTGATAAATATTATTCTTGGCATCCTTTTGTATCTTTATTGTTCTCTATTATGGTAAATATTCCACTTGAACTTACAGCTTGATTATCAACCTTAGGCTTCCACTTGTTGTTTCTTTCTTATATTCTACAATCCTCAAACATTTCATTTTATCTTAAATGATTATTATTTTAGTACCTTGAAATATGACCAATTTTTTGAAAATTAAATCATGCTATCCTTATATATGGAAATTCATTATTTTTCATACTTCTTGTTGATAATTCTCCTCATAGTTCCATGCAAATTCATTCTTGAAGGGCCTTCTTTAATGCCTTACTCTATGACCAAAGTGGTTAAATGAATGCCAATAGAAATTGAAATTATTATCATACCTTATTTTTTTAGTTTCCTTGAAAGTTTTGGCTTTCATTCTATTATCACCATCTTTCATAGCTTTATTATTGACCTTCTTGACCTTATTTATGTCCTTTTCTTGATATTCAATGAAGCCAAGACCTATCTTATCATCAACAATATTTTGACTACTTAGAAGGTTTTATAGATCATTAGAGATCTTTTCCAATATTAAAAAGGTCTTAAAATTATTTTATGTTTGTTTCAATTTATCTTTTAAACAGTTTGCTTGAACCACATACCTTACACATTCTTCTTCTTTTGATTCTAGACTTGTAGATATAATTTCAAGTTGACTTTCCAATTGCTTGATTGTTTATTCTTATTCTTTGGATTTGGTACTCAATATAGCTTCAAATAAGTTAATATTCTCCTCATATTATTTATTGAGATATCGCAATGCCCTATTTTTCTTCTTGATTATCTTTAATTCTTCTTGAGTATTCATCAAATCAATTTCAAAATCCACCTCATCTTATTCTTCATCTTAATCACCAACCATTCCTCCAATCCATATGGATTCATTTGGATTTAAACAAATTACTTATTTAGGCATGAATATAACCTCATTGACATGAGGTCCATCATCTTCATGATCACTCCCTAAACTACTTCTCTCACTCTCATTCGATGAGCTACAATCTTCCTTGGTGTATGAAATTCTTTTGTTTTAAAAGAACCTTTTCTTGTTGTCATATCATTTTAGGATTTTATTGTTATTATCAGACCTATAGGACCTTTTGTCATCATCATGAACTTCATCACGCTCTTCATTATTCTTAGCATTATGCTTATGAGGAATTTATTAGAAAAATGTCCTATTTCACCACAATTGAAACATTTGAGAGGTA
The DNA here is from genome assembly GCA_037957365.1 of Torreya grandis. NCBI lineage: Eukaryota > Viridiplantae > Streptophyta > Pinopsida > Cupressales > Taxaceae > Torreya > Torreya grandis. Next base: position 368,331 of record JARHVA010007505.1, on the reverse strand, counting down.
ATTTGCATTTTTATTTACCTATTGGGCCCATAATTCATCTAATTATGGATTTGTTCTAACTCAGTAGATATATCATCATGAGGCAATCATTTGGTATGATTTCTATTTTGGCACCTTTTATTTTAGTTGGAGGAGTCATCACATACCTAGAACCCGCTGATAGGCAACTCTCTGGAACCTAGTTTTGTAAGGTATATTATTGATTAAGTTGCACATGGTGACTATAGTGTGAAGGGTGTAAGGTGATAAAGCTAGAAAAATGATCAACTAAAGCTCTAGCTCATCACCTAATGTGCACCCTCCACCCTAGCATGAAGATGCTCCTAATTTCTATAAATTCAAGCTTGATCTAGTGAGTAGAGAAATGTGAATTGAGGTAGTGAAGATCTATATAATTAAATATAGATATCTATTTATGGATGCCATTCATATAATTTTAACCTGGATACCTTTGAGGATCCACATTATAGTACCCAAGCTCACATGTGATCCTCTGTGTCATTAGTAGTTTTAGACGAGCATGGGATATGTTCCATTGATATGTACTATATTTATTTGAATATTATTTAATAAATATTTTCATTTTAATTAAATGATTATTGATCATTATAATTAAATTATTATGTATTTATAGTTATTTTTTATTACAAATTGATTGGGCAAGGTTTACAATAGTTATAATATATGATCACTAATTTATTATAAGATTTAAATTCAGCTCATTAATGGTGTACTTTTGTAAGTGATGATATATATATATATATATATATATATATATATATATATATACATATATATATATAACCTTTGAATTATCTTAAGTATAGGATAATTCATGCACCCAATATTTGATGCCCTTGTTGATAACACTAGCCTAAGCATGAACCCTTATTATAAACAAATCCCCTTACCCCATCAAAGTGATTGAATGACTCTTATCTTAGTAACATAAATTTTTGTGCCCTTGAGACCATATAACTAACCAAATATAGTATTCCATCCCTATGACTATAATGAGTTCCCCAAATAGGCTTTGCACCTATAGAAATTTAAACTCGACCTAGAATGGCTTGTGCCAATGGGCCTGCCAATATCACTGTTATAATGACCAAGCCCTATGAAGAATGAGTTGTTTTAAAAGAATGTCTTGTACCAATGAACATATTTGGATAGATATTTCATAATTTCATGTATCAATATTGGTCTTATAGACAAATTTCATTATATCACTCTACATAGACCCCATTATGCTAGATAGGCCAGTTTGATGACAACATTTTGATTGATTATAGGCATCATCAACACTTAAATATAAGTGAAATATGAGGAATACGAATTTAATGATGACCCTATATATTTGGAACCATCCCTAATCTTCTATAACCAATCGCTCCACTCATATTCATTATCACCTAGTTTTCTCACTATTATGCTTATTAGGCTAGTTTAGTGATAGGCCACCTTCCATGACTAGTTTTGCAAAATTCTTATCTAAAAACTGATTTAAAAAAAATCATGATCATAAAATATGAGTCTTAAACATCATAATTTATTTAATTTCATGATTTGACCTGGTCAACCTTACTTGTACCATCATAAACCTTAAAAATAAGGGTTTTACTTTAGCTTCTATTCACTATCGAGATAAACCAAAACCACTTGGGGAGATATTGAAGAGAAATTTATATGTTCCAATCACTAAAATAGGTCAATTTTACCATTCTAAGCCAAAACCAATTATATCTTTTCTATCAGGTCTATATAAGGATTTTAGGAGCATTTTGAATTTCTTACCTTCTTAGGAATCATTCATAAAATATTTCCTCTCAATCCTAAGACCAATGTCAATGATTTTAAGATAGGTAACTTAACCAACTACCATTAATTTCTCAATCTCTCATGTGAAGGTTGTATGTGCCAATGAGCATGAGAAACTTCTTCTCAGGTCTTCAACCCTTAATTTTGTGCACACAGTCAAATTTTTCATCAAAAATATTGATTTTTCCTATAGGATTATAAATTTAAAAAAATTAATCATGATTTATATGTAATATTATTCATTTTTAAATTATATAAAGATCTAACCCCTCAATATGCCTTTATAGGTCACCTTGTGCACTTTAGGCTCTACTAGTCCTTCTTGGACTATGAGCACAACCTAAAACCTCTTATAATGTATTCAATACTTCAACATAATGTCATATATAATCAAAAAAAATTATCACACTACTATAAATTATCACATATATCTCCAATAGCTCAACTCACCATGATACTAGGTTTATCTCATTAAGGCACTAAGCTTGTAACTTCTTACTAGCTCACTTATGCATATTATGTTTGTAATTATCAGTTATGTTTAGTAATTGAAAAATCTTAGAAAACTCTTTTAATAATAACAAATAAATTATTAATATGTAATATTCATTCATTCCATGTTCTAAAGTTTCCATTTATGTACATGTAAATCATATACTATTTATCTCAACAAGCTACCAAGCCTATATTTTTATATTAGGTTTCTTATGAAAGGACTAGACCGCAAGGCTTGAAATTATTATCATTACAGATTCAATATCATTTTTAATAAAAATTTTAAATTACCTTTTCACATTTTCTAATAGTAATATTAATATTTTAAATCTCATACTATATCCATTCTCGAACTAGACTATCAACTAGATTTGTTGTGCACATTGTATGTTCCTTCAGTATTCCTTTATATTTGAAAATGAACTTGATAAGCCATGAATATTTAGAAAGGATACCATGTTTCCTTCAAATTTTATCTCAAAAATAGAAATAAACCTCCATATTTACATGCCACTTTACCAAGCATGTCATCAAACTTGACTTTTAACATGAAGGACATTGAACTTGAATTTAACATAAATGACAATAATACGACCTTAAAAAAAACACTAGAAGAATACCTAAATAGGTGACTCACCATAAGGCACTACTTATTATAAAATATTTAAGGTGGGTGATTTACCACTTTTTATGGTGGTGTGTTGGTCTAAACCTACTGAGGTGGAATGTTTGTTACCACCCATTGTGATGAGGCATTTGATGGTGATTGATTGTTTCCTCTTACTTTAAATTTGATGAAGAAGATCGTAATAGAAGGATAGTATTATCTTTTGAAATATATGTAATTTCACCTTGTTATTTTAAACTAATTGATGTAATTAAAGGAGGGATCTATTGGGAATTATATGGAGAGGAGTTCCTTGGTACATTAGACTTTAATTAGTAAAAATTAGGGAACACCTATGTATTCTCTATGATAGTTTTTAAATGGGTTCCTAAATAATATATTGAGTTTTATTCATTTATATGAACATGAAACATGTATGCAAGTGGCATGGTTTAAACAAACAAATATGTATGTACATTAAAAGTGCTCACCAAACTAGTTTTTTGCACACTTGATGGATCCAAATATATAAGCAGTGTGTTTGAAAGAGTCATGGCATTAAATTTTCTCACTAGATCAAGGTAGGTTTAGGAGGCCTATTTTACTTACATAAATTGGTCAACACTTTGACTATAACAACCCCACTGGGTTTTAATAGAATAGCGTAATTTAAATAATAATAATAATAATTACATGTATTCATCATATAGATTTCACCACAAGAAATTTAATTAGTGATCTCTAAATAACTATATTAATTTACTTAACTAATAGGTTTATATATAATACACTTAGCTAAGGATCACCATGAATAGATATAACAATCATGAATAATGTTGAATAAGCAATAAATATTGCATTTAATCATAAAGGAAATAGTATAAATTTAGCCATGATATATACAACATTATAGTCATTATTGTATAAATATTATGTATAAATGTTACATTTTTTAGAAATTCATAATAATATCTCAAAGTATAAAACATGATACAAAGATCCATGGATTAAAGTCTCCATAACTCAAGTATCAACGTGTAATCTCAAGTGTAGTCTCTAGTGTAGTACTCCAGTTAGAGGGAGAGCATCATCTGAGTGTTTTTCCACACCAACCATCTACCTTAGATCCTTTGCACTATCTCCCAAATAAGGAGATGGACCTCATTTCATGGATGGGTAGATAATGATAGGGTTGGAATCTATAGTAAAAAATTAGAACCCATGTGTTGAATTATATAATACATAATGTATATAATAAAGAAATCCATTCTAACATGTTATCACACTGATATGAAAACTATATCAACATATGAAATGACAATGTTTAATTAAAAAATTACTTTCACCAAAGTTTTCAATAATTAATTATCTCAAGGATTAGTCAAATTCATACATACCACTCAAATGGATTACACCTCATCTTGCATTACTAGCATTAATTAAGTCAGTGGAATCCATCCAATACTTATTTAGGGTTATGAATGTGAGATTTGGTTTAAAATATATAATAATATATAAACTAATATATTAATTCAAAATATTTACTTTTAAATAATAAAAATATTCTAAGTAAATAAATATAAAATACATTCATTTAGTTTGTCAAATAAAATGCAATGAATCCATAACATGTAGTTTATTGAAAAATAATAAACATAATATAAAACAATCCTCAATATAACATACCATCCAGGTAATGATTTATTTAGACTACCAATTAATTAAATCACAAATCAACTTATAACATTATTTCATCCCTAAAATAATCATTATACAATAGGCTTATACATTTGTTTATATTCAACATATAAAACCTAAGCCAGTACAAAACATCATAATATGTTTTATATTTAAACTCATAAATACTTTATTTTAATTCTTTTATGTATAAACAGACATTCATTTATATACCACATGGTAATAATATTTTCAAGCACAACACTGGTGTGTGTGTGTGTGTGTGTGTGTGTGTGTGTGTGTGTGTGTGTGTGTGTGTGTGTGTGTGTGTGTGTGTGTGTGTGTGTGTGTGTGTGTGTGTGTGTGTGTGTACATACATACATATAAAATTGTTGAGTATAATTCCAATACCATAAAAATATTATGTTTTAAATAGTATACTCTAAAAAGACATCCACTATCTAAAAGCTTAGAGTTTTTGTATACAAAATGTATACATCAATTTAACAAGATATCCCCATAGCCCCTTTTATAAAATGGAAAAATCACAATATATTTGTTTAATTAAAATACACTAAATTTCATGTAATACAACATTCATACACAACCAACTATTTATACCAATTCCATTTAATCATATAACTAAAGTTCATCAATTCAATTTAACATTAATTTAAATGCATATGATGAAACACACAGTCAGCCAATTATGCCTAATTTGGGTCTTCTAATATAACAACATAGACATAACCATATAAATTTATTTAAAATATACATTTAAAACCATAGACCCAATCTTTCACTAACTGTGCAAGAGTCTTAATCAATCCATAAACAAACTTGAATAAGAAATAATACATAGTCATATCTATGTGTGTGTGTGTGTAGCTCATAGATATAATGAGTAAATTTATATATTAACTCTACCATATCAAATTTAACATCTTCATGTATATTTCTGTGCATAAAGATGAGTGTAAAATATACAATTCACTCATTCACCTACCCATACTTGAGTAACATGTTATGTCTTAAACTGTATTATTATCAAAACCATATATGAACAAGTATGTATAATAAAATATTTCATAACAGAGTCAAAAATAATAAACTATGGTATTGATTTAAAATATACAAATTCCTTTAAAATTTGAAGCAACATAAATCCAATTTAAATCAAAACCTAAAACTCATCTATAAAGGTATCTTCAACTATTTATATGTAACACATACAGTTTCTTTTTAAACCCTATAATTCAAGATACATGTATATGAATACACACACACACACACACACACACACACACACACACACACACACACACACACACACACACACACACACACACACACACACACACACACACACACACACACACACACACACACACACACACACACACACACACACACACACACACACACACACACACACACACACGTGTGTGTGTGTGTGTGTGTGTGTGTGTGTGTGTGTGTGTGTGTGTGTGTGTGTGTGTGTGTGTGTGTGTGTGTGTGTGTGTGTGTGTGTGTGTGTGTGTGTGTGTGTGTGTGTGTGTGTGTGTGTGTGTGTGTGTGTGTGTGTGTGTTGTTTGTGTATTCAAAATTGAGTACGCACACACACATAAACACACACAATGTTAGGCTACATTGACCATTTATGTGTTTTTCCATATAAACTAGTGATTCTTATGAACTCTATACTTTCCATTAAATGTTTTCAAATGGTTTGGAAGGATCTTATGATCATATGATTCAATTTGGAGGCCATGAGGGTTTAGGCCTAGTACGCCTAACTATATTGATTATTTATATAGCTAATTATGGGTGATCCAATGGATGTAGGACCTCTTAAAACTTTATTAAAATTAATTTAAACTATTTACATATTTTAATAGTGCCTTAAGACTTTTTATTTCATCTTTTCACTAGTCATATACTCAATCTATAGGTTGGGCTACCTGTGGAGTGACCTCTATCTAAGATTAAATAGAGGGAACTTACCCTATTAATTTGATAAAAATAATAAAAATGAGGGATTTATTAGGTCATGAGGAGAATTTTTATAAATTTTCAAAATCTTGGTCACCTCTCTAGGGCTCTCAATACTATAAACCCTCAAGACTAGATTCTAGGTCTGACAACTGTGTAGGGTTTTGGTTTATTGTAGGTAAAGGCTTAAAACCTATTCTTTGTTATAAATCATTGCATATTAGAATCAAATGATTTTTTTTGGATAAGTGTAAGAATGGTTTCAATGTGTTCACCCACCTTATACCTATTTAAACCTTTCAAACTATATCTCTCCACTAGTTAGAACTAGTCTATAATCAGATTATAGGCAGTAATTGAGGGATAAAAAATATTCTTTTAGGTGTATATTCATGTGGGATAAAAAATATTCTTTTATGAGGTTTCTTAGTATACATCACACTTGTATATATACATATTTATCTATTATCTAAGCTTTCATCCTTCCATAGCTTAGATTGGTTTGCATATTTCATTTCAAATTATAGGTGTTAATTTTAAGGAAGTTGTGAGATTCTTATAGATGTTTGTTTCATGTGAAAGCACTACGTTTCACACCCTTGTGTTTATATTAAACTAATTAGACCATTCTATGCAAGGTTTAACTCATCTCATGCCTTGATATTATGTTCCCATCAATATACTATATGGTCACTATTGTTCCAAGTTCATTTGAGCTCAAATGGGACTATAGTTTACTAAATGTCTATAATGAAAATATGCCTAAATTTGAAGATCATTTAAATTATATTATCTTGACCAAATACACCTCTTCTCATGTTTAAGTTTAACTTCTAGGCTAATTTTATAGGAAATAAGACATTTAGACTCACATAGTCCTCAAATTCTTCATCATAAGATGGTGCTGAGTATGATAGGATTAATTTTTGAATAAATTAAAGTAAAATTCTCATTTTCAACTTTATTGAATCTTGATACTTTGAACTCAAGTGTGGATTTAGGTAATGGCATCAACATTCACACTATGATCCTTTTTATGATCTCCTACATTATTAAATGTCTCAATTGAGTTCAAATACATCCAAAACCATTTTAACACTTTGTTTCAATACTCCTACATAGTCTTGTATGTGGCTATCATATTGAAGTCTGAATGTGTATGTGAATTCCATCCTCAACTCCACTTGGTTTCAAATCTTTGAGATTTACATTGGTTTGGCTAATTTTCTTAAACCATCACCATGCTCAGAGAGGAGGTAATACAAGTGAACTAACTTTGATCTAAAACCACTATGAGATGACAAAACATTGAAACTAATATACCACTATTCTCCATACCATTGATGTTAATCTATGGCTCAATGAGATAGTTATTATCTCCTCACCTTCACACATTCCAAACTTTCTGAAATAAACATGGAATGAATGAACATACTTTGAAAGACTATGCACACCACTTGATTTACATAGACAACTACAAATAGAGAAGAAAATTGAGGTGTTAGGGATGTGCAAGTAGTTTAGAGGCACTAATAATCTTAGTTTTCATGATGTATGGACCACCAATCAAAAAATAATGACCATAGAATGACATATAATTAAGAGTAATATCATCCACCAATTACAATTAGACTAACTCTCCTCCTATTTGTGCTAATGGGAAATTGGTTAACTTCTTTGACTTTCCCAAGAGAGCGATGGGATAGAGAGTTCATTTTCACCATTTTTGGAGTTATCAAAGATTGGGGATCTAAAGAGACTATCCTAAATTATTCACACATTCCATAATTATTGTATAGTCCATACAGCAACTGAAAAATGACCTATAATGTACTTAGATAGAGGTATAACTATTATAAATAGTAGCATGCAATTGTAATGCGTTAGATGAATAAGGTCTTTAACATGACCTTGTTTTAAAATTATATCTTTATTTTAAAATTAAACCTATATAATATCAGTTTCAAAACCATTCTTTGACACATCTAACACATGGGACATTAAATTTCACTTTGACACATTTGTCCTTAGTAAAAAACCATACAACTCCCTAAAATTACCTAAAAGGTGACATGAAATGACTTGAGTCAAATTATAAAATTGTGATAAGGATTAAAACATATTATTTAACCTCATTAAAGACCATGGTGGATCACTTTATAACCTAGAAGACCCTATGAAAGTTTAAACTTGTAGGGGGTTTGACTTATTTTGACCATGGGGTAAACTTACTAAACATTTAGTTTATCAACTACAACAAAGATCATGCCATGTCAGTTCTATGATAATGACAACCCTTAGAGGAATTATATACTTATCACCTACCACTTCCATTCTAGTATATTTTTTGGATATATAAATCTAGTTGGACCCACATGTTCAAATTTCACATGATGACATTCTAGATAATGAGACATAAACTATGTTGCATCTCTCTTGATTCCATTCCAAAAATAGAGTGGTTTAAGCTCAGCCATCAGCTTGGTTACTCCTAGATGTCCTAAATATATGGAATTGTGTGATTCATTTAACATTATGTTCCTTAGATTCTTCTTATCACATACATACATCCTACCATTCTACTATAAAAGACTATCTCTATCTTGAATCCATTATACCTAATATTATAAACATTCTTAGACAATATTTTTTTTACTTGATCTTATAATTCACATCCTAGAGATAATTTTATTACTCAATATTGTAAATTACTCTTGATAATAACTATGACTTCTATATACATGGTAAAAATTAGAGCATCAACTACTATAATCTCCTTGACTTTAATATAACTAATATCAAAATCATAATCAGATAATAACTCTAACCATCATCTTTGATGAGAATTCAATTTTGGTTGGTGTTATTACTTGGATTTTCACCCTTTAAGGAGATGTCTTATATATCCTCATCCAAGTGGCACAATTGAAATACCTCTAGGCTATGGGTAGCCTAAGGATGTGGTGAATCTCTAGATAGGGATAACTCCCTTGATGTACCACTTGTACATGACTACTAAAAATATGATTATGAGGGAAAATGGAGAGATAAAATTTAAAGTAACTATCCTAAGGGAGGTGATACACCAAATTAGTTGATGACTACCAATTAGTTGCATGTTACACAAGAGAATAAGGAATTAACCAAACATATACTTCTCCAATCTATATCTTCTCACATCAATATTTCATTATGACGTTATGGTGAATGTTTAGGATAGGAGGACTAGACAATAGGTATATAATGAAACTATTGAATAAGATAACTCAATAAACCTTGACACTTCCTAAAACACTTAACATGACCTACAAGAAGTTTTCCAACTATAAATAGGTGAGAGAATTAGATAACATGCTAAGGAAATAAGAGTCATCACTAAGCAAGATCAATCATCCAAGTAAAACACACTATGAATAGTCATGGAAGAGGTAAAAATAAATAATATTTATTTATCCATGTTATGGAAATGATCAAGGCTTCACCATACTCAGGTGGAATATAGTTTACAAAGGCCAAAATGGTTAGTTATTATAGAACTTGAGAGAGAGGGGAGAAGAGAGAAGTCCAAAGGTCAAAATGACACTTGTAATGCTAAGAGAATGGGTTAATTATGCATGATAATAGGTTTTTAAATATACCATGCAAGGTTAAAAGAGACAAGTGGCTTTCCAAGTCATGAAACCCATGAAAAGTGGTATGGAATTCCCTTTGTTGGCTTAGAAAACTACCTTCATGATTTAGCCCTATTTGAACATCCCAAAACTGATTAGGGATAGGTATAATTATTGTAATGAGAGGGAAGTATTTTAAACATGCCTCTACATGCATTGGTTTCAATCTTGGTCATCTGGAATCTTCCCAAAATGAGCTATCACCATTTATAGTCAAAACAATTCTTCTTTCATATACCCTACACACTTGGAATACAAAAAGGCATTAGTTTTAAATTTAAATTAATAAAATGAAGTGGATGACACTTTTTGATACCTCTATGGCCTTATAATCATTAAAAATACTTTAAAAAGACTTCCACTTGAAGTTTTCACCCTTTTCACTATCATGTTCACTATGCCAATTTTGACTAGCTGAGATGAGGATCTAGTAGGCACACATATGAGTTTCTATGAAGAATTAAATGGACATGGGGAGTTATCATAAGTATATATCTTCCTCTAAAAGTTTATTTCATCTTTTGAAACCTCCTAAAACTTGAATAATACATAAAATAGGAAAAAATAACCTATTTTATAGCCCATTTATACGATTTCATATAGCTAATCTGATGGTAGAGAGCCTAACTAATTATTTTACAAATTCAAATCAATTTCATGGTAAAATTAGGCCATTATATTATATTTCCATCTCCATTTCCTTAAACTAGTCAGTAGTAAGGGTTTTAGTGAGTCTAGAAATATTTTACCCTCTTAAGCATCATTCATAAAGATGGGACATTGAAGTTGAAAACAAATTATACAAGATCAAAGTTTAGGACCTCCATAAACCTTCCTAAAATCCTTATATCTTCATGTAAGGTGATAATGGAGATATGTGATAGGGATTTGTATGCTAAAATAGATAATAATACTCATACAACTAAAATACTACATATATTATTACTTTATTCCTTATATGGAAGGAACAAAACTATATCATAGGCCACTTCAAGGGGGATACCTCCTTTGAGCCATGATAAATTAAAATACTCTTTGATGATCTACAACATCACCTACCACTTTATTTATACTATTTATTACCTACCCATCTCCTTAGTCTAATGCATGTGGGACTATTCATCTAATGCATTACTATTAAATACTACTATTTATAATATTTATTCCTTTATCTAGCTACATTACATTCCATCCACATTAAATATGATTTGCCCTCAAAACATGATAAGAATTTAGAAGAAAACCAAGTGAAAGCCATACCAAAAATAAATTGCAGACCAGATGGAAGCTTTTTCATGCATGCATTTTTGCTTCCACTTCTTCTATCTATGTTGTGATAGAAGCATGCACAATAGTAAGGAAAACATAAGCACTAAAATAGGAGGTGGATGTGCATAGAGATGAATGAGTAGACTAATCTCAATTGGAATCTGATAGTAAGAGTAAAGCAATGAAATTTGAAGTTTGTTAATGATCACCTCAAATATATAATAGGGGTACACAAAATAGTTGTCTATGTGAAATAATTGAGGGTACATGCCATCCCCCTTAGAATTATTTAACAAGGGAGGTGGAGCCTCAATTACCTACTTGGGATTTGTGATTGTCATCTTGGGCTCATATTGGGTGTGATTGAGCATGGTGGTTGCCTAAATGGACTCATTAGAGTAGTACTCAGGAAATTTAAGTGCTTACTCTAGTGCTTTTATAGTCTGAAGGGGAACTATTTGGAGACATTTGTAGTTGATTTGGTATTCAAAAAGCTCAGCTAATCCCACCACTTCCATCATTTTTTGATGTTTCCATATTTGGACCTTCACTCGAATCTCCTCTTGAAGTTTGTTGATGAAGCAACGAATGAAAAATGTAGTAGATATGCCATTGGTTAATTTTTCAAACTCTAATATTCTCCAACAATACCAATTTTATGAAGTTGAATTAATGTACCAGTTAGATTATCTCTAGATAAAATAGGAAGCCCCATGAGAACCAGAGAGTGGATGTCAATTTCAACCAAAAATGCATCCTTGACAAAATAACCAATATTTTGATTTTTTTGATACTAACACAAGAACATATCTGAAATACTAATTTAATTATTGAGACCAAATATTAGAAAAAAACTACAAAATACCATTAATATGACTAGATGTTTTTAAAATAAAGATAAATTTTAAAATAATAAATGAAGTTCAAAACCATAAACTATTCTATAAATCTGAGACAAAGGTGCACCAAACCTAGAAATTATTTGGCTTAATTTGCTACCATTTACAAATAGTTTAAAGAAGAATAGTTAGGTTTTTTTAGGACTAAAAACATATGTATTCACTTGAAACTACAAATAAATGACAAATATGGTTGGCTTCACAGAACTTACAAATCCTAAAAATTAATGCAATCCTCACAAAAAATTAACTTGAAATAAAACCAAACATCTCGCTAATCTCAATTTCTCTTGCAAAAAAAAATGGCCCAAAAAAGTTCTCTAATACCAATGATACGAACCTATATGCTAAAATAGATAATAACACACATAACTAAAATACTACATATAGCTAGGCTCAATTACAATACTCTTTAATGATCTACAACATCACCTGCCCCTTTATTTATATTATTTATTACCTACCCATCTCCTTAGTATAATGCATGTGGGAATATTCATATAATTCATTACTATTACATGCTACTATTTCTACTAGTTATTCCTCTATCTAGGTACATTATAATATGAGCATTTAAATTTGCCATATTGAGCACTTTCATTTCATTTACACAAGCCTAATATTGCCTTTAGGCCAAAAGTGGCTTCCTTGTGGTTTCTCATGCACTCCAAAAGATTTAAAACCTATATTATGATCCCAAAAACATGTCATATCCCATTTTAATCCACTCCTAAAGCTAGAATTGAATTTGATCCCCCATTTGGATTATAGGCCTAACCATGCCTAATGGGCCTACTTACAACTTTGAGGGTCAAGACCTCCAAAATGGGATTCCTCATTATATGGTATATTTATCATGTTTCCCTAGATTTTTTTCAACTTACCAAGTCACCCTATAGCCTTCCAAGTACTCCTTCTCATCTCTTCTCATTCACCAACTAGGCCTAGTGGGAGCTTGTTTAGTTGAGTAGTGTGCAAGAGAGTTTTGACCATTTTGAGAGATTATAACTTGTATGAGTGTTTTAAAACACCTATTAACCTTTAATAAACCTCAAAATATGTTCCATGAGGTCTCTAAATCCTCTTATTAGGTCCTTTACTCATTTTGGCTTCATTTTCTTATCTTACCAAAGCTCTAATTTTATTGACTGGCTGACCTTTGAGATAAAATAGTGAGGTATATCCATCCTATCCAAGTAAAAATTACGATTTTATAATTTTAATAGGTCTTAATTAATATTTTTACCAAATTAATTAGTTAGATCCATCCATTTAGGCACTTAACCATCTCAATCTCTCCAAAAAACCCTTTAAAATGAGACTATTTTTTGTATTCTCTCACTTTAACCTAACAATGGCATCTCAAGTATAAATCCAATGTGATTACATTCCTTTAAAAAATTACCAATATTATATTCATGATAAATAATCTTTGATTCATCATAAAACCTTCTTCTCCCTTAGATTCTTCATTCTTATCAATTAAGCAACATATTTCTCTTGATGCAATTATACAGACTGTCATCCTATAAAGCTTGAGCTTAAGATACTAATTAAAAATTTGATGTTTTATTAGAGTGTGTGAACACACTAAAAATTTCATGAGACATTTAAAAATTATTCTCAAGCCTCCTTGGAATCTTCCTAAGCTATTCATCTCTTCACCTTCATCAAGACTGAACACTCAACTATAAGTGCATATAGGGCCTTAAGAGGTCTATGTAAGCTTGTTTCAAATTTCCAAGAGCTTATGGGGATAATAGTGGACATAATTAAATTTATAATAGGTATATTTCATCATTTAATCCCTCCCTTTACCTATACATGCACCTTGAGCTCACAAAGTTGAATACTCTCTCTTGACTGTGATACCCTACCAAAATGATTCTTATAAGTGCCTATTCCTCTAATAAGACCTTGATCATGATGTTTATATTCCATTATTTGAGCCTTTATTTCATATATAATCTATTTTATACCTTAATTCACTTTTTATAAGATAAATAAATACCTAGACACCATACCTAGGACATTGTCTGCCTACTCAGTTATAGTTGCATATTTTCTTATGAAGGGACACCTATGGGTGTTCATGACATTTGAAACACTACATATGAAACTTATATTAATTATATTCATGTTTATTATTTAAAAATTCAATCACTAGGGTCATTCCAAACATTAATTTATGTTTCATTTGCTCTTTAGGATGTCAATGGTCACCAAAAAGTGAATTCTTGTAGATATGAATTCATGGTTTTAGTGCTTTAAAGGCATTTTGAGACCTCCAACTTCTGACTTCCACTAAATTTATAACCTCCATCTTTGGCATGAATCTTCTCCATGATATATGATATAATATATACATATCTATATGCTCCATAACTCTTGATATCCTTACTACAAGATATTCACAAAATGCCTTGGATCTCTGTTCTTCACTTTTGGGGACTTAATCCTTGAACACTGTCATCTTTCAAAGATGTAACCTTCTAGGCATGTTTGTAAATATATCATAAAAAATGGATACTAAATGATCTAATAAATGAATTATAACCTGAAAAATGGTTTCATTACTTGTTTTGACACCTCTATATGACATCTCAAACCCCTGATAAGCCACCTATAGGTGGTTATTCCACAATGGAGGTAGTAGACATGAGTTTAGGTAGAGGACATAAGTGCATACCTTTAATTTATCATTGGATATTTTAACACATTAAAAACATAAATAATTGATCATTAAAGACCTAAAATAAGGTCTAATCTCCATCTTAGTATTTTGATCCCCTCTAGGTGCTAATGGAGCTGTAAACAGGGTAGTGGGCAGAAGCATAAATTATACACACGGTGTATGAACCTTCAATAAGCATTGTTTTTCCTTAAAATGTTAAAATATATCCCCTAAAACCTATTAATCCTTATATAAAGTCAAGGTATCTTCATTTCAACATGATGCTCTCTCTTCATGACACATATAGATGAGTTTATTCATGATAGACTATGCGAAAGTGTTTTATATGATTGTTACAGTATTTTATCAACCATTTGAATTATAAAATTACTAATTCATATTTATAATAGAAATAAAAATGATTTTTAACTTTCATCACACCTTTTTTAACATTTTATACAGGCCCCATACATGTACTTCACCATGACTGCAAGTAGAATTGTGTAAAGAGCTAATTAATTATGACAATGGACTAAAATTTTGATATAAACATGAAATTATGAGGCCAAAAATGAATTTAAGGTGATAAATATGGAATTTATACATGGGAAACCTCATATCCTCTTCACATGAGACCCTTACAAAGAACCAAACATTCTGTAAACAAGGAAAACTGACTGAGACTACACATGATGGTACCTTCCTAACATGAGATGATTTTCTTATAAAAATACATTATAACACTAAATAAATAATGGATATCATTTTTTAATAGATATAAAATCATATAGAGTAAACATAACCAAATATATTGTAAGTATCTATTCAAAAAAGAGCAAAGCCTATAGGGTACATGAAATACTGAGTAGAAAAACATAGCCAACTTATTATAGATGGTTCATAAAGCATGGTTAACCAATATTAGAAATATTATTATGTAAATGTATCTATATGAGTTTAATAACATCTCTTGAAAACATTTTACCTGAAACCTCTTTAACTATCTATACTAAGTATAAATCTTGTTGACCACTTCTATGTGTCTAGAAAGGCAAAGAAGGAAAGGAATAGTTTTAGCTCAAAAATGGCACTTCAAAATAATGTAAAGCATGGAAATGAAACTAAGTAATATTAAGAGACATTTTCATGGCCTTCTCCCATGTGATAAATTCCCTCATGGGTTGTACAATTGTCAAACTTCCCTTTTTCATTTGATTACTTGATCTTTAGTTAGATAACCTGCAAGTTTTAGATGAGATTGACATTCCTGATAGGGAATCTAAATTATTTGAAATTTCAGAGGAAATAAGTACTGTTGATGCTTAAATTTTTTCTTAATTATAATCAACAACAATGGGAAGTTTCAAGCTGTGGGATAGTGCAGCTTGAAACAACCTCCATATTTTAGAGAAGCTAGTCTCTTCTTTTGTATCAAGTGTGGGGGGAAAAGGGATAGAAAATCAAACAAAAATGAAAATGTAGGAAATGAAACCTAACTATGGCAATGTGCCTGAGTGTAATTTGATCCTAATCCTAAGCACAATGAGACTATATGTAGGATTCATTTAAATTTAAGAGCAAGCAAGTGCATGATCAATGTAAAAGATTGAAATAATAGAAACAGAGGCTCACAAAAAAGACTTATTTTGATGAGATATAGAAAATGTCAACAAAGGCATAGGGTTCAATCTTCTTATAAGAATCTTCCAATCACATAAGAGGTGTAGAAACACGTATAGTTATGTAGAACTTCTGACTCAAGAAAATGAGACAAAAGCAAATGACATTCCCAATCACAACTTTAGAAAATCTATAGTCTAGACTAATTTTGTAAATGACAGATAATATCAACAAAGGCATAGAGTTCAATCTTCTTAATTCATTCAGCCACATAAAAGGCACAAAAACATGCACAGTTACATCAACTTTACAACTCAAGAAAATGACACAAAAGCAATTGATACTACTTGGTCATAAACTCTAGCAAATATCCCACTATAAAATCCCCCCCCCTTTTTTATAGCCTCAAATTTTGAGATAAAAGTGTGGCATTTGGTGCATTCAATGCCTTGGATGTATCCTGGTCTTATCCAAGAGGGCCATGCTAGAATTAGGTAGCTACTCTGACTGCGGTATGGTGATTCATGACTAGTACCTCCTTTCGTGCTTGAATTTCATCATTCAATCACCTGCTTAGCCGCTCAACTGTCCATTCTACCTCCACTTATAGGGGACAAATAGATGGCCCTTTTAATTCTTACAAGCTCCAAAAATCTACCCAGTGAATTGTTTCATCTACCAAAAATAACTCCCATCAAGTTTCCCTCTATCTCGCTTTGCTATAATAGATACATTAAACACTCTATTCTTTTGAAATGGGAGAGGACACTTAGTTGATTTCTTGAAATTCTCCTTATTTCTTAGAAGGCACCAGAGAATGACACTTGGCATTTTCTACCTAATTTATTGAAGACACACAACATTTTTTTCTTTTCTATATATCCTACTCAGGAATGCTCCACCTTCGACACCTATCATAATTCACTTCTTTGATACTTAACAATTTTAACAAAATAAACTCACTACATTCCTTGCTTGAGAAACTAAAAAGAATGGATGCATGTGGCCATCTCTACTTGGTGACACTTGGCACTTCCACAGACCTTTGAAATAACACCCGAGACCTACCGCAATCTTTATTCGACAATGAAGCTTGAAGATGGTTTCTCAAAAGTTGACACGTGGCTTCCTTTACTATTATTGGGAAGATACATGGCACCATCTGCTTCTCTTACTAGGGGTATGTGGCATCTTCTACTTCTTTCAGAAATGGAGTAGAAAGGGGCTCCAAAAGTGACACTTGGTAACCTCTATTACTCTTTGGCATTTAAAAAAAATGAAATGATGCTTTCCTTCCCTCTAAATAGGTACTTGACCCCTTTGGCTTTTTGGGACACTACCTTGAACTACCTAATGAACCAAAATAGTTCAATGGTTCAACGATTCAACATTGTGTGCCATTACACATTAACTAAGGTATTGAACCAAAAATGTTGAACCAAGGCATTAAACACAGGTGTTGAACTGACTATACTTTAGATGTCAACATGTGGTGACTTCTACTTTCCTTTGAAAAGTAGTCCAGGGCCTTTTGCGACTGCCACTTGACACTTTTTGCTTAATCTTACTACATAGCTTATTGAAACCCTTTCACCAAAAAATAGAAGAAACATGGGTACCGATATGAGACATAGATGTTGACACATGGTGCATTCTGCCTAGCTACTATTGGATATGTGGCACATTCCATGGCCCTCTTGAAGGTTATGAAAAGTGTCTCGAATGGTGCCAATTAGTTGGCTTTGTGTTTTGGAAAGCGACACTCAATGGCCTCTGCTTGATTTCAATACTTAGGTAAAAATGAAATGAAGGAAACAAAAAGGGGAAAGAGAACCCATGCTCAGATAGTGACACTTAGATGGGAAAAACTTGAAAGAAACAAACTTGTGCCTACTCTAAAACTCTGCTGCCATGACCAAGGTATGCAGGAACCAAAACTGCAGTGCGCAACTGAACATTTGAAATGCAATGTAGAGTAAAAATTTACTCTAAAGTTACTAGAGACCCCCAGGACTTTTGAGCCTACTCAAAAATAAAACTCCACCTCCCACTAGATCAAAATTGTGAAATTTATAGCTTCAAAAGAGCCATTGACATGTGTTTTAAAACACTTATTTTAAAAGAAAAGTTGGAAAATGATGAAAAAACATTGCGAGAAAGGGAAATTATTTAACTATAATACATTACAGGCCCAAGCTAATTGAAATGCTTTAAATAGATGCCATTTATAGGGATCTCTTTAGGTTCTCCTTCTATTGATTCCAGCTTGAATGAATTCTTCTGCTTGCACGCACAAATTTTATATGGGCTAGTCCATAATGCTTCAAATTTGGTATGCTGACCTACCTTGGCAGCCCTTACATCCCATTTCAAAACAATTGACCCTACTTCAAAATTAAGATTCAAAGTCCTTTTATTAAAATAGTTCTTAACCATTCCCTGATGCTTAATCAATGAATCATGGGTTATATCCCTCTTTTCCTAAACTTCTAAAATTTCTATGAGTCTGACCTGCATAGGGCCATTTTCTTCAATTTCAATTTGTTTGATCAGCTAGAGAGTGGGGATTTCCAGGCTTAGGGGAATCATAGAAAACTTTCCATATACTAATTCATATGGGGACATTTTGATCACCTACTTAGGCATGATTCTATCAGCCCATAGTGCTAGATTAATCACTTTATGCCACTCTTTGTGATGATCAGCCCCTACTCTTTTGATGAGTTTTATCAGGTTCTTGTTGGTTGATTCTAGCAGACCATTACCTTGATGGTAATAGTAAGATGAATTTTTCAAATATATTCCATGTTTTAAGGCAAGGTCAGATACTTTAGACCCTAAGAATGCTTTAGCATTATCTAAAATTATGGTGTGAGGAGCCCCAAAGTGAGTAGTGATACTCCCTAGAAAGTCTAGGATCACATTTTCTATCGCCTCTTTAAGTGGGACTACCTCAGTCCATCTAGTGAAATAGTCTGTGGTAGTTAATATCCATTTGTGACCCATACCAGACATTGGATTTATCATTCCAATGAAGTCAAGACCCCATTGAGCAAAAGGTTCATCCACAATTATAGGGCTACGGGGCATGGCTGCATTCCTCCTCATCCCCATATAATATTGGCAAGATTGACATTTTTTAACTAGCTAATAACAATCTACAAATAAAGTAGGCCAAAAATATCCTACCTCACTTATCTTTATGGATGTGGTCTTTTCACAAAAATTCCCCCTGATATTCCATGATGCATTTCATGTAATATTCTCTTAGCTTCAGCTTGTTCTACACATCTTAACAATTTTCCATCAGAATTTCTTCTGAAAAGGACTTGTTCAATTAAAAAAAATGAATTCCCTGTATCCTATAATATCTCCTCTTATTTTGAGGGAGTTCTCTTGGATAAACCCCATTCTTCATAAAAAGAATCATGCTTGTGACCCATGATTTCTGATCATCCTCTTGTATTTTTAGCACCATCTCTATCTCTCCTTTTGAATCTACTTCCTCAGGTAACATCTTTTCAAGCTCTTGGGTTATATATTAGCATAGACCCCTACCTCTAACTAGCTTGGTGGGTTTGACCTCTATATCATATTCGAGGATCTTAGTGATCCAATTGGCTCTTTTCTCAGTAATTTCTCCCTCCATGATGTATTCCCTGACACTTGGGTGAGCTACAAGTATCAAAATTTTGTTCCCTAATATCAAATGCCTAAATTTCTTGAGGGATTTTACCATGGCATAGGCTTGTCTTTCCATAAAATTTTACCTAGTCTCACAATCCCTGAGAGTTCTTGAGAAAAAGGCTATTGGGTGGTCCCCTTCCAGCCTGTTGTTCTTTTGAGTCAAGACAACAACAATACTTGACTCTCCTCCATAGACATACATTATGAAGGGCTTGAAAAATTCTAGATTTTTAAGCATTAGGGCTATTGAGATAGCCTTCTTGACCTCTTCAAGGGATTGCCTTCCTCTTGTGGTCCATTTGAAGACTAGGTCTTTCTTTAGCAAAAGTGTCATTGGTCTTACCAAGCCTGCAAAATCAGATATGAATTTACTGACAAAATTGATCTTCCCTAAAAAGGACTGAATTGCCTTTTTATTTACTAGAAGAGGTAGATTCATTATAGCCTCAAGATCTATATAAACTCCTTCTTTAGATACTATATGTCCCAACAATTTTACCTAAGGTACAACAAAAATGCATTTCTTGGGATTCAATGATATCCCAAAATCCTGACATTTCTTGAAGATAGATTCTAAATGATCAAAATGATCATCAACATTTTTTGAAAAAATAGTGAGGTCATCTAGATAGACCAAGATGATCTTATTTATAAGCTCACCAAAGGCTATATCCATAGCTCTTTGGAAGTTGACTCCTACATTTGATAGGCCAAATGACATCTTCCCGTAGGCAAATGTTCCCCATTTGGTAGTGAAAGTAGTTTTGTACTGGTCTTCCTCAGCTAGCCAAATTTGATTGTATCCACAAAAACCATCTAGTAAAGAAAATTTCTCTAATCCAGCCACAGTTTGTAGGATTTTTTCCATGGATGGGCAAGGGATAGTGGTCTTTCAAAGATGCTCTATTTAGATCTCTAAAATCTACACACAGTCTTACATCTCCATTCTTTTTCCTAACTGGTACTAGATTTGATACCTAGGTTGAGTGCTTGATTAGAAATATTATTTTGGAATCTAAAAGTTTCTGCAACTCATCTACCATTAGAGGCTCAATCCTTGGATTTACTGGCCTTTGTTTCTATCTAATGGGCTTAGACCCTTTAGTCAATTCTATTGTGTGCTAGATAATGTCTCTATTGTATCCATGAAGGCCTTCATAGCTCCAAGCTATGACTCTATCATATCTCTGGCACAATTTGATTAGTCTTTCCTTCTCTTCTTGAGTTGCATAATTCCTAACTTT
This sequence comes from Torreya grandis, assembly GCA_037957365.1. Taxonomy (NCBI): domain Eukaryota; kingdom Viridiplantae; phylum Streptophyta; class Pinopsida; order Cupressales; family Taxaceae; genus Torreya; species Torreya grandis. The sequence goes on along the minus strand of JARHVA010007505.1, from coordinate 346,678 downwards.
TAGCCTTTTCCCGTCACTCACCTCTGTTTTAGAATAGTCCACTTTGTCTACCTAGAACCTTTTCTTTTCCAGGCTTACATCCTCTAGGTTAAACAAGTTTTCTAAGGTGATCGATCCCTTGGGAAGCTTATTAGTCCTCAATTGTATAATCTAATCACCATATGTCTCTTTAATTTTGGTTTTCAACTGATCAACAAACTCATCTAATTGTTGTAAGAAAGAGACTACGTAAGCATCATTTTCAAATACTTGCCAATTCTCATCATTGTCTAGAATGGTCGGCCTCACTATAACTTTTACTAACTCATTGTTAACCAATAAGCCAATTACTATGTTAAACTATGAGCCAATCTGGGCCATCCTATCAACCTTAGAGTTTTGACTTCTAAGGACTATCTCAATATTGAAATCTTTAAAATCTTCTATCAAATCCCAAATCCTATGCTTGTAGGATCTCATTCTCACATTTTTGGCTGCTGCCTTTTCCCTAATTTGCTTTACTACTAATTCTAAATCTCCTTTTACTTTTAGGTTCTTTATTCCCTTTTTATTGGCTAACAGGAGCCCATGTACTAAATATTCATACTCAACATCATTATTAGTGCAAGCAAATTGGAATCAAATAGCCCTTAAAATTTTATCACCATTTGGAGCGGTAAGACAAATTCATGTTCCAGCACCATGTTTCCTTCTAGCCCCATCAAAATTCAAAGTCCAGATCTCTAAATCTTGAGTAGTGGGTGCCCCTTCCCTTATAACATTTGGGATTGCCTAGTCCTCAACAAAAATGACATACGTGCCCAGACCGATAGAGTCATAGTTCTCATATGGGTCGTTATGCATCATAGCCAACAATTGGTTGTTTTCTTCTTCTTGATCATGCTCAGTCTAGTTGCCTAGTTCTTCAACAAAAATTATTTCTTCTTTATTTAACATGGCATGATCTGCTTCTAATCTTGTTGTTGGTTCATTGGTGATATGGTCCTTTGACAGTGGTTTAGATAGAATTTTCATCTTTGAACCATACCTGGTTCTTAGGATGAGGTGAGACTAGTCAAGAGACATATATCCTCCTATTTTTGCTGTAAAGTCTTTGGATAAACATAAACCAAAAATAGGAGGTATATCTATGACAACTATATCTTGGTTGACAATTATGTTTGGACATGTGTATAATTGTAGTGGGAGTTGTTTAATTCTCCCTACAATTTATATTGTTTTTCCATCTAGCTGCATAACTCCTTTTGCAAGGGGTTTATATTTTATTTTCAAAGCATCAACTATTTACTTGGGCATCACAATTGTACTAGCTCCTAAATCTATTAATGCATTATGCAAGAGTTTCTTTCCAACTATCAGAGTTAAATAGAAAGGCTCTAGCTTGGATTTACTTACTTGTGCTGCATCGTTCACAAAGGCTATTGTCTGTTGAGGAACTGTACCTTTGAACTTTTCTTTTCTAGCAGGTCCTTCTTTGGAAAAAACACTTTTGGGCACTATTTGGCCTTATAGAGCTTCTTATAGTAGTGTCTTTTGTTCAAGAATAGCCAATATATCCCATATTGATACCTGGGTTGGAGTCTTCTTTAACTGGTCCACTACATTGATTGGTCCCAAAGACTGAGTCTTTTGGACATAAGGATACCTCATTTTTTCCTGAATCTGGGTAGGAATCCCCTAGTCTTGCACCGACTAAGGCATATCTTATCTAACAACAGTGTTTCTTTGCCCTTGAGATTTGAGATGGAGGATTATTCTTGACTTGAACACTTACAATCTCGGGCTGCTCCACCATTCTCCTCTTTGATCTTGTGTAATAATCGGATTACACCACCGGCCTTTGGGAGGTAGATGCTTTGTTCAAGAAAATTGCTTCTTCATCTTCCACCCATGAGAAAAAGGTGTGTTTCAGGGCTATTTCGTCCTCTTGTTACAAGGAAATTCCTTGCATCTGAGCCACTAGAACTAAATTTTACATATCGAGAGACTGGTAGGCTTGATTGTTACTGGTACTGGCAAACTGACCATCCATTCTTCTCTACTCAGCCACCCTCTATTTTAGATTACCCCTAGGATAATCTCTGGGTGTATGAGCATCATTGCAAGGGAAACACCAAGCATTAGTATCATCCACATAATTATTCTGACTTGGAACCATCTCCCTATTTGAGTTGGGAGGAATGGTTTGTGAGGGTGTGGGAACTACAACTAATTGATTCGCTAGTTGATGGCTGGTTTGTTTTGGAGGACCTTGATATTGGTTTGGTTGGGATGAAAACCTATTTCCTTGATAGCCTTGATAAGGAGGCTTAGGGAAAGTATTTTGCTACCTCTTAATATTAATCAACTCATTAGAAAACATCCTCAGGATATTCTTGATATCATCCATCCTAGATGACTGGGCAGGGACAGGTTCTTTCATGGATGATTGAGGGTAAGAGTACATAGACACAGGTGGGCTTACAAATTTAGGAACTTCTTGAGGTAAGGTCAAAGAAATTTCTAGGAACATAGGCATGGGAGGTCTTGGAGGTAACTTTCCATCATCTATTAAATGATTCTTAGCTTTGACCGCATATTCATAAGCCCTTGGCAAAGTGTGTCCTCTCAATGACTAAATCATAATAGATATATCTGAATTCAAAGCTTTGAGATAAAACACTATGGCCATACCAGGTGGTGGTTTAGCTGTAGCAGGGATTCTATCCCAAGTTTTTTGAAATATGGTGTTGAAGTCAGTCATGTCCTCCTATGGGCCCCTTTGAATAGTGATTAATTGCTATAACAAAGAAGACTTATCACCCTTCTCTGCAAATCTTTCAAAAAAAAGATCTCTGAGTTAGTCCCACGTAGATATGGTATTTGGGGTCAAAGACCAATACCATTCTAAAGCCTTCCCTTTGAATGAAGCTACTAATAACCTTATGGGCACATTTTGTTGTGTGACAACATGTATGGCACATACATCTAATACATCTTGAAGATGTTCCACATGCATTTTTGAGTCTTGCCCACTAAATTTGGGCAGAGCTTTTAGGGCATTTACTGGGATAGGATCCCAAATGGTTGGTAGGTTTGGAAGGATCAAAGGGCTACTAGTGTTCCATCTTTCATAATTTCTTGGGGGTACAGGGGCTCCCATATTTACTATTGATGCTTCAAATTGTGCTTGATTCTAATCAACAACAATGGGAAGTTTCAAGCTACGGGATAGTGCGGCTTCAAACAACCTCCAAATTTTAGAGAAGCTGGTCTCTTCTTTTGTATCAAGTGTGGGGGGAAAAGGGATAGAAAATCAAATAGAAACACAAATACAAGAAATGAAACCTAACTATGGTGATGCGCCTGAGTGTAATTTGATCCTAATCCTGAGCACAGTGAGACTATATGTAGGATTCAGTTACATTTAAGAGCAAACAAGTGCATGATCAATGTAAACGATTGAAATAATAGAAACAAAGGCTCACAACAGAGACTTCTTTTACTGAGATAGAAAAAATGTCAACAAAGGCATAGGGTTCAATCTTCTTATAATAATATTCCAATCACATAAGAGGCATAGAAACATGTACAGTTATGTAGAACTTTTGACTCAAGAAAATGAGACAAAAGCAATGACATTCCCAATCACAACTTTAGAAAATCTATAGTCCAGACTACTTTTGTAAATGACATAGATAATATCAACAAAAGCATAGAGTTCAATCTTCTTAATTCATTTAGCCACATAAAAGGCACAAAAACATGCACAGTTACATCAAATTTACAACTCAAGAAAATGAGACAAAAGCAAATGATACTACTTGGTAACAAACTCTAGCAAATCTCCCACTATATAATCTCCCACCCTTTTTTTATAGCCTCAGATTTTGAGATAAAAGTGTGGCATTCAACACATTCAATGCCTTGGATGTATCTTGTTCTTATCAGGAAGGGCCATACTAGAATGGGGCAGCTACTCTGCCTGTGGTATGGTGATTCATGACTAGTACCTCCTTTTGCACCTGAATTTCCTCATTCAATCACTTTCTTAGCCGCTCAACTATCCATTCTGCCTCCACTTATAGGGGACAAATAGGTGGCCATTTTAATGCTTCTAGGCTCAAAAAATCTACCTGATGAACTGTTCCATCTACTAAAAATAACTCCCAATGAGTTTCCCTCTATCTCACTTTGATGTAACATATACACCGAACACTCTATTATGTTGAAATGGGAGAGGACACGTAGTCGATTTCCTTAAATTCTCCTTATTGCTTAGAAGGCACCATAGAATGACACTTGGCATTTTTTGCCTGATTTATCAAAGACATGTGGCATTTTCCACTTTTCTCTATATCCTACTCAGGAATGCTCCACCTTTGACACTTTTCACAATCCACTTCTTCAATACTTAGTAATTTTAACAAAATAAACTCACTGCATTCCTTGCCTGAGCAACTAAAAAGAATGGATGCACATGGCCATCTCTTCTTGGTGACACTTGGCACTTCCACAGACCTTTGAAATAACACTCAAGACCCACCACAATCTTTATTCGACAATGAAGCTTGAGGATGGTCTCTCAAAAATTGACACGTGGCTACCTCCATTGTTCTTGGGAAGATACGTGGCATCTTCCACTTCTACTAGGGGTATGTGGCGTCTTCCACTTCTTTTAGGAATGGAGTAGAAAAGGGCTCAAAAAGTGACACTTGACAGCCTCTGTTACTCTTTAGAATTTAAACAAAATGAAATAATACTTTCTTCCCTCTGAATAGGTACTTGACCCCTTTGGTTTTTTGGGACACTCCCTTACACTACTTGATGAACCAAAATAGTTCAATGGTTCAATAGTTCAACACTGCGCACCGTTACATGTTAACTTAGGTATTGAACCAAAAACATTGAACCAAGGCATTGAACCCAGGAGTTGAACTGACTTTCCTTCAGATGCTGACACATGGTGACTTCTACTTTCCTCTAAAAATTAGTCTAAGGCCTTCCACAACTGCCACTTGGCACGTTTTGCTTAATCCTACTGCATAGCTTATTGAAACCCTTTCACCAAAAAATAGATGAAATGTGAGTGCTGATATGAGATGTGGATGCTGACACATGGTGCATTCTACCTAGCTGCTATTGGATACGTGGCACATTCTTTGGCCCTCCTGAAGGTTATGAAAAGTGTCTCAGATGGCGCTAGTTGGCCAGCTCTGTGTTTTTGAAAGTGACACTTGGTGGCTTCTTCTTGATTTCAACACTTAGGTAAAAATGAAATGAAGGAAACAAAAAGGGGAAAGAGAAACCATGCTCAGATAGTGACACTTGGTAGCCTCCACTGCACTAGACAAGAAAGAATCAAAAGAAACAAACTTGCGCATGCTCCAAAACTCTGCTACCATGACCAAGGTATGTGGGAACCAAAACTATAGTGCATGATTGATCATTTGAAATGCAATGTAGAGTAAAAATTTACTCTACAATTACACTTTATCACCTTTAAAACCATTCCACTTTCATTTATGACCCCTAAAAGCCTTTTAAATGACTCAAAATGGCATACTGACTAATTTGACTAAGACTAAGGCTAGTATGATATTAAAAGACATCAAATAGCTTATAATACACCCCATGAAAAAATATTAGACCCATAACACCTATAAAAATTCAAGTTTTTACCTATAGGGGTCCCAATTTGACTTGAAGATCAAATTTGGTCAATAAATTAGTGACTCATAGGGGTAGTATATATACTATATTAAAGTTCAGTAGCCTTATAAGTCGATTAGGATTAGGGAGTCATCTAAAGTTTGAAGTAAAACAAGAATACATGACACTTTATAACCATGTTTTTATCAAGACAATACCATTTGACCACCTTTACCACATAAAATTAAAGACACACAAAATAAAGAAAAAAACTAACAAGACACACACACACACACACATGTACTCAAGGCACTTCAAGAAATTAGAAAATAAAATACTATGCACAACTAGAAACTAATCATAGCTCATTTCTAGGATCAAAAGGAAAGTTTCTTGAATCTTATTCTTCATGAGATGAGTCATAGTGCCAAGCATGTTGCTTCTTAAATTGGATGCTTTATAGATTAGGCCAATTCCTTGGTAATTCAATTGATATGATCTCAAGTAGACCATATTAAAATAGGTCTCCAATTTAAATATATTCATATTGAAATTGTACACATACCTTATACTACTACCCATTATTCATTTCATGATCAACTTGTATCTCCTTAGTAGGCATGGCTTTAACATGAGTAGTTTCTTCTTCCTTAGAAGATTGAGGCTAATATAAGCTTTTTTCATCCTTAAAAATATGATTTATTTCTCTCTTTTTATTGATATTATGATAACCCATATTTATTATTTCAAACATATCATCATGGGATGCATATGCTTCTTGAAAAGACAAAACTAAAAAGTTGCTTTTTCTTTGTATACTCACTTGAGTGCTAAGGTTACCATATCAAATTTTTATTGTATCATAGCCTCCTTAAATAGTATTATATCTTGATCTAATGACTTCAAACAAGTCATCCTAAGGCTATTAGAGACAACATATTATTTCCCATCTATGACATCTTAGATAGTGGTGGAAGAACCAATGGTGATTTCCTCTTCTTTTGTAAAAGGAAAACATTCTGAGGAGTATATCCTAATCCATTGACTTCAAACAAGTCATCCCAAGGATATTAGATACAATATATTCTTTCCCATTTATTACATCTTGGATAGTAGTAGAATAACCAATGGTGATTTCCTCTTCTTTTGTAAAAGGAAAGCATTATTCAATATCAACATAATATAAAGATTAAACACAATAAATTACCTCTTCCTCTAAATTTAGAGTCTCTTGAGAGATATCAAGTTTCATCTCAACTTTTATAACCTAAATTTACTTCTCAATCGTTGTAAGATATTTAATCTCCTTCTCCTTCTTGGTGATGCCAAGACTAGGCATCTTGAAACTAGGTGATTTAATCTAATAAGGCTACCAAGGAGTTGTATTTTATTCAAGAGTTTTGAATTTTTATAAACCAACAACTCCTATTTAGGTTCCCATACCATATTTCCATCAATTCATAGGTTTATGGGGTGAGGAAAATATGAACTAGTTGGTGGAGGTGGAACATAGAACTTAAAATTAGATTGAGAATGAATTATAAGGGATTCTTTTGGTAGATTTTAATGAAGGAAAAATAGACCTTGAGCTAAAATAACTTGGTTTTATTCCTTCCATTTGAAAATCACTTCATTCACATCTTATTTATCTTGAACACTTTCTCGAGGAAGGTAAGATGGGGTGTGTTTAGGATAGGATCTTCTTTTGGCTCTAAACCTTCCATCACACCTTGACTTAACAATTGCATTCTTGACTCTAACTCTTCAATTTATTTGGATAGGTTCTCTTGGAAAATTTTCTATAGGATTTTATAGGCATATTCATGAGGAAAAGGAGTAAAAGAGGGATGATGTGGAATAAAACGAGTCTCTTGAGGAAGGATGGGAGGTACTTACATAAGATCAAGCTCTTTCTCAACTTCACACTCTTTATCTAGGATTTTATCCTCCTTTACCCATGATTCCAATACCTTATTCTAGCTTAGGATGTTAGAATTATGAGTCTATTCTTAAGTTAGTGATACAATTTTAGTAGTGGATGAAATGTTCAAAAAACATGGTATCTCTTTAGGCTTGGATTCTTCACCTTGTCTCCATCTTGGGATTTCATATCTAGAGGTCATCTCTTGAGGTACGGATGCAATGAGAGAAGGAAATGAGGGCATAAAGTACATTTCCTTTTTTATGATATTGACTAATACATATACTTATTTGCCAACTCAATATGACTATCAAGATTTGCTTTAAAATAAGGTTTATCTTCCCAACTCTCTTTTCTAATTGATTAGTAAAAAGATGGATTTGATAACATTTATTGGGCTCATGAGTAGGGGTGAAGTAGGACTAATAACAATCTTAGATATGTAGTTATGAGGGATAATATATTTTTTGAGGCTGATCCTCATGAATAATTAGCTTATATTCTAAAGATGAAATCAAGCAACCTACATCTAGCATCTCGCTTATGATCCTTTACCAATTAGCTCTATCAATAGGTGATCACTCTCTTTTAACTAGATATATTTTAGATTTCACCTTATGAATGAGATAACTAGGAACATCTTTACCATGTTCCCTTAGTGTATCAAGCTCTATCATGTACTTCTCATAACCCAAGAGAGTGTGTTGAAGGTTGAAATGGACTAAGTTGAGAAGTGACTAGGTTGACTATGAGGAGCAAGATATTAAGAAGGCTAGTTATAGTACTCATACAACTCATGAGATGGCTGATAAGGATAATTTTGGAGTTGATAGGGATCATGACCAAGCTAGTAATAATCACACAAAGGATGATATGGAATGTCATAAGTTTGATAAAACTCACCAAATTGTGTAAAATAAAACTCAAGACCAAAATTAGTAATGAAACATCATTGGGAAGCAAAAAAACAAAGAAAAATATTGCCAACAATATTCAAAATAAATCCTGGGATACTTGACTAGTTGATATAACTTTGGAGTCACTATTGATGCTTGGATAAATGCCTCCAAAGGTAGATGTGTTGAAAGACAAAATAAAAAATCTTTCAACTTCTTGGAAAATAATCTACTAGGCATGAAAAAAGATATTGTCACTTGGATTTACACCCTTTGAGGATATGTCTCAAATATCCTTATCCAAGTGGCACAATTGAAACACCTCTAGGATATGGGCAGCCTAAGGATGAGGTGAATCTCTAGATATGGATAGCTCCCTTGGTGTACCACATGTAGATCACTACTAAACCTATGATTGTGAGGGAAAAGGGAAGATAAAAATAAAATAAACTATCCTAAAGGAGGTGATATACAAAATTATTTGATGACTACCAACCAACTCTATGTTACACATGAGAACAAGGGACTAAACAAATATATACTTCTCCAATATGCATCTTCTCACATCAATATTTCATTATGAGGTTATGTTGAATGTTTAGGCTAGGAAGACTATACAAGAGGTATATAATGAAACTATTAAATATGATAAGTAACTCAACCTTGACACTTCCTAGGACACTTCACATGACCTACAAGAAGAAGCTTTCCAATTGTAAATAGGTGAGAGAATGAGACAACATGCTAAGGAAACAAGAGTCATCACTAAGCAAGATCAATAATCTAAGTAAAACACACTATGAATAGTCATGGAAGAGATAAAAATTAATAGTCTTTATTGGTCCATGGCATGCAAATGAGCAAGGCTTCACCATACTCAAGTGAAGCATAGTTTACAAATGCCAAAATGGCTAGTTATTAAAGAACTTAAGAGAGAGAGGAGAAGAAAGAAGTCCAAAGGTCATAAAGACACATGTAATTCTTAGATAATGAGTTACTTTTGAATGATAATATGGTTTTAAATATACCATGAAAGGTTAGAAGAGATAAGTGGCTTTCCAAGTCATGAAACTCATGAAAAGTGGCATGGAATTCATTTTATTGGCTCAAAAAAATGCCTTCATGATTTAGACATTTTTTAAAAACCCAAAAATGAATAGGAATAGGTATACAAATTTAAATGAGAGGTGATTATTTCATATATGACTCTCCATGCATTGGTTTCAGTCATGGTCATCTGGAATCTTCCCAAAATGAGCTATCACCATCTATAATCAAAATAACTCTTCTTTCACATACCCTACACACTTGGTATCCAAAAAGGCATAAATTTTACATGAATTTTTTTACAAGGGAGTGTATGACACTTTTAAATACCCTATATGTCCTTAGAGGCATTGGGCACGCCTTAAAAAGACTCCCACTTGAATTTTTCACCCTTCTCACTATCATGTTCACTATGCCAGTTTTGATTGGCTAAGATGAGAGTTTTATTAGTCACACTTATGAGTTTTTATTAATAATTAAATGTACATGGTGGGTTATCCTAAGTCTCTATCTTCCTCTCAAAGTTTATTTCATCTTTTGAAACCTTCTAGAACCTACATAATGCACAAAATAGTTAAAAATAACTTATTTTTTACCCCATCCATACAATTTTATGTAGCTAATATTGATGGTAGGGATCTTGAATAGGTCTTATACAACCTATAATCACTTTAATGTTCAACTAGGCCATTATATTAGCTTTCCATCTTCATTTCCTCAAACTGTCACTAGGAAGGGTTTCGGTGAGTCTAGGCCCCTTTTACCATCTTAAGTGTCATTAATAAAGATGGAAATTTGAATTTCAAAAAAAATTCACAAGATCAAATTTAAACACCTCCATCAACCTCCCTAAACCCCTTATAACTCTATGCAATGTGCCAAATGAGATATAAGCATTTAAATTTACCCTATCAAGCTCTTTCCTTTCATCTACACATGCCTAATGTTGCCTTTGGTCCAAAAATGGCTTCCTTGTGGTTTATCATACACTTGAAAAGATTCAAAACCTATTTTATGATCCAAAAAATATTTCTTAACCCATTTTAATCCACTCCTAAAGCTAGAATTGAATTTGACCCCCCTTTTGGATTCTAGGCCTAACCATACCTAATAGTCTTGCCTACAACATTGAGGGTCTAGACCTCCAATATAGGATTAATAATTATATGGGATGTTTAAAATTATTCCATATATGTTTTTAAACTTACCAAGTCACCCTAAAAACTTTCAAGTACTCCTAATCTCTTATTCTCATTTGCCAACTAGTCATAGTGGGAGTTTATTAGGTTGAGTTATGTGGAAGAGCATTTTGACCATTTTGAGATTTAAATTTTTTTATAACTATTTAACATCACCAATTCACATCCTATACACATAAAAATATGTTACTCAATGTATCCAAACCCTCCTATTAGGTTCTTTACTCATTTTGACATCATTTACTTGTCTTGCCAAAGCTCTAATTTTCTTGACCAACTAACCTCTAAGAAAAAATAGTGAGTTATATCCATTATATCCAAGTAAAAATTAAGTTTTTATAAGTTTTATTATGTAATAATTAATATTTTAACCAAATTAATAAGTTATATTCATCTATTTAGGCACTTAACCATCTCAATCTCTCCAAAAAAACCTTTAAAACAAGACTATTTTTTGCATTCTCTCACTTTCACCTAAGAATTACTTATCAAGGATAAATGCATAGTGCTTGGGTTCCTTAAAAAAATTAATCCATATTAAATTAATTATATATAATATTTAAATTTATTATAAACCCTTCTTCTCCCTTATATTCTTCATTCTTACCAATTGAGCAACATAGGTCTCTTAATGCAACTATACAGACTATCACCCTATGAAGTTTGAGCTTGAGTTACCAATTAAACATTTGATGTTGTCTTAGAGTGTGTGAAAACTATAAAAATTTCATGATACATTTTAAAACTAATGGAAAGACTCCTTGGAATATTCCTAAGCATATTCATCTCTTCACCTTCATCAAGACTAAACACTCAGCTATAGGTGTATATAGGGCATTAAGAGGTCTATGTAAGCTTGTTTCACATTGCCAAGATATTATGGAGATAATAATTTTCATATTTAAAGTGATAATATGTCTATTTCGTAATTTAAACCCTCCCTTAACCTTTACATTCACCTTGAGCTCACAAAGTTGAATATTCTCTCTTGATTATGATACCCTACCAAAATGATTCATGTAGGTGCTTATTCCTCTAATAAGACCTTGATCATGATGTTTAGAGGCCTTAATTTAATCTTGAAGGTCATATATAATCTATTTTATACCTGGATTCACTTTTTATAAGCTAAATAATTACCTAGACACCATACCTATGACATTGTCTGCCTACTCAGCTACAGTTGCATATTTTCTTATGAAAGGACACCTGTAGGTGTTCATAAGGTTTGAAACACTACATATGAAACTTATATTAATGATATTAATTTTTATTGGTTAACCATTAAATAACTAGGGTCATTAAAAACATGAAGGTATGTTTCATTTTCTCTTTAGGATGTCAATGGTCACATAAAAGTGAATTCTTGTAGATATGAATGCATGGTTTTAGTGCTTTAAAAGGCATCTTTAGGACCTCCAACTTCTGAATTACACTAAATTTCTAACCTCCATATTTATCATGAATATTATGCATGATATAGGATATAATATATACCTATCTATATGCTCCAAAAATCTTAATATCCTTACTACAAGATATTCACAAAATGCCTTAGATCTTTGTTTTACACTTTTGGGGACTTAATCCTTGAACACTGTCATCTTTCAAAGATGTAACCTTCTAGGCATATTTTCCAATATATAATTAAAAATGGATATGGCATGATATACTCAATGCATTATAACCTCAAAAATGGTTTCATTACTTGTTTTGACACCTCTATATGACATCTCAAATCCCTGTTAAGCCACCTATAGATGATTAATCCACAATGTAGGTAGTAGACATGAGTTTAAGAAGAGGACATAGGTTCAGACCTTTCATTTATCCTTAGACCTTATAAGAAATTGAAAACAGAAATACTTGATCATGAAATACCTAATATAAGTTTTAATCTCCATTTTATCCCTTGTAGGTGCTAATGGAGTTGTAGATAGGGTAGTGGGTAGAAGCACAAATTATACACATGGTGTATGAACCTTAAATAAGAATTGTTTCTCATTATAATGATAAAATTAATCCCATAAAACCTATTAATCCTTATATCAAGTCAAGGTATATTCATTTCAATGTGATACTCTCTCTTCATGGCACCTATAGATGAGTTTATTCATGGTAGACTATGTGAAAGTGTTTTATATGACTGTTACAATATTTTATCAACCATTTTAATTCTCAACTTACTACTCCATATTTATAATATACATTATAAGGCTTTTTAAATTTCATCAAACCTTTTTTAACATGTTATACAGGCCCCATACACTTACTTCACCATGACTGCAAGTAGAAGTGGTAAAGAGATGATTGAGTATGACAATGGACTAAAATTTTGATCTAAACATTAAATTATGAGGCAAAACATGAAGGGAAGGTTATAAATATGGAAATTTTAAATGGGAAACCTCATATACTCAAGCAATCATTCTACAAACAAGGAAAATTGATTTAGACTACACATGATGGTACCTTCCTAACATGAGAATATTTGATTATAAAAACACCTTAAAACACTAAAACAAGAATGGAGATAATTTTATAAGATATCCAATATCCTCTAAAGCTAAAATAACCTAATAGATTGTATGGACTTATTCAAAATAGAGTAAAATCTATAGGGTGCAAGAAATAGTATGTAGAAAAACATAGTCAACTTGTTATAGATGGTTAGTAAATCATGGTTGAACAATATTAGAAATATTATTATGGAAATGGATCTATCTGAGTTTAATACCACCTCTCAAAAGCATTTTACCTATGAACTTGTTACCTATATGGACTAAGTAACAACCTGATGACCACTTCTATGTGTCTAGAAAGGCAAAGAAGGAAAAGAATAGTTTTAGCTCAAAAATGTAACTTTGAAATCATTTAAATAATGGAAATGAAACTAAGGAAGTGTAAGAGGAATTACATGTCCTTATCCCATGTTTCACCTTCCCTCATTAGCTGTATAAGTGACAAGCTTCCCTTTTTTAGTTGATTACTTGATCTTCAGTTAGATAACCTACAAGTTTTAGATGAGACTAATATTATTGATAGGGAATATAACTTATTTGAAATTTTAGAGGAAATAAGGACACTTTATCACCTTGAAAACCATTCCACTTTCATTTATGACCACTAAAAGCCTTCTAAAAGACTCAAAATGACATACTGACTAATTTGACTAAGACTACAGCTAATATGACATTAAAATCCATAAAATAACTTATAATACACCCCATGAAAAAATATTAGACCCATAAAACCTATAAAAAGTCAAGTTTTACCTATATGGGTCCTAATTTGACTTGCAGATCAAATTTGGTCAATAAATTAGTGACTCATAGAGGTAGTATGCCTACTATACTAAAGATCAGTAGCCTTAATAATACATTTGGCTTAAGGAGTCATCTAAAGTATGAAGAAAAAAAAATACCTAACACTTGACAACCATGTTTTGATCAAGACAAGACCATTTCACCACCTCTACCACATAAAATGAAGGACACACACAAAATAAAGCAAATAAACTAACAAGACAAACACACACACACACACACACAACACACACACACACACACACACACATGTACTCAAGGTACTTCAATAAATTAGAAAATAAAATACTATGGACAACTAGAAATTAATCATACCTTCTTTCTAGGATCAAAAGGAAAGTTTCTTGAATCTTCTTCTTCATGAGATGAGTCATAGTGCAAAGCTTGTTGATTCTTGAATTGAATGCTTTGTAGATTAGACAAATTCCTTGGTAATTCACTTGTTATGATCTCAAGTATACAATATTCAAATATTTCTCCAATGTAAATGTATTCCTTTTGAAATTGTGAACATACCTTATACTACCACCCATTATTCATTTCATGATCAACTTATATCTCCTTAATTGGCATGGCTTTAAGAGGAGTAATTTCTTGTTCCTTAGAAGATTGAGGCCAATAGAAGTTTGTTCCATCCTTAAAAATATGAAGTATTTATCCCAATTTATTGAGAGTATGATAACCCATATTTATTATTTCAAACATATCATCATGTTATTCCTATGCTTTTTTGAAAGGATAAAACTAAAAAGTTGCTTTTTCTTTGTATACTCACTTGAGTGCCAAGGTTTCCTTCTCCATTTTTGATTATATCATAGCCTCCTTAAAGAGGAGTATATTATTATCCAATTACTTCAAAAAAGTCATCCCAAAGCTATTATATACAATATATTATTTCCCATCTTTGACATCTTGGATAGTTGTAGAAGAACCAATGGTGATTTCATCTTCTTTGGAAAAAGGAAAACATTCTTCAATATCAAAATAATATGAAGATTCAACAAATTAAATCACCTCTTCATATAAATTTATAACCTCTTGAGGGATATCATGTTTCATCTCAACTTTTAGAACCTAACATTGCTTCTCAATGGTTGTAAGATCTTCAATTTCCTTCTCCTTCTTGGTGATTCTAAGACTAGGCATCTTGAAATTAGGTGACTTAGTCTAATGAGGATACAAGGAGTTGTATTTTATTCAAGAAAGATTTTTGAATTTTTATCAACAAACTACTCCTCTTTAGGTTCCCATACCATATTCCCATTAAGGCATAGGTTGAGGGGGTGAGGCCAATATGAACTAGTTGGTGGAGGTGGAACATAGAACTCAAAATTAGATTGAGAATGAATTGTAGGGGATTCTTTTGGTAGCTCTTAAGGAAGGAGAAGTAGACCTTGAGCTAAAATAACTTGGTTTTATTCCTTATATTTTGCAATCAATTCATTCACATCTTATTTATCTTGAATGCTCTCTTGAGGAAGGTTAGATGGGGTGTGTTTAGGATAGTATATTATTTTGGGTCTAAACCTTCCATCACACCTCGACTTAACAATTTCATTCTTGACTCAAAATCTTAAATTTTCTTGGATAGGTTCTCTTGGAAAATTTTATCTTGGATTTGATAGGCATATTCATGAGTAAAATGGGTACAAGAGGGTTGATGTGGAATATAATGAGTCTCTTGAGGATGGGTGGAAGGGACTTGCATAAGATCAAGCTCTTTCTCAACTTCACACTCTTTATCTAGGCTTTTCTCCTCCTTTTCCCATTATTCCACTACCTTATTCTAGATTAGGATGTTACCATTATGAGTCTCTTATTGAGGTAGTGATACAATTTGAGTAGTGGATGAAGTTTTTAAAAAACTTGGTATCTCTTTAAGCTTAGATTCTCCACGTTGTCTCCAACTTAGGATTTCATGTCTAGAGGTCACCTCTTGAGGTGGGGATGCAATGAGAGAGGGAAATGAGGGCATAAATTACATTTCATTTATTTATAATATGGACTGATACATCTACTTATTATCCAAATCAATCTAAATATCAATATTTGCTTTAAAAATAAGGTTTGTATTCCCAACTCTCTCTTCCATCTGATTGGGAAAAGATGACTTTGATAAGCTTGATTGGGCTCATGAGTAGGGGTAAATTAGGACTGATATCAATCTTGGATAGGTATTTATGAGGGATGTTAGACTTTATGAGACTGATCCTCTTTAATTCTTATCTTATATTCTAAAGATGCAATCAAGCCACCTACATCTAACATCTCACTTATGAGCCTTTGCCAATTAGCTCTCTCAATAGGTGCTCACTCTCTTTTAACTATATCTAATGAATATTTCACTTTATGAGTGAGATAAATAGTAAAATATTGACCATGTCCCTTTGGTGTATCAAGATCTATCATGTACTTCTCATAACCCAAGAGAGTTTGCTTGAAGGTTAAAACGGACTCAGTTAAGAAGTGACTAGGTTGACTATGAGGAGCAAGATATTGACAAGGATAGTTATAAAACTTACACAAATCATGAGATGGATGATAAGGATCATCTTGTAGTTGATAGGGAACATAATAAGGCTAGTAAAAATCACACAAAGGATGATATGGAATGTCATAAGTTTGATAAACCTCACTAAATTATGTAAAATAAAACTCAACACCAAAATTAGCAATGAAACTTCATTGGGAAGCAAAAACACAAATAAAAATATTACCAACAATCTTAAAAGAAAAATTTGGGCTACTTGACTAGTTGATATAACTTTGGAGTTACTATTGATGTTTGGATAGATTCCTCCAAAGGTAGATGTGTTGAAAGACAACACAAAAAATATTTCAACTTATTGGAAAATAATCCAACTAGGCATGCTAGGAACTATTATCACTAGGATTTACATCCTTTGATGAGATTTCTCATCTCTCCTTATCTAAGTGGCACAATTGAAACACCTCTAGGTTTTTGGTGGCCTAAGGATGAGGTGAATCTCTAGATAGGGATAGCTCCCTTGATGTACCACTTGTAGATCACTACTAAACCTATGCTTGTGAGGGAAAAGGGAGAGAGAAAAATGAAATCAACTATCCTAAAAGAGGTGATACACAAAATTATTTTATGACTACCAACCAACTCTATGTTACACATGAGAACAAGGGACTGACCAAACATACACTTCTCCAATATCCATGTGAGATATTTCATTATGAGGTTATGGTGAATGTTTAGGATAGGAAGACTAGACAAGAGGCCTATAATGAGAATATTAAATAGGTGAACTAACTCAACCTTGATACTTCCCAGGACACTTCACATGACCTACAAGAAGAAGCTTTCCAATTGTAAATAGGTGAGAGAATGAGATAACATGCTAAGGAAACAAGAGTCATCACTAAGAAAGATAAATCATCCAAGTAAAACACACTATGAATAGTCATGGAAGAGGTAAAAATTATTAGTCTTTATTGATATATGGTATGCAAATGAGCAAGGCTTCACCTTACTTAGGTGGAGCATAGTTTACAAGTGCCAAAATGGCTAGTTATTATAGAACTTGAGAGAGAGAGAGAGAGGAGAATAAAGAAGTCCAAAGGTCACAAAGAAACTTTTAATTATTATATAATGAGTTAATTTTACATGAGAAGAGTGTGTGAAATATACCATGAAATGTTAGAAGAGACAAGTGGCTTTCCATGTCATGAAACTCATGAAAGTGGTATGGAATTCCCTTTATTGGCTCAAAAAAATGGCTTCATGATTTAGCCATATTTAAACATCCAAAAAATGAATAGGGATAGGTATAATTATTTAAATTAGAGAGAAGATTTCATATATTACTCTCCATTCATTGGTTATAGTCTTGGTCATCTAGAATCTTCCCAAAATGAGCTATCACCATCTTTAATAAAAATAACTTTTCTTTCATACACCCTACACACTTGGCCTCCAAAAAGGCATAAATTTTAAATGATTTTTTTAAAAATGGAGTTTATGACACTTTTAAAGACCCTATATTTCCTTAGAGGCATTGGTTACACCTTAAAAAGACTCCCACTTGAATTTTTTACCCTTCTCACTATCATGTTTAATATGCTAGTTTTGACTAGCTAAGATGAGAGATCTATTAGTCACACTTAGGAGTTTTTATTAATAAATAAATTTACATGGTGAGTTATCATAAGTCTCTATCTTCTTCTCAAAGTTTATTTCATCTTTTTAAACCTTATACAACCTACATAATGCATAAAATAGTCAAAAATAACTTTATTTGTACCCCTTTCTTACAATTCTATATAGATAATCTTGATGGTAGGGAGCCTGAATGAGTCTTCTACAACATATAATCACTTTCATGGTCAAAATAGTCCATTATGTTATCTTTTTATCTCCATTTCCTCAAACTTTCACTACGAAGGGTTTTTGTGAGTCTAGGCCTATTTTACCCTCTTAAGTGTCATTCATAAAGATAGGAAGTTAATTTTTTTTAAAAAAATCCACAAGATAAAATTTAAACACCTCAAATAACCTACATAAACTACTTAAATCTCCATGAAAGGTGCCAAATGAGATATGAGCATTTAAATTTGTCATATCAAGATCTTTCCTTTCATCTACACATGCATAATGTTGCCTTTGGTCCAAAAATGGATTCCTTTTGGTTTCTCATGCACCCAAAAAGATTTAAAAACTATGTTATGATATATAAAACATATATTAAACCATTTTAATCCACTCTTAAATCTATAATTTAATTTGAACCCCCATTTGGATTTTAGGCCTAACATTTCCTAATAGTCCTTCCTACAACTTTGAGGGTCTAGACTCCAATATAGGATTAATAATTCTTTGGGATGTTTGAAATTCTTCCATATATGTATTTAAACTTACCAAGTCACCCTAAAACCTTTCAAATACTCCTTCTCATCTCTTATTCTCATTCACCAACTAGTCCTAGTGGGAACATGTTTGGTTGAGCTATGTGCAAGAGCATTTTGACCATTTTGAGAGTTCAAAATTTTTATTAATTTATAACATCACCAATTAATATTATATACACATAAAAATATGTTCCTTGAGGTATCCAAACCATCCTATTAGGTCCTTTACTCATTTTGACATCATTCGCTTGTCTTGTAAAAGCTCTAATTTTCTTGACTGATTGACCTTTAAGACAAAATAGTGATTTATATCCCTCACATCCAATGAAAAATTAAGTATTTATAAGTTTTATTATGTCATAATTAATATTTTTACCAAATTAATAATTTAGATTCATTCATTTAGGCACTTAACCATCTTAATCTCTCCAAAAAAACCTCTAAAATAAGATTGTTTTTTGTATTCTCTCACATTCACCTAAGAATGACATATCAAGCATAAATATAATGTGATTTGGTTCCTTCAAATTTTTATCCATCTTAAATTCATGATAATTAAGCGTTAAATTCATTATAAACCCCTCTTCACCCTTATATTCTTCATTTTACCTATTGAGCAACATAGGTCTCTTAATGCAACTGTACAGATTGTCACCCTTTGAAGTTTGAGCTTGAAGTACCAATTAAAAATTTGATATTTCCTTAGAGTGTGTAAAATATAAAAATTTCATGAGAAATTTTAAAACTAATGTCAAGCCTCCTTGGAATCTTCATAAGCATATTCATCTCTTCACCTTCATCAAGACTAAACACTCAGATATAGGTGCATATAGGGCCTTAAGAGGTATATGTAAGCTTGTTTCACATTTCCAAGATATTATGGGGATAATAATGGTAATAATTAAAGTAATAATAGGTATATTTCATAATTTAAACCCTCCCTTAACCTTTGTATGCACCTTGAGCTCACAAAGCTTAATAATCTCTTGAATGTGATACCCTACCAAAATGATTCCTATAGGTGCCTATTCCTCTAATTGGACCTTAATCATGACCTATAGAGGCCATAATTTAAGACTTGAGGTAATATATCATCTATTTTATACCTGGATTCACTTTTTATAAGCTAAGTAATTGCCAAGACACCACACCTAGGACATTGTCTGCCTACTTAGCTATAGTTGCATATTTTCTTATGAAGGGACACCTATAGGTGTTCATGAGGTTTGAAACACTACATATGAACATTATCTTAATGATATTCATGTTTATTGGTTAAAAATTAAATCAATAGGGTCATTCCAAACATGAAGGTATGTTTCATTTCCTCTTTAGGTTGTCAATGGTCACCTAAAAGTGAATTCTTATAGATATGAATGCATGGTTTTAGTGCTTTAAAAGGCATCTTTACGACCTCCAACTTATAAATTACACTATATTTATAACCTCCATATTTGTAATGACTCTTCTACATGATATAGGATATAATATATACCTATCTAGATGTTCCATAACTCTTGATATCCTTACTACAAGATATTCACAAAATACCTTAGATCTTTTTTCTGCACTTTTGGGGACTTAATCCTTGAACATTATCACCTTTCAAAGATGTAATCTTCTAGGTCTGTTTTCAAATATATTATTTAAAATGTATATTACATGATATAATCAATGTATTTAACCTCAAAAATGGTTTAATTACTTAATTTGACACCTCTATATGACATCTCAAATCCCTATTAAGCCACTTATAGGTGGGTATTCCACAATATAGGTAATAGGCATGAGTTTAAGCAAAAGACATAGGTGCAGACCTTTCATTTATCTTTGTACATTGTAACACATTAAAAACACAAATCCTTGATCATGAAATACCTAAAATAAGGTCCAATCTCCATCTTATTATTTTGATCCCCTGTAGATGCTAATGGAGATATAGAGAGGGTAGTGGGTAGAAGCTTAAATTATACACATGATGTATGAACCTTAAATAGGAATTTTTTCTACTTAAAATTTAAAAATTGATCCCATACAACCTATTAATCCTTATATCAAGTTAAGGTATCTTCATTTCAATGTGATACTCTCTCTTCATGGCACCTATAGATGAGTTTGTTCATGGTAGACTATGTGAAAGTGTTTTATATGACTGTTATAGTATTTTATCAACCATTTGAATTATAAAATTAATAATCCATGTTGATAATATAAATACCAAGGATTTTTAAGTTTCATCACACCTATTTTAACATGTTATATGGGCCCCATACATGTACTTCACCATGACTACAAGTAGAAGTGGGTAAAGAGCTGATTGTGTATGACAATGGACTAAAAGTTTGATCTAAACATGAAATTATGAGGACACACATTAATGGAAGGTGATAAATATGTAATTTATACATGGAAAACCTCATAACCTCTTCACATGAGACCATTGTAGAGAACCAAGCATTCTACAAATAAGGAAAATTGACTGCGAATACACATGATGGTACCTTCCTAACATGAGATGATTTGCTTATAAAAACACATTAAAACACTAAATAAAGAATTAATTTATTTTTATAAGAGATACACCATCATATATATTCAACATAACCAAATATATTGTATGGACCTACTCAAAATAGAGCAAAACCTATAGGGTGTAGGAAATAGTGAGTAAAAAAACATAGTCAACTTATTGTAGATGGTTCATAAAGTATGGTTGACAAAATTTAGAAATATTATTATGGAAATTTATCTCTATAATTTTAATACCACATATCAAAATAATGATACTTCAAACCTCTTTAACTATATGGTCTAAGTACAAACCTGTTGGCCACTTCTGTGTGTCTAGAAAGGTAAAGAAGGAGAAAATTAGTTTTAGAAAAAAAATGGAAATTTAA
This sequence comes from Torreya grandis, assembly GCA_037957365.1. Classification (NCBI taxonomy): domain Eukaryota; kingdom Viridiplantae; phylum Streptophyta; class Pinopsida; order Cupressales; family Taxaceae; genus Torreya; species Torreya grandis. The sequence goes on along the minus strand of JARHVA010007505.1, from coordinate 324,886 downwards.
AATCATGTAAATAATGTAAATGAAACTAAGTAATATTAAGATACATTACATGGCCTTCTACCATGTGTCACCTTCCGTCACGAGCCATATAAGTGCCAAGCTTCCCTTTTTCAGTTGATTACTTGATCTTCAGTTAGATAACCTACAAGTTTTAGATGAGACTAAAATTATTGATAGGTAATATAGCTTATTTTAAATTTGAGAGTAAATAAGGACACTTTATCACCTTGAAAACCATGCCACTTGCATTTATGCCCCCTAAAATCCTTCTAAATGAGTCAAAATGACATACTGACTAATTTGACTAAGACTAAGGCTAATATGACATTAAAATACATCAAATAAATTATCATACACCCCATGAAAAAATATTAGACCCCTAAAACCTCTATAAAGTCAGGTTTTTACCTATAGGGGTCCCAATTTGACTTGAAAATCAAAGTTTGTCAATAAATTAGTGACTCATAGGGGTAGTATGCCTACTATACTAAAGATCAGTAACCATATCAGTCCATTGAGCTTAGGGAGTCATCTAAAGTTTGAAGCAAAACAAGAATAACTAACACTTGACAACCATGTTTTGATCAAGACAAGACCATTTGACCACCTCTACCACACAAAATGAAGGACACACACAAAATAAAGCAAATAAACTAACAAGACACACACACACATGAACCTAAGGTACTTCAATAAATTAGAAAATAAAATACTATGAACAAATAGAAACTAGGCATACCTCCTTTCTAGGATTAAAAGGAAAGTTTCTTGAATCTTCTTCTTCATGAGATGAGTCATAGTGCCAAGCATGTTATTTATTGAATTGGATGCTTTGTAGATTAGACCAATTCATTGGTACTTAAATTGATATGATCTAAAGTATACCATATTAAAATAGGTCTCCAATGTAAATATATTCCTCTTTAAATTGTACACATACCTTATACTACTACCCATTAATCATTTCATGATCAACTTGTATCTCCTTAGTAGGCATGGCTTTAAGAGGAGTAGTTTCTTGGTCCTTAGAAGATTAAGGCCAATATAATCCTATTCCATCCTTCAAAATCTGATGTATTTATCCAAATTTATTGAGATGATGATAACTCATATTTATTATTTCAAACATACCATCATGGGATGCATATGGTTTTTTGAAAGGACAAAACTAAAAAGTTGCTTTTCTTTGTATACTCACTTGAGTGCCAAGGTTGCCTTTTCCATTTTTAATTATATCATATCCTCCTTGAAGAGGAGTATGTTATGATACAATTACTTCAAACAAGTCATCCCAAGGCTATTAGAGAGAATATATTCTTTCCCATCTTTAACATCTTGGATAGTTGTAGAAGAACCAATGGTGATTTCCTCTTCTTTGTCAAAAGGAAAAAATTCTTCAATATCAACATAATATGAAGATTAAACATAATAAATCATCTCTTCCTCTAAATTTAGAACCTCTTGATGGATCTCATGTTTCATCTCAAATTTTAGAACCTAACTTGCTTCTCAATGGTTGTAACATCTTAAATCTCCTTCTCCTTCTTGGTGATGCCAAGACTAAGCATCTTGAAATCAGGTGACTTAGTCTAATGAGGCTACTAAGGAGTCATATTTTATTCAAGCAAGAGTTTTTAATTTTTATCAACCAACTAATCCTCTTTATTTTCCCATACCATATGTCCATCACGGCATAGGCTGATGAGGTGAGGCCAATATGAAGTAGTTGGTGGAGGTGGAACATAGAACTCTAAATTAGATTGAGAATGAATTGTAGGGAATTATTTTGGTAGCTCTTAAGGAAGGAGAAGAAGACCTTGAGCTAAAATAACCTAGTTTCATTCCTTCCATTTGAAAAACACTTCATTCACATCTTATTTATCTTTAACACTCTCTTGAGGAAGGTTAGATGGGGTGTGTTTAGGATAGGATCTTCTTTTGGCTCCAAGCCTTCCATGACACCTTGACTTAACAATTTCATTCTTGACTCTAACTCTTAAATTTGTTTGGATAGATTCTCTTGAAGAATTTTATATTATATTTGATATGAATATTAATGATGAAAAGGAGTACAAGAGGGCTGATGTGGAATACAAGGAGTCTCTTGAGGAAGGGTGGGAGGGACTTGTATAAGATCGAGCTCTTTCTCAACTTCACACTCATTATCTAGGATTTTCTCCTCCTTCTTTTCCCATGATTCCACTACCTTATTCTAGATTAAGATGTTACCATTATGAGTCTCTTATTGAGGTAGTGATACAATTTGAGTAGTGGATGAAGTGTTTAAAAAACTTGGTATCTCTTTAAGCTTGGATTCTCCACCTTGTCTCCAACTTGGGATTTCATATCTAGAGGTCACCTCTTGAGGTCGAGATGTAATGAAAGAGGAAAATGAGATCATAAATTAAATTTCATTTATTGATGATATGGACTAATACATCTACTTACTGGCCAACTCAATTTGACTAACAAGATTTGCTTTAAAAATAAGGTTTGTCTTCCCAACTATATCTTCCAATTGATTGGGAAAAAGATGGATTTGATAAGCTTAATTGGGCTCATGAGTATGGGTAAAGTAGGACTAATCACAATCTTGGAGAGTTATTTATGAGTAATGATAGACTTTATGAGGTTGATCCTCATGAATTCTTAGCTTATATTCTAAAGATGCAATCAAGCCACCTACATCTAGCATCTCACTTATGAGACTTTGCTAATTAACTCTCTCAATAGGTACTCACTCTCTTTTAACCACCTCTAATGAATATTTCACCTTATGAATGATAGAACTAGGAAAATCTTAACCATGTCCCCTTAGTGTATCAATCTCTATCATGTACTACTCATAACCTAAGAGAGTTTGCTTGAAGGTTGAAATGGATTGAGTTGAGAAATGACTAGGTTGACCACGAGGAGAAAGATATTGAGAAGGATAGTTATAACACTCATTCAACTCATGAGATTTATGATAAGGATAATTTTGGAGTTGATAGGGATCATAACAAGGCTAGTAAGAATCACACAAAGGATGATAGGGAATGTCATAGGTTTGATAAACCTCACAAAATTATGTAAAATAAAACTCAACAACAAAATTAGCAATGAGACTTCATTGGGAAGCAAGAAAACAAATAATAATATTACCAACAATATTTAAATGAAAACCTTGGCTACTTGACTAGTTGATATAACTTTGGAGTCACTATTGATGTTTGGATAGATGCCTCCAAAGGTAGATGTGTTGAAAGACAACACCAAAAATCTTTCAAATTCTTGGACAATAATCCAACTATGCATGCCAAAAAATATTGTTACTTGGATTTACACTCTTTGAGGAGATGTCTTAGTACTCCTTATCCAAGTGGCACAATTGAAACACCTCTACACTATGGGTAGCCTAAGGATGAGGTGAATCTATAGATAGGGCTAGCTCCATTGATGTATCACTTGTAGATCACTACTAAACCTATGATTGTGAGGGCAAAGGGAGAGATAAAAATGAAATAAACTATCCTAAAGGAGGTAATACACAAAATATTTGATGAATACCAACTAACTCTATGTTACACATGAGAACAAGGGACTAAGCAAACATACACTTCTCCAATATGCATCTTCTCACATCAATATTTCATTATGAGGTTATGGTGAATGTTTAGGCTAAGAAGACTAAACAAGAGGTCTATAATGACACTATTGAATAGGTGAACTAACTCAACCTTTATACTTCCTAGATTACTTTGCATGACCTACAAGAAGAAGCTTTCCAATTGTAAATAGGGACTAACTAAACATACACTTCTCCAATATGCATCTTCTCACATCAATATTTCATTATGAGGTTATGGTGAATATGTAGGATAGAAAGACTATACAAGAGGTCTATAATGACACTATTTAATAGGATAACTAACTCAAGCTTGACACTTCCTATAACACTTCACATGACCTACAAGAAGAAGCTTTCCAATTGTGAATAGGTGAGAGAATGAGATAACATGCTAAGGAAACAAGAGTCGTCACTAAGAAAGATAAATCATCCAAGAAAAAAAATATTAATAGTCATGGAAGAGGTAAAAATTAATAGTATTTATTGATATATGATATGCAAATGAGAAAGTCTTCACCATACTTAGGTGGAGCATAGTTTACGAGTGCCAAAATGGCTAGTTATTATATAACTTGAGAGAGAGAGAGAGGAGAATAAAGAAGTCCAAAGGTCACAAAGACACTTTTAATTCTTAGATAATGATTTAATTGTGCATGAGAATAGGGTCTTAAATATACCATGCAAGGTTAGAAAAGACAAGTGGCTTTCCAAGTCATGAAGCTCATGAAAAGTGGCATGGAATTCCCTTTATTAGCTCAAAAAAATGCCTTCATGATTTAGCCATAATTGAACATCACAAAAATGAATAGAGATAGGTATAAATATTGAAATTAGATGGAACACTTGCATATATGACTCTCAATTGATTGGTTATAGTCTTGGTCATCTGTAACCTTCCCAAAATGAACTATCACCATCTGTAATCAAAATAAATCTTCTTTCATACACCCTACACACTTGGCCTCTAAAAAGACATACATTTTACATGAAGTTTTTAAAAATGGAACGTATGACACTTTTAAATACCCTATATGTCCTTAGAGGCATTGGGCACACCTTAAAAAGACTCCCACTTGAATTTTTCACCCTTCTCACTATCATGTTCACTATGCTAGTTTTGACTGGCTAAGATGAGAGCTCTATTAGTCACACTTAATAGTTTTTATGAATAATTAAATGTAAATGGTGAGTTATCATAAGTCTCTATCTTCCTCTTAAAGTTTATTTCATCTTTTGAAACCTTTTAGAACCTACATAGTGCATAGAATAGTAAAAAATAACTTGTTTTATATGCCATCCATACCATTCTATATATCTAATCCTCATGGTACAGATCCTGACTGAGTCTTCTACAAAATCTAATCACTTTCATGGTCAAACTATGCCATTATATTAACTTTCCATCTCCATTTCCTCAAAATGTCACTAAGAAGGGTTTTGGTGAGTCTAGGCCTATTTTACCCACTTAAGTGTCATTCAGAAATATGGGAAGTTGAATTTCCAAAAAAAATCCACAAGATCAAATTTCAACACCTCCATAAACCTCCCTAAACCCCTTATATCTCCATGCAATGTGCCAAATGAGATATGAGCATTTAAATTTGCCCTATCAATCTCTTTCCTTTCATCTATACATGTCTAATGTTGCATTTGGTCCAAAAATGGACTATTTGTGGTTTATCATGCACCAAAAAAGATTTAAAACCTATTTTATGATCCAAAAAAACATTTATTAACCCATTTTAATCCACTCCTAAAGCTAGAATTGAATTTGACCCCCCATTTGGATTTTAGGTCTAACCATGCCTAATAGTCCTACCTGTAACTTTGAGGGCCTAGGGCTAGAATATAGGATTAATAATTCTTTGGGATGTTCCACATGATTAAATATATTTGTTTCAACTTTAAAAGTCACCTTAAAACCTTTCAAGTACTCCTCATCTCTTATTCTCATTCACCAACTTGTCTTGGTGGGAGTTTATTTGGTTAAGCTATGCACAAGAGCATTTTGACCATTTTTATATTTAAAAACTTGTATGACTATTTAAAATAAATTTTTTATCTTATATACACCTCAAAATATGTTCCTAAAGGTATCTAAACCCTCATATTATGTCATTTACTCATTTTGACATCATTTTCTTGTCTTGCCAAAGTTCTAGTTTTCTTGACTGACTAACCTCTAAGGTAAAATAGTGAGGTATATCCCTCATATAAAAGGAAAAATTAGTGTTTTATAAGTTTTATTAGGTAAAAATTAATATTTTTACCAAATTAATAATGTAGATTCATCCATTTAGGCACTTAACCATCTCAATCTCTCCAAAAAAAAAACCTCCAAAACAAGATTGTTTTTTGTATTCTCTTACTTTCACCGAAGAATGACTTATCAAGGATAAATAAAATGTTCTTTGGTTCCTTAAAAAATTTATCCATATTAAATTCATGATAAATAATCTTTAAATTCATTATAACCCCTCTTTTCCCTTATATTATTCATTCTTACCAATTCAACAACATATGTCTCTTGATGCAACTGTATGGACTGTCACCCTACAAAGTTTGAGCTTGAGGTACCAATTCAACATTTGATATTGTCTTAGAGTGTGTGTAAAATCTAAAAATTTCATGATAAATTTTAAAACTAATGTCAATCCTCCTTGGAATATTCCTAATCATATTCATCTCTTCACTTTCATCAAGACTGAACACTCAACTATAGGTGCATATAGGGCCTTACGAGGTATATGTAAGCTTTTTTCACAATGCCAAGATATTATGGGGATAATAATGGTAATAATTAAAGTTATAATAGGTCTATTTCATAATTTAAACCCTCCATTAACCTTTACATGCACCTTGAGCTCACAAAGCTTAATACTCTCTCTTGATTGTGATACCCTACCAAAATGACTCATGTAGGTACCTATTCCTCTAATAAGACCTTGATCTTGATGTGTAGAGACCATAATTAAAGCCTTGAGGTCACATATCATCTATTTTATACCTGAATTATCTTTTTATAATCTAAATCATTACCAAGACACCATACCTAGGTCATTGTCTGCTTACTCAGTGGTAGGTGCATATTTTCATGTGAAGGGACACTTGTAGGTGTTCATGAGGTCTAAAATGCTACATATGAACCTTATTTTAAATATATTCATGATTATTGGTTAAACATTTAATCAATAGGGTCATTATAAACATGATTTTTTTCTCTATTTTCTCTTTAGAATGGTAATGGTCACCCAAAAGTGAATTCTTGTACATATCAATGTAGGGTTTTAGTACTTTAAAAAGCATATTTAGAACCTTCAAATTTTTACTTGCACTAAATTTTTGAACTCCATATTTGGCATAACTATTCTACATGAAAGAGGATATAATATTTACCTATCTGGATGATCTAAAATTAATTATATCCTTACTATAATATATTCACAAAATCCTTTGGATCTCTATTCTGCACTTTTGATGACTTAATCCCTGAACATTGTCATCTTTCAAAGATGCAACCTTATAGACCTATTTTCCAATATATCATTCAAAGTGGATATGACATGACATAATAAATACATTATAACCTCAAAAAGGGTTTAATTAACTATTTTGACACCTCTGTATGACATCTTAGATCATTATTAAGCCACATGTATGTGGTTATTCCATAGTGCAAGCAATAGACATGAGTTTAGGCAGAGGACATGGGTACAAACCTTTCGTTGATCCTTGGACCTTGTCAAACATTTAAAACACAAATCCTTGATCATGAAATACCTAAAATAAGGTCCAAAACCCATCTTATTATTTTACTCCCCTACAAGTGCTAAAGGAGTTATAGATAGGGTAGTGGACAGAAGCATAAATCATCCTCATGGTGTATGAACCTTAAATAATCATTATTTCTCATTCCAATGTTAAAATGGATTCCCTCCAACATATGAAGCCTTATATTAAGTCAAGGTATTTTCATTTTAACATGACAATCTCTCTTTATGACACCAATAGATGAGTTTGTTCATGTTAAATTGTGTGAAATTATTCTATATGAATGTTACAATATTTTCTCAACCATTTTAATGCTCAACTTACTAGTATATTTTGATAAAAGGCTCACCAAGGCTTTGAAACTTTCATCACACCTTTTTTAACATGTTATATTGGCCCCATACATGTACTTCAACATGAATGCAAGTAGAAGTGGGTAAAGATCTGAATAAGTATGAAAATGGACGAAAATTTTGACCCAAAAATAAAATTATGATGCCAAACATGAAGGGAAGCTTATCAGTATGGGATTGAGACATAGGAAACCTCATATCCTTCCTAAAACATGAGATTATTTGCTTATCAAAACACATTTAAATAATAAATCAAGAATTTATAAACTGTTATAAGAGATACAACATCCTTTGTATTCAACATGACCAATTGGATTGTATGGAAGCTATCCAAGCTAGTATGAAAAACCTATAGGGTGTAGGAAATAGTGAGCAAAAAAACATATTCAAATTGTTAGAGATTTTTGCTAAAGCATGGTTGACCAATTTTCAAAATATTATTATATAAATTGATCTCTCTTGGTGTAATACCACTTCCCAAAATATTTTGACTTAAACCCTCTTTAATTCTTCATACCAAGTACAATCTTGCTAACCACTTCTGTGTGTCTAGAAAGGCAAAGAAATAGAAAAATAGTTTTATCTCAAAAACTAAACTTAAAAATAATTTCAATCATGTAAATTAACCTAAGGATTATGAAGATACATTCCATGGCCTTCTCCCATGTGTAACCTTCCCTCATCAGTTGTACAAGTGCCAAACTCCCCCTTTTTAGTTGATTACTTGATCTCCAATTAGATAACCTACAAATTTCAGATGAGACTAACATTCCTAATTAAAAAATATTAATTCTTAGATGTTTCATAGGAAATAATGACACTTGGTCACCTTGAAATCTATACCACTTACATTTATGACCCCTAAAAGCCTTCTAAATAACTCAAAATGACATATTGACAAATTAGACTAAGACTAAGGTTAATATGACATTAAAAGACATAAAATAAATTATAATACACCACATGATAAAATATTAGACTCCTAAAACCTTTAAAAAGTCAAATTTTTACCTGTAGGGGTCCCCATTTGACCTATAGGGTCAAACTTGATCAACAGTTAGGTGAAGATGTATTTGAGTCCCAAGTTATCAGTCTTAATCTCAAATCGTTTTCCAAAATATAATGCCTCCAAACCTAAAAAATATGCATAAATTCCATAGGTTCTAGGTCATGAGTGGCATCATTCAACTCATATGGCTTTATTTTCCTATACTCATAAGCTACCACTGAGCCATCCTACATAATAACTCCTCCAAGTCCATCCCTAGATGCATTGGTGATCACTAAGAATTAACCATTAGGATTAGGAAATCTTAGCACTGGTGTTGAATTAAGCCTCCTTTTCAATTCCTAAAAGTCTATCTCACACTTATTTGACCATTTGAAACTCTGATTCTTCCATTGAAGAGAGGTAATTAGATTAGCTATCTTAGAGAAACTCAGAATGAATTTCCTATAATATCTCACTAATCCCATGAAAATTATTAACTCATGCACATTATTTGGTGCTAGCCACTCCATTATGGATTTTATCTTTACTATATCCACTAAAATACCATCTAGAAATATAATAAGTCATAGATAGTACACTTTATTTTTGAAAAATGCACACTTGGGAAAATTTTCATACAACTTATGCTTCCAAAAACATTGAAAAACTAGTTCCAAATGTTGTAAGTTATCTTCCTCATCCCTATAATAAAAAAGGATGTCATTTATAAATACAAAAACAAAGTGATCCAAATAATCTTTGAATACATTGTTCATAAGATTCATGAATTATTTTGAATAATTTATCAATCTAAGTGGTAACAATATGAACTCATGGTTCCCACATTGAGTTCTAAACATTATTTTTAAAATATCCTCTTCACATATCCTCAACTGATGATACCCTACTCTAAGACCAATGTTAGAAAATATAGCTTCTCCTTGTATTTAATCAAAGAGATCATCAATGCATGGCAATAAATATCTATTCTTGATCAGTTCTTTATTTAATAGCCTATAATTTATACACAAGTGAAGAGTACCATCTTTATTATTAACAAAGACAAATAGTGCACCCCATGGTCATACACTTGGTTGAATCAGCCCTTTTGACAAAAACTCTTGAATTTGTGCCTTTAACTTAACCAATTAAGTGGTTTTCATCTTGTAAAATGCCTTATAATATGGTTTTAATCTAGGTATGATATCAATAAATCAAAATCATACTTAGGTGTCAATCCTTGTAATTATTTTGGAAACACGTCATGAAATTTTATCAAAAAAGGATAATCTCTAATAGATGGCTCCTTATATTCCTCCATCTCACTTATCTTAATGATAAAGCATGGCATCCCTTCCTTTTATCTTTATTGAGTTGAATTGTATAAATATTCCTTAAATTTAACTCCTTTTCTCACCTTGAAGCTATGTCTAATTTATGAAATCATCTTGACACTCAATGTTATTTAAAAAATAGTCAACCTTGGATTTTTTCTTTACAAGACAATTTAATCTTAGGATCACATCATATGATCCTAAAGGTGCTATAAAAATATTTACTACTATAGTGAACTCAAGTAACCTAATATTAGCTTCAACTAAACACTTGTCAAATTTGACCTTAGATTCTTTCCCATACTATACCGACCATGCATTTGCAAAACTCAAGCCTTTATAGATAATTTATTAAGAATTATAAGAGTAATGAAACATTCAGTAGCTCTCATGTCAATCAAAATATAAATTTGATGATTGAATAAAATACCTAACATTCTTATGGGTGAAGATTGATACTCAACCTCAAGATTTTCAATAGCTATATGAATTTGTTGCTAGAACATACCTTATTCAGAACCAGAACCCTCATTCTTTGACTTGTCTTGAGGAAATTCTCAATAAAAATGGTCACCTCCACATATGAAGCAACCTCTAATTAGTCTTTTCTTATCAGGTTATTGGTTTTTATTAAAACCACCCTAGAAATCATTACTAGGTTTCATGTTCCCTAAACCACTATTGAACTTGGAATTATTTTTCTTGAACTAACCCTTGGAGTCTCCACTCCTCTATGTTTAGTTCTTATTCTTGAAATATAGTTTGGAACTTACAAAATTATTTTCAAAATTATCTCTAACTTGGGCAAGATATTTTAGTTTATATTCCTCTTTTATTTCCTTCTAGAACACCTAATTCATAGTAGATGGACTGTGCACATATACTTCATAAATAATTTGGATTTTTAATCTCATGATGAATATCTTTATGTTGAACCTCTCATCTACCTAATACTGAGGTACATGCTTAAGGAGCTTGGTGAATCTCTCCAAATATTCATTCACTGATAAATCCATTTTTGAAGATTGTAAAAATATGTAAGCTTTTGATCTAAGTACAATTATGAAAACCATCATGACCTAAATAATGTCACAAAATGTTCCCAAGTGGTGATGGTTGAGTATAGGTTCATCTCAAGCTTCTTATTTTCCCACCAAGTTATTGTTTCACCAACAAGCTAATAAGCTCCCTAGAATTATTTTTTGACTTTAAAATAATTTTGAATCTCAAAATACTTCATTTCTTTCATCCACACTTTAGCTCCATCTCCCAATATAGTTCCATTAAACTTTTGTGGATTTACCTTTTTCATGTCATGTGTTGATTCTATAGCTTCTTAAGCTCTTGCATCCTATGACATGTCCTCATGACTCTATTATTGAGGATGTTATTGATCATTAAGATGTTCTTTAGGTTCCTCCTGAGCATTTTCCACTTCATGGCCATGCACTTCCTATTCTAGGGTTACGATTTAGTCCCTAGTCTCTTGCATGGTTATGAGGATTTGATCTAACTTTGTAGTTTGCTTAATGGTAAACTGATTTAGATCAAAATGGGGTTTGTTATTCTAAATACCCTCACCTCCATGTCTAACACACAACATTTTTCTTCCTACTTATAAATAGAATAGGTTTACATTAGCAAACACATTAATTCTTAGAGTTTTAGCCCAAACTCTAATACCACAATTTAATAACCCCACTAGGTTTTACTAGAATACATTAAATTTTTTTGAAAAATTAATTAAACATATTCATATTACAAATTTCACCATGAGAAATCTAATTAGTGATCTTTAACTAACAACATTACTTTAGTTAACCAATAGGTTTATAGCTAATCAACTTAACTAAGGATCACCATGAATATATATATATATATATATATATATATATATATATATATATATATATATATGTATATATATATATATATATATATATATATATATATATATATATGTATATATATATATATAACAATCATGAACAATGTTAAATAAGAAATAAATATTACATCTAATCTTAAAGGAAATAGTATAAATTCAACCATGGTTGATACAACATTATAGCCACTACTGTGGAAGTTTAATATATAAATTTTATAGCATTCAGTGATACATAATAATATCTTGAATAATAAAACATGATAAAAAAATCCCATAGAATAGAGTCTCCATGACTCAATAGTCTCCACAACTCAAGTATCAATTTGTAATCTCAAGTGTAGTATCTAGTGTATTTCTCCATCTATATAAAAAGCATCATATGAATGCTTTTACACACTAACCATAAACCATATCTCCCCCACACTATCTTCTAAATAAGGGGATGCCCCTCCATTCATACATGTGTAAATAATGATAGTGCAAGAGTTTAGAGTAACAAACCAGAACTCGTATGTTGAAAATATCTAATACATAATGTGTATCATAAATAAATCTATTCTAACATGATATCACACGAATATTAAAACTATATCAGCATATGAAATGATAATGTTTAATTAAAACATTACTTTGGCCAAAGTTTTTAATAATTAATAATCTCAAGGATTAGTCAAATTTATACACAGTAGTCAATCGAAGTACACCTCATCTTACATTGATGGTACTAATTAAGCTAGTAAAATCCATCCAATGCTTATTTAGGATCATGAATGCAAAATTTAAAAATGTTATAATAATATAAAAACAAATAGATTCATTAAAAATATTTGCCTATAGCTAATAAAATATGATAATATAGAAAATATCAAATAAATTCATTGAGTCCAAATGAAATACAATGAACTAATAACATCTAGTTTATTACAAAATAATAAATAGAATAAAAAATAGTCCTAATATAGCATACCATTTATATAAACTATCATGATGTAGGCAACATCCCCTCTAATGTTCTTAATGCCATTTATGTTGAAGGTACTAATGTAGATTAAAAAATGCATCTCTCTACATGTGTATGTCCTCACTTTGATGGGTCATATCCCAATTAAGATGATCTATAATCATTTAAAAATAAGGGGTCTTAACTATTTTTACAAGCCTTTCGAAGGACTTCCCACCCATTTATGCCTCATTCATCTCTACCCCATCCCAAAACTTCATCTCTCCCATTTTGACTTTGCATTCTCAGTCTCCATGGGTGGTGATAGGGATTGATTAGAACCTACATCCTACAAAGAGGTCTATAAACAAAAGAAATCTTAGAAGAAGATAAAAAAGAGAGGACTCATAATTTATGGAATGTGTCATTGAGCATAACACTGAGATTTCCCAAGACTTCATGGTGGCTTGGACAAAGTGGAAGGTTACCATGCATACCATCACCATTAATGTCTCAAAGGAGTTTATTAGTGATGCCACTAGAATGTCATGCATAGGTGCCAAATAATTCAAGAACCAATAAAAAAATAAGAGTTGTTGCAACATTTTTTTAGGATAAATGATTTTTTGCAAATGGATAAAAAAGGATTCCCACAAGACAATATTCTACTCTACTGGCCTAACATTTGCCTTCAGATCATGTGATACATGATGCTCAAAGGTAAATATATATTAATCTTTGGTAAATATATACTAATCTTTTCCTACCATTTTTTGCTTCTTAATCATTTAATTGGGTTCAAAATCAATCTTTCCTATTTCTTGATAAAGTCCCTTGAGAGTATTATCTTACTTCACCAAGTGAATGATACCAATCTAATACTTCACCAAGGTCTAATTCTCCTTTTTAAGCATGGCCAAGCCCTTTTAGGCTGAAAGATTCTCCCTAGGGGTTCCTCTTCTAGGGAGGACTCTTAGGAGGACTCCCCAATGGAGGATCATATTAAGGGATCCCACAAGGCTTCTGACTACACCCCTAGAATAGATTATCATAGTCCTCCCTAGATGATCTCCATCTCAAATTGTTATATATCCCCAAATTGAAACCTATTGAAATAGGGACACCAACAAAATCAGCCTAAAAAGTGAAAGCCATTGTTATGGAAGAGCTATAAAAAATAAACAACTACTATAAAAATTTAACTCAAGGTGAAACAATTAAGGTTTAGCCTAGCCAAACTTATCCAAGATTGGAATGCATTACACAGATAGGATGAAGTAATAGTTTAGGCCTTTGTTCACTCTACTCAGTCACCACTATCCCCTGATGTGAAATCACCAAAGATTTTTAAATCCCCCCTTCAGGGTTCCCCCAAGGGGGTCTCCCCTAAATAGTCTCCCATGCAATCAAAAGGCAAAAACTGCCCCAGAATTATCTTATTTGGTGAAGTGGTAGAAGGCCCTAAGAACCGCACTCAATATAAATTTTCAAATGACAAATTGACCATCTTGACAAAGGACACTATTGATGTTGATGACCCTCAGGAGGGGCCTTCCTCATAGTTATGTTTATGGTTTCTTATTTTTTAGTTTTATTCTAAGTATTGTTCCTTTTTATTTTTTGACTTCTCAGCCTTGGTTGGCATTTTAAAACTTCTATAATGCACTCTTGTGGTTCAAGTCCCTGTAAAAACTATCTTTTACCATATCAAATAAAAAACATACCATCCAAGTAATGATTTATTTAGATTGTTAGATACTTAAATTATAAAGAAACTTATAATGTTAGTTCATCTCCAAAATAATCATTATAACATAGACATATTTTTATATATATTTCACATATAAAACAAAAGATAATAAAAAAACATCATACTAAGATTTATATTTAAAACTCATAAATACTTTATTTTAATTCTTTTATATATAAACATTAAAATATAAATAAGTATCCATTTACACACTATATGGTAATAATGTTTTTAAGCACAACATTGTTTTGTACATATATACATAAATGGTATTATTGAATTCATATTTATGACACAGTCCTCAGCTATGTATTTATACCATGTGAATGTGTGTGTGTATGTGTAATTCATATATATAATTAATATAATTATATCTTAACTCTACCATATCAAATTTAACATCTTCATGTATATTTCTATGTAAAAATCCTAGTGCAAAATCTATAGTTTGTTCATTAATGTACTCATTCTTAGGTTACATGTTATGGCTTAAACTTTATTGTTCCCAAAACCATATATGAATAGGTATTCATGATAGATTATTTCATAATAGAGTCAAAAATAATAAACTATGGTCTTGATTTAAAATGTACAAATTCATTTAAAACCTAAATCAACATAAATCCATTTGAAATCAAAACATCAATTTCATCTATACATGTATCTTCAACTATTTATATGTATCACATACAATTTCCTTCTAAACTCTATAATCTAGGATACATGTATATGAATATATAAATATATATAGACAAGTGTGTGTGTGTGTGTGTGTGTGTGTGTGTGTGTGTGTGTGTGTGTGTGTGTGTGTGTGTGTGTGTGTGTGTGTGTGTGTGTGTGTGTGTGTGTGTGTGTGTGTGTGTGTGTGTGTGTGTGTGTGTATTCACATCCCATTTTATTTAAATATCTCATACATTTAAACCCAAAAATCCAAAATAAGTTTAAACATAGTTGAGCCCTCATACAACCCAAATTCTATTTTAATTTATTTAATATATTAATGAATATATCATAAATATTTCAACAACAACATTATGTCAAGCCAATTAAATAAACCCTCTAATAAATAATCATTCCCATGGTGTAAAAGAGATTTTATAAATAGAAGAGGAGTTTACGATAGAGCTTGTTTAAAAATAAAATAACCATGCCATTTCCTACAACCTTACCCAATTCCCTCAAGTTACCTTGGGTTGAATTTAGGGTTATGTTGAGGCCAAGCCTTCCATAGGGCCCTACATACAACCATTATAAAACTTGTCATAACATTTTAAACAAATGCAAACCTAGTAACCATTTCCATTCGAAATCCCTCAAACATTAAAAACATGAAATTTAAATATAAAACCAACCTTATAATTATGATAATAAAGTCATATATACTCCTTCCTTTACTCAAAATTTATCCTTCTCTTCTATTGTATATCCTTTGTATGCCATGTGTCATATCGTACCTCACAACCTTATCCCACTTTATTTTATTCTTCTCCATTAACTTACTCACCACCACCTTCTCCTCTATTAATGATGGACCCAACTGACTAAAAATATATGCATGCAAAAATAGCTCAATAGAACTCTAATAAGCTACAATTTTCCACCATGCAACCATATCCAAAATCCATCATCATTTTTATAGAATAAAGGTTAACCTAAATTCAATGAGTGATTAGAAACCCTAATCATATCAAGACTTCCAAAAGAATACATAAATAATCATTTCATATCCTAAATTCTATTTTCATTCTATTGAATTAACATAATTCCCTCATTGACTTCACAAAATTGACTATACCAACCATAAACAACAAGTCACACAAACAACATTTTACTCCATGTAAGGTCAAATCTTAAATAGATAGTAGTCATTATATTTCAATTCAAAGTCAACTATCAACTACTCATTTAACATATTGACTATATAGCATGGTTAATATAATTTTATATTAAAAAGACTATTGTTTAATGTTACCAAGCCATCCACAAACAAACACTTTGCAAACATAATAATTTTCATTAATCATTTTATCAATATATTCATTGTCTAAAATATATTATGAATATCAAACCTTTGGTTAGTATTAAAGGCATTTTAAAATAATGCTATTGATATGTTTTGGCATTAGGATATACATATATTATAATAATAATCTTCTAATTATTATTATATTAATCCTATAGAGTAAATAACAATAATGGAACCCATCTATACTTATTAATCCATACATAACATCAAATATTTATACTACACAACTATACCCAATATGATAGTGAGATATGTAAAAACATATATAGATTCACTCATTCAACTAAATAATTAAATAAGATAATATAAGCTATGTATGACCTAAAAAAATAGTGAAATCACTCAAACAAATCAATGTGATCATCAAAATCAACTAGATTAGTGAAATAACATAATCATATAAAATGATCTAAAAACAAAAAAGATCACAACAAACATTCAAATAAAAATAAAGCATACTATAAATACCTACACATATAATTAACTATAAAACATGATATACTATGTGGTGTGCACATGGTTTTATGGATTCATTCTCTATCATCCCCAACATCTTCGTATAAACCACCCTCTCTAATGTTCTCCCTCTATCACACTCTAAGGGATGGATTTGTCCTACATCCACCTCAAAAAAATTAAGGTAGTTATCCCAAAACATCATTATATCCATAAAATAATTTTGTATAATTAAAAAACATGATCACAATATATAAAATATAAAAATACTAATAACTCATAGCAAATTAATCATGTAAATCAAGCATCACATAACTATCCCATAATCAACATATAACATAAATCTTAATCAAATATTAGTTATTCAATTAATCAACCATAATAATCCATGGATCAAACAGGTTATTAAAATTAGAGATAAATTAGGATGTGGCATTAACCTTTTCTCTTAATAAATATCACAACCTCCTAGTTAGGTGTTGGTACAAGGGCCTGATATTGACTAAAGGAAACTTGATTAAATGATTAGATGAGAGGTGAATGGCTAGGTTCCATAACCAAACAAGGTAGAATTTCCTATGGAAAATATGATGGTAAATTAGCACTAACTTTGACCACTCTAATAAGAATCTCGTAGATATTTTATAAAATATGGTGATAAAAAAAATATGGATTGTAACTATCACTAGATGGTGTGTTCACATAATATAGTTGTTGTTGTTAGACCATTTACATACTAGCATACATGTTAGTATGGTATTGTGAAAATGGATATTATTCATTTCTTAGATAAGGAGTTGTGATTTTAAGGTACTATTAGAATTGGTATTGACCCTACCTTGTGTTAAGTGATGCATACATGGGATATGGGTTTGTATCCTAGACTATGTTATCACCATAAGGTTCATAGTCAAAGGGGTCACTTGTAACAATGTTCTCATAATCAATATTATACATAACTCCACTACATGTATATCTAAGCATGGATAAATAAATGTTATTAATATTTAAAAAGGTTTATCTAATGTTTTACACTATCATAACTTGATTTACAATGATCTCCCTAAAAAAAACTACAAATTATAACTTGGTCTAAACTTATCATGAAAATACTCTAGGTCTTTGGTATAAAATGGTATAAAATGGTAACTGAATCTTTAATTGAAAACTTGAACTTGGTATAAGAACTAATATTTTGAAAGAAAATGAAAAACAAAGTAGGTTTGGTTTAGGCACTAAGATAAAAAACAAGCTAGGTGACATGAAATTAGAAAACAAACTAGGTCATGATCTAGGCACATGAAATTGGTCTTGGAAATAAGACTTGGTCTAGGCATGAAAAATGAAACTAATCTTAATTTTAAGGTCTTTGGCTTGAAATAAAAGGCACATTTGGTCTATTTGAACTTGAAATAAGGTAAAATGTGGTCTCAATCTAAAAGGGTCCTCGTACTTGGAAAATGGAGGTTTTGATCTTGGTGTAAGATAAGATCTTAAACCAAACAAAAAATTGATCCAAATTACACAATCTAAACATAGAAAGTGAAAAACTCAAGCCCATGTTGTAGGAAAAGCTCAAGTGTAAACCATTTATCTTTAGGTCTGAACTTTGAAAGATGAATTTTGAACTTGGTTTGAGAGACTTGGATTTTAAATGGGAAATGACAGAGTAAATTTTAGTGGACCATATAGAAATGAAATTAAATTTTTTAAGTGAATTTTTAATTGTGTTTCAATTTTTTTTTAAAATTCAACAAATGATGTTTAGGCTTGAAGGTTAATTGACATGTGAAACACAACTTATCATAGAATGTATACTAATGTGAGACTATATGAAAAACTCCTAGATGGATGGTATCAGTTTTCTTGGATGATAGGACTTTGCTATTGAATGATAAAAATGGCATAACATGAAAACAATAATATCAAATGATGTTTTTTTTTTCATTTGATAGCTATGTTGTCACTCGACAACGTTGTTTTCACTCGATAACATTGTTATCAATCGAAAATATTACTATCATTCAATAAAATTATTTTCACTCAATAGAATTTATCTTGGTAGCATTGTTATTATACACATCCAATTATCTTGGTATCATTGTTATCATTGTTGTGCTAAAATTGAAAATATGAATAAATTTCTATAAAAATTCACAGTATGGACCAAAATCACTAAAATTGTCTAAATCATCTTCACTAATCACATACAAGTGTCAATTCTCATTTATTGATACTTGATTGGGGAAATGCATTTAAAATAATCATTATCTTTTCCTAATTCACTTCGATTCAAAATGCAACCAAGTAAAATGACATTCTAAACCATTGAAATCTTTTAATCTACACACATTACATGCATGTGCCAATTTGCATCTATAATACCCTAACTAGGGTATTACCTTATGTACAACTGACATATTATTCTAATTATACTCCATTAAAATTACAACTCAATAAAATGAAAATTTCAACTAGTTTGATTAAACATGAAACTAATTTCCAAATAATTACAGAAAACTAAATAAAATCATTTAAGTAAATCAAAACCAAATTTGGATATTAAGTTAAAAATCAATGAAAGCTATTGAATATCTATTTATTGGAATTTAATTATTCATTTTGGCATCACCCATGACATCATCATAGGGGGTGTCATCCACAAGGCATTGATGGAGGGAAATATCTAGATTAAGTCAACCCATGCCTTATTAATGCTCCATTATTCCAAATATTTATGACCATATTTATTATTTGTCCCTCCAAAATTAAATCAATTTATGGCCACACATCTTAATCTCAATATGAATGGTCATGGTTTATTCTGAACATTTTATAAAATTTATGAATAAGTGATCCATGGACATAACTTTTAATCTTGAATTGTGTAATGTTATCATGCAAAAATAACTACAAAAAACTTTCAATTTTGCAAAGTTATTATGTATAAATACTAATAGAGAAGATTCACTCATTCCCTAAATTGACAAATCTAGGAACCAAAGCTATTAATAAACTAAGAGATGATGGAAGTGCATGCTACACCATATTAATGAAGACTTGTAACACCAAATTTAGGCATAGACATTATTATTGACCATTTTTATAGAAGAGTCACTACTTGAAAGGTATTATTTGTCTTAATTTCATAATTAGTTCCTTGAGTTCATAAACACCACCCCTCAAGGGAGTAAGCTTATCATGTTAGTTATTTATGCTTATTTTGGGTTTTCTCTAATAACTCATGGAATAAATTACTTCATAATCCTATTATAAATTTTGTGATGCACATTGGGACCATACATCTCACATACCATTTTATCCTCTAATTATGCATTTAGACCCTCTTTTGATTCTATTTTTCTCTCTTTTTATTCTAATTTTCATGTTTTATGTATTCTAGATGAAATTTGTAGATCAACCTATAATTAGTGAATTCATTCTAAATATAAATGAGCTCACCCTATGGAATGGTGAGATCACTCTAAGAAACAACAAGATCATGTGCACAAATAAGGAGATTGATTGTTGTGTTTTTCTGTTCTCTATGTGGTTTTTGTAGAATGATGAGATCAATCTATAGATTAGTGATATTGACCTATGGAATAGTAGGGTTATCTAAAGATAAATGAGATCATCTTGGAAAAAATTTGTAGGTAATTAATTTATTTTACTTTTTTATCATTTTGGCTAATTCTCCATATTAATCAGTTATATCACCACACAGTTTATTTTCTTATCTATTTAAAAATAGGATTTCCCTATGGAATGGTAGAATTTCATTATCAAATATCAAGGTCATCCTATGTAATTATGATAATTCTTTTCATAATAGTGATATCACCCTGTGTCAAAAATTTAGAGAGTTAAAACAAGTTATAATTTTCTTTTGACATCCTACACCTTTTCTAGACTACTAACACTTTGTTTTGTAGTATTAGGATAATTTAGTATTTTAATTTTTACAAAAAAAAAAAGGAAAATTTAAATCACATTTTAATTTGGGATTAAAACAAACAATCATCATAGCTTAGGAATCTTAAGAGTCTTTACCTTTTTGTCATCTGTTTGTTGGTTAAAACTAGTTTGAATGTTGTTTGACTTAATTTATACTTGTTAAAAAAAATCTTAGTGTGTATGTTCTCCCCATATCCGCATTTAGGTAACTTAGGTGATCCAAAATTTATTCATTTATTAATTTTTTTGCTTAGTCCAATCATAAAATAAATGTCACTAAGGTGCTCCCCAAGATCTGAGTGACTTGGGTGATCCCAAAATGACCTTTAAAGCCCTTTTATATTTTTATTTCTTGCATCTTGGATTATGGGTAGGATTTATGTTATAATTATATATTTACCTCTTTAATTAAATAATTTTAAAACATAACTCATTCACATTATATAGTCTAATCACTTATAGGTGGGGGTAGCCCAATGGGTGAGGTATATCTCTAGTTTTGGGCTAGTTCCCCTAGTGCAACATCTAATCTTAAATACTACCCACTTTTTTTGACAATTAAAAGGGATATAATAAAAACATTAAATCAAATATTATGTTATAGGAGATGATTCACTAATGTTATGTCTCCTCTACTTGATCATTCAACACCAACTATGGATAAAACAAGGACTAGTTACTAACATACTCTCTCCAAAGGACTCTTACACATTAGTGTTTCACATAGAAGGACTTGAGGGTGATGAGAGAAAAGTTTGATAAAATAAATTAGAAATAAATTTACACTATGATCACAAGCATAAGCATCTTCACACACCATGTAATCTACACAATACAATCCACTAGTATCTAGGTGAGAGATAATGACCTATAAAAGAATTAAGATCAACCACTTATGCAAATCAAATGAATATAAACACACTATAAGAATAGTATAGAGAATTTTGAATCAATACTTATATTATATCAAGTCTTAAAGATACAAATTGGTATGGCGTTCTCATACCCAGTAGAGGGGAAAAAAATCACTTTCTAAGTCCAATTTATAGAATATTAGAAAGAAAGAGAGGGAGAACATGGGATAAAAATGGAGTGTAGAGGCCATAATGACCATAATTCATCCAATAAATAATTAAAAAGATTAATGAGTGTTATAAACATCCAAATAACTCTCCCCATGCCTTTGCATGGTGGTATAGTGGCCTTTAATGAGGTGGCTTAGTGATTGAATGAGAAGTTACAAAGAGATTCCTTTGACATCTTGACCTCCATGTTGCATCCATACATCATCATGTTGAATTACCTATTTATTATGTATAATATCATTCTATCTTGGTAAATTTCATGCTATTATTTACCTTTTCAAGTCTTCTCCCATGCTAGACCAAAGTGAAACTCAAATCATACCCCCTTCACACTTATTTTTGCCACTAGTTAAGAAGAGTTGTAGACTTCCAACCCTATAATATACCATAGAGACCTGAAAAAAAACTTTTATTCATATGGTGGGTGATTAAATACTGATATTAGATGACATAAATGGTATTTTGGAAGTGTATATACCATTTATGGCTTATACAAGGTTTATAACCTAGCCATTCTTGTGCTAACAAAAGACACTCTTCATCTAAGCTTTATTTCTTGGTTTGAATTCTATTTTATAACCATGGAAGTATTCCTATAAATATTTTAGGAGGTCATTGTATTGATACCTAGGTATAATAGGTCTATTCAAGTGGTTAAAGATCTTAAACCATTCAAACATTATGAAATCATCTAGAAATGTGCATTTTTAGGCCCTTTTCCTCTGATTTTTCCCTCACACATGCTAAAATATTTCTTCCATAGGTGTCTATGAGGTTTTTTATTTCATACATGGTAATTCAAGGCCATTCAAATCCATTTTGATTTTTTTGGGGCTCATATTCTCCATTAGGTCTTATTATGGGTTTATCAAGGGTTTTAGGTGTCTTTACTTATTAAGGATTGTTCATAGCAAAACTATCCTCTTTATCCTTTATAACACAAAAATATGGGATTGGAAGGACCTATAAATAATCTCCAAATTCCACTTGATCCCATGTAAAACTTCATTCAAGTTCTTAGTATAAAATTATACCTTCTCAAGTTCCTCTTAAGGCAAAACAATGGTTTTAACTACACTTCTTCCTTGATAATGAATACTACATAAAACCTAAGATTAATAATTAATTATGAAATATTGGAGTTTTAGATCATCCCTAACACTTTAAATAGTTAATCCTTCCAATTCAAATTGTCCATGAAGTTCTGAACTCAAAACAGGTGCATCTCAAGCATAATAGGACTATGTCTTTATAGAGATAGATATTAAGAAAATAGGTCTTCAAATGGATTTTTTTCCTTGGAAATGAATATTTTATGTTTCAAACATATCTCAAAATATGTATATATATATGGTTTAAAAAAGGTACTATCTCCCCAGTTAGCCCTTAACTTGATTTTACTATACCTTTTGGGTTTTAGAGCAACCCTGGAACTTTGACCCTAAATGCTTCTTTTGAAGGCTTTATTATCTCTCTAGGGTTTAAAATAATTGTGTAAATATTCCTTGTGACACATAATACACTTTAAAACCTTTGAATCTCATTACCAAAACCAAAATTCTACCTTTCCTTCATAATTTTTAGGCAAGCCTATAACACCTCTTCAAGGATTCTTTACTCTTGGGATTTGAAGTGGAGTTTTCCTTAGTTGATTTTGGAACTATATATGATTATATTAATAATAAATATTTAATTTATCATTCATTAAACCTAGAAATTATTTTTTTGTACTTATCTCATCACCACACATTTGCTTTTCCTTTATTTTTCTTGTAGGTGTTTGAGTGAGGTTTTAGGCTTGATTAAGTTTTTTGAAGCTTCTCTTCACCTTAGACTTATTAATACCTTCATGTAAATTTAGTAAACATGCATATATATATATATATATATACACACATATATGTATATATATATATGTATATATGTATATATATATATATATGTATATATATATATATGTATATATGTATATATGTATATATGTATATATATATATGTATATATGTATATATGTATATATATATGTATATGTATATATGTATATATATACATATATATATATACATATGTATATATATATACATATATACATATACATATATATATATACATATGTATATATATACATATGTATATATATACATATGTATATATATACATATATATGTACATATATACATATATACACATATATACATATATATATATATACATACATATATATATATATATATATATATACATATATTATCCATCTAACCATAATAAGTCTCTAGTTTCTTGTAGGCTTTATGTGTCACTATACCTTGAAAGTGATCCTCTTGTATATTTATTTATTCAACACAAGATAAAACATTATCAATAATTTTGTTAAACATATATCATGACTATAAAACTCATATCAACCTTCCACATGCATAATTTCTTCATTTTTGTAGACATGCCTATAAGTGTTTCTTGAGACTCAAAGCCTAATATCACTCTATTCTTGGATTATATTATTTATTTTAAAGCTTATCAACACATGAGGGTTAATATAATTTATATAAGTGTATTTTAAATTTTTTTATTTGGCCTAATCTTCTCCTTCTCTAATAGCCAAGAGACCTCCAAACACAACAATGCATAGGTACAAGTCTGTAGATGCTTATCTTAGGTCTAAAACCTACTTCTCCTATCTCATGATAAAACTCCATTAATTATGAATTTGAAAGATACTTTAGGGAAATATGGGAGATATTTAACTATAAAAGGCCTTTTTAAACTTAAAAACACACTAGATTTCTAAGAAATCTCTCTATTTGATTGTGTTTGATAGAGAGCATTCATCCTATCAATTTCTTCAAACCCTACAACTTCACATTATCTTCATATCTAATCTATTTAGGATTAAATAATTATTTGGGAAGATATGAGGAAGATATAGGAGGTTTAAGTAAATTCCTTCAACATGAAAACAATCAGCTTCACATGTGAAAACACCTTTTTCCTTTTATGATCCTAGCTATAATTTTGATAACTCATCAGTACTTTGACCCCTTGGCTATCTCTTCTACTTGAAACTTGGATAATATTACCTCAAATATTATTATAGGTTTTTAATAAGTATTGGGTATATAAATTTTCTTCATCAACCTAAATACACTCTCATTACAAGTTATTTTAGTCAAAAGTTGACCTATTACAAACGTGTAGGTTAATGAGACCTCTAATGGATAGTCCTTGAAAGCATTTATCAATAACGATTCAATGATAATTACCTAAAATAAGACCTTTATAATATATTAATATCATCATATTCTCTTATAGGCCACTTTATGCAAGGAATAGTATAAAACCAACCAAAACCCTAATTATCACTTTGTATAGGTCTACAACCTGGCATTATGTATAAATGTTTACCTTGAGCACTATATAAATGTGATATATTATGGTTAATAATGATTTATTAGTATTATTTGGACCTTTTATTAACTTATATAGTGTTCATATTGCATCAACAAACTCAATCTTGCATGTATTCTATCCAAAATTGAGATAGTGGTGTTTCGCACCCTTTATTAGCATCCTAGATCCTTAAAGATTGTTCATAAATATAAGGAACTAAATCATACATAAAATTAAACTAATTTAAATCCCAATATGGACTATACCTTTTACCAATATCTTAGGCTTTGACTTCTCATGTACAGACCATACCATCCACCTTAAACTAGCCCTTGTGAGCTTGCCAAAAGCTCGATGGAGATTCTACTACCTTTTCTAAATTTATATTTGATTTGGGACGTGAATTCAATCATTATATGACTTAAATTGATCCCCTATTATATGTTTTATCTTATATTAACTTTACCTAACCATACAAGTTTGTATAAGTATTGAAAACACCTATAAAACTTCTTTTCTTTGCTTTTTTTCATGATTGAGATCTTATGAACCCATTGAAGACCAAAAGAAGGGAAATGAGAATTTAAATACAATTAAAACTATGGGGTATGGATGTATGGAATCTTAAAGGTCATTTTTCAAGCATGTAGAGACCTTTTATGGTGAATGGAGGATATTTGACCCTTTAAAAAACCCTTGTTTACATATAAGATCACCTTGTTATGACTTTACAATGACTATGAGACGTTTGAAAAATCCTAATTTTAATGTGATAGATAAAACACACCTTATTAAAAATCTTATACCTACAAGATTAACTTATATGACATGTTTGAAGTGTATTTTATAACCTGAAAGGCTCATTGGAGCTCAAAACATTATTGACAAATATACCATAAAAAATAACTTTGGATATATTATTGTCATGTCATGTCAAGACAAAAAAATGAATTGGACATCCTCTACATATTTATAACAAGTCCACCCATAAGAAGTGGCTAATACAATCATAAACACAATGAGAACAAGAAACCTTAATTCCTCCAAATACCCTAATTTCTATTAAAATAGCTTAACTTTATCAAACAAGATATAGGCCACTTTTTAGGCTTCAAAAGACACTTTAGACCCTTCTCTCAGTCAAGGATAACTCATGACAACCTAACACATCATATAATGATTCATAAATTTCTATTAGATGATGATGTCTTAAGCAACCCCTTGTACAAATAATGAGACCTTAAATAATGCTAATAGGTTTTCAATAAGACCAAATGGTGACATCACAAGGCATGTAAAATACCATGCAAGATATGAAAGCATGAAATGAAATTTTTTGCTATAGGGGTTGAAATTTTAATCTTGATGGTCAAAATTAGTCAACATCACTGGTGAATCTCAAGGGTTGACTATCCTATTAGTCAAGAGAACCAACTATATCATCCTTTAGGCAAAGGACTTATACATGAAAATCATGACTTGAGATGAGCACTCTATCTGAGAAGATATTTAGAATTAGCACTATATAATCCTTTAAAGACTGAAAATAGCCTCACCACTCACACAATAAGTAAAACACACACACACACACATATCAATAAGCAAACACACAACACTTATGCTGACAAACACTTACTAGAACACAACAAATAAGAAAATGACTAACTATATACAACTAACCAAAAAAATTATTCTCCATCCTAGGTCAAAGGGGAAGTTTTTGGATACTTTACTCCATGAGATGAATAATGGCATGTGGAAAACTACCTCTTAGACCTTGGTCTTATTGTCTTCCTCCTCTCTTTGAAAACCACTCCTCTTGACATGCTCTCAAGTGAAGTGATAGCTACAAATTAGTCTCTTATGAATAAATATTCATCGTGTAACTCAATATTTCTATCATATTACATATTATCTCTAACCTCATTCAATGATGCTCCATGAAAGCATGATTATTGAGCCTCTATGGTATCTTGATTAACCTCATGTTTCATACCAAATGCTACAAGCTCATAAATATCTTCAAGGATCTTTTCATATTCAACATAAGCTTGATCATGATCCTTAATGGATGTATCTTATTCAATTTACACATGGCATATCTTCAATATGGAATGTACTTTCACAAAGGCATTCAATCTCTTAAACAAATTCAATACATTACAGTTAATCATCTTTACACTCTTCTTTTTTATCAATAAGAGTAAGGCCAACTAAAAAATAACCTTCATATTTATTCTCAAGGTCTATATGTATATCAAGAGTTTCTAAACCTATTTTTTAGTCATGATGTCATTGTAAGTCATCTTCTTCAAGTCCATATACTTGCTCATTTGAAACTATGTCAACATCACTCATAACCTTATCTTCTTTTTGTAGAGAGCCTTTAACCTATTTTTTAGTTGTTATATTAATAATATCAAGTATAATTAGATCTTATTTGGTAATCATATTATCAATATCATCTTACAATACTCCATCTATTATTGTAACCTCATTCTCAAGATTCCCTCTAGGCTCAAAATTTTTTTCTTTGAGTCCTAAACCAATTTTCTTGATTTCTTAAATACCCTCAATTGGATGAGTTTCTGATGAAATTTGATCAAGAATCTCTCCTTCACACTACTTAGGATTCACACATTGTTCCCTGTGAAGTGTTGAGGGTAACAAACCCCCATTCCTAAAATAAAGGGACCCTTGTGTTAAAATTTTGCAAATTTTTAATTTAAAGTTAAAATTCACTTGATCAAAGTGTTATTAAAATGTTTTCACATTATTTAAATTTCAAAATAATACACATCATGTCCTAGTTAGTCTATTTGTTCATGGTTCTACTTCAACTTTCCCTAATATTGATAACTTTTGATATTCATGTTTCAAGTCACAAATTTAATGAAACCCTCATTAAATGGATCATTATTGGATTTGTATAGTTCAATCCCAACATAGGATATTACTAGCCTTTGGCCTATGGAAATCCAAGTTAAATCTATGTTAAATATTCTTGGAACCCACATTCATAAACCTAAGCTTAGGCCCATTGATTTAATTTCAAAATTGGTAGGAACACTTCAAAAATACTAACTTAAGGTTAATTTTTATACTAGGGATTTGTCATGTTTTTTAACACAGCCAAGCCTTAGCCAAAAAATTATAATATTTGTCCCATTTATGTCCAAAGCCCCTTTGTTCCCTTTTATTTTAACATGGTCTACATGTTTTTAGGGTCCTTTTTATTATGTTCCTAGCTTGGTTCAAATTTATTTTTCACATGGTCATTCTTGTTATAGAATTAAACTAATGTCTTAATCCTAAGGCCCCATTCATTTTTATTAACACAAACAAGACCTTAGTATTAAAACATTATCCTAAGTATTATATGTCTTTGAGACCTAACTTAAACCGTGTGCTTGTTTTTAGAATTGATGACCTACATTTATTCAATCAAAGTTGATTAAATAGAGCGAGATGAGCCCGATGTGCCTAAAAATTTAACCCACATGACCAATCCTACATGGATCCATGGATCAAGATTGATGATCCATGTTCATATAGATGCTAAAGATCCAATAGAGTGAGATCATCATGAATCTAAATGGGTCCCTTTTTATTATAATGTATATTTAACATAAGTTTTATCCTAAATTTTTTATTAATACAATAAAACCTTAGGATAACACCTATGTTATGACTTTAATTATTTGAAAGGTCTTCATTATATTATGTTTTAAGTATCTATGTTAAATAATTATGTTATACTTTGTTATAAATTCTAAATGGTCTTGAGCTCACTTAATCCCTTTATTAATACAAGAGCCAATGACATCTAATTACCCACATCATAATCGATGACCCATATTTACTCAAGCGAGATCAATATAATAATGCATATCGATTAGAAGTTCATATGGGACCTACTATTTTTTATGGGACTTAAATTTGATGTTCTCACTCACATCGTTTTATTTCCATAAGGCCATCATTGATGTCTATGAGACCATCAAATTTAAGTCCCTATGGTTAACTATGAGAGATTAAATTTGATGTACTCATGACCATAAATTGATGTCCACAAGGTTGTCATTGATGTTCACAATAACATCAAATTCAAGCTTAGAAACCAATCTCATTTGGGGAATAAACATGCTTAAGATTTTGTACTTCACAGTTAAAATCAATCTTTCTTTATCTTTTGGCCTATCATAAATTAATTGGGTTTATTTGAAGCCATGTTTTGACTCAAGATCCTTATAATTAAGTTTAAATTATCATGGAAATAATTTTAAATACCATGGGATTAGTTTTAATTTTACCATAATATTTAGTCATGTTTTTAAACATTTGACCAAACCTTAGTCTAAAATCTTATGCTTGGTCCATATATGTCCCATGATCTTTTGGTCTATTTTATTGGTTTGATCTAGTTAATTTAGGGATGTATTTTTATAAAAACTTATCTTAGATATTTTACCCTAAATTTTTATCATATTTATTAATATGATAAAAGCTTAGGTTAAAAACCTTATATTAAGTCATATTATAATTTAGGGTCCCATTCTTACTATGTTCTAAACCTAGCTCAAAAAATTAGCCTAAGGTTTATTTTATGTTTATTAACATGAAATAAAACCATAGTATAAAGTCTTTAACCTAATTTCTCTATGTATCTTGACCCTAACATAAACATCATTACACCTTTTCAGGATCTATAGCTTGCATTCACTTAGATGTGATTGATCTGATGGAGCATGGCCAAAGTCAGAATTTTAATGGTGGCCCAATTAAATGTAGAATTGCCACATGGTGAGAACATGTTAACTAACAAGGCTGATAAGGTGTAAAGATTCAAAGGCCTATGGTACTACCAAGTGGCACAACCATAGAGCCAAGTATATATAACAACCAATGGCCTGTAACTCTTGGGATTGAGATCAATAATTCATGTTAATCCATGTAGAATGATATAATGAGGTGAGATAAAGAATTTTTTTCAAAAGACAATGGTCAGTTTTTGAACATTGATGATCATCTTGTCATGACAATGCCACATAAGTGCCATGATGATGCCACATGAATAGAAAGTGACAAAGTTGAATATCTTATGGGCACAAAAAGGCAAAGGTATAAATGCAAAGGACCAATTAAAATCTAAGGTATAAACTCACTAAATTTCAAAAGGGCCTTACCATTAAAGCTTATAAAATAATTGGAAAAAAGTCCTAGCATATATAAAATCCCAAATTAGATCCTAGATCAACCATAATCAAGCCTGAGAGAGTCACATTACCATCTGATCAAGTGTAAACTAATCCAAAGGCAAACTGTAGACCATTAGTGAGTAAATTTTTCAAACTCATGATCACGATGTCCCAAAATCAACATAGGGAAGATACAAATCTCTATTTGACAATGGATTTAGAAGGAAGAATTTTCAAATATATCAAATTTGATGATATGGCCTTGAACATAGGAGATAATAATTGGTCCAAGATAATCTAGACCATTAAAAAACTACTAGACATTACAAGAGAGGATGAAAATATTGTATTGGTCAGTCAGAGATATGATGACTTACTCACCATTCAAAAGATGAGTCTTCAATATGTGGAAATAAAGCTAGAGGTACTACATTGCATCAATGTTATTTTTACTATTTTTAAGGATTGTAAAATTGATCAATACATGATAGTACATGAGTGTAGTTTTAGAATAATTGCTTATATCTCCCCTTATTACCTTTGATAATTAATACAAGACACCCAAGCCTTAGATGGATTTAAATATAATAAAAAAATGGTCTAATAAGAATGACTTGAAAATGATCCTTACCCCATGGTTATATTCAAGAACCCAAGTAGTCTTTGACCTCAGTGGAAGGATCCTAATCACCCAATTTAGGGATAGTATTAGGATGATTATGACATCACTGAATAGATTATATAGAAACCCTTTCACCACCTATGTTAACAAAATCTAGGTCCCTTTTGTGCATTTCATGGTTGAGAAAGGACTTACTCTCCCTGTTAGAGAGATTATCATTGTCTTGAAACAAAAATTATCTACAATAAAGAAGAAAATTAGCAACCATTTCTATATGATGTATTATCTTTTGTATGCCTTGCTATGTAGTACCAAAATCCATAGCATAAAATAATGGTGACCTAATGGGAGACAAATAGTCTCTCAGTATTATTCCAAATTGCATATATTTAAGTACAGTGACCATATTTAGTTCATATGTGATTGCATATACCCAACCTTAATTGAATCCATTATAGGTATTCCTATGATGAGGGCCATCCCTTTGATCAAGAAGTATGTTGAGCTCATTAGGGACATTTGGATATATCTAGATTGCACTATAATCCAAATAGAAGGAACTATGAGCCAACCCCTCAAATTATTGGTCTATGTACCCACAAAGTTGGCAAAGCAAGAAGTGGCACACCAATTATTCCATGGCATAGATGGTGTTTGTAAAATAAAAAGGAAGGGATTACTCCATTCCTTTCCCTTAACCATTATTAGGACTATGTTTTAGAATTAGGACCATGTAGAGACTATCTATAGGCATATGTCCTCCTTAAATATGTAGATTGATGAAATGAGACAATGGGACCCTTATGAAATGGTTGCCAGACATTTGAAGGACAAGAAAATTAGAATGAATTATGAAAATCACCCTAGTGTCTATGATTTAATGTACTTATGAGCTTCTTCATTCATATAAGTATTGACAATATTAAATAATCATCACAATAATCTTGAAGCTAGACTGCTAAGAAAGCAAAAGCCAAGTGAAGATATAAGGTAGATGGGGCCTAAACAGGATCATTTGTTACTAGAACCATCTTCTAGACCTCCTCTCATGAAACCATAGGTAGATACATAATAGCCTAAAGAACCAGAGTCACAGGTTTAATAAATTGACATGATTGCATTAGGTCTTAATGAGACAGTAGAGGATGCCTTAAAATAACTAGCTAGTGTTTATGAATCAGATCAAGAAGAAGTACAAATGGAAAAATCTTAGTCCCAAACTGAGGAGGAAATAAAGGAATAAAATGGAAAGGAAGTAGCTCTATACTTAATCCCATTACAATATAATCCAAAAGGAAAGTTGAGATGGGTCTAGTCCAAATATGGGACAAGAAACCCAAAATCAATTTTTTTAGTGAAGACAATCTAATTTATGGCCCTTACATTCTGAAATACTTCATATATGGAAAGTTACAAAAGGTTCCTATCATGCACCACCATTAGGGTGTTACAAATTATATTAACATCCATTTTCATGATGAACTCATGCCCTAGATTGTGACATTATAAAAATAGGATAAATAAAGATAGATGGCTTCCTTAAGTGATAGAATCATTAGTGGGACTTCAATTCAACCTAGATATGGACAACATGGAGAGAGTAATTGAGAATAAATCCATGGTTAAAGGTGAATAACTCATATTTTAGAATATTAAAATTTTTTTTAGTCTAACTCAAGTAGTAGGCCAAAATCTAGGATATGATAAGATATTTGAGGAGAATATCCTTGAAGTGGCCCAAGATCAAAATGATCAGTTACAAAAAATAATCAAGGGAATATTACAATAAAATAAGAATTTGAAAGAGTTGGTTGTCTTATCAATTCATGAGGATAGATTTAAGAGGTTTGAGGACACTATGGCTGACCTATTCAACTCTTTAAAGGTAGTTAGGACTAAGACAAATATAAATAGAAAAGGAAATCTCTAAAGCAGTAGGCCAAGTTGGCCAATGACAAGTTGTAAGTCTTCAGGTTAAATATTTTTTTAAGGCCTTATCCAAAAATCTATTCCTAAATTTTAGAATTATCAGCAAGGTACATTTGAATATGGCCAGGGCTATATTGGTTGATAAGATTGAGGCCATGTATAGCTGGTCCAAAATAATGTAAGACTTTGCCAAAGACTTGAATAAACTAGAAGATGGAACATATCATATCTTAAATATCATGATAAAGGATCCCATAACCCTTAGCTCAATAAATCTCATAACTAATTATGAGTTAAAACATAGGACCTTTCAATACATGCAAGATCTAAGGAACCAAGGGTAAAACTAGACAATAGATGACAATAGGAAATTCATGGGCATATTCCTATCAACTGAGGAGGAAATGGGAGATGCTAGGGGCATCAAATGAGATATAGATAATATTAAAAAGGACCTCAAAATCCTTAAGGTATAATAAAAATAGATATTCATGAGACAAGTTGTTTACCTTCAACTAATCAATGAATAAATTAATAGGTTGATAGTCCTATAGGGTAGGCGACAACAACAAGGGAATTCATTAGCACAAGGACCCTAGAGAAAAATTTAGTTAGGAATATTCTCTTTGTAATAACTTTGTAAAATTTTGAAATAGAATATTCTTTTGTAAAGGCAAGTGTAGCTTATAAAAACATTGACTATAGGTCATTCTAGAGGGAAAGGTTTAGTGTATTCTATAAAATTTTGTAGAAAGTACATTTGTCCTTACACTTGTACACTTGTAAGTGGATATGCCCAAATGACATGCTGCCTTGTTTCTTATAAAAGGAACATTGTCATTTGTAAAAATGGGGGAGTTTTTTATTTAAGAACTAGCGTAAGCTTTGAGTAACTAATTCAAGCAAAGAATTCTAAAAGGATTGTCTCATTTTGTTTGTGTGAATTTTTATATGGCTTCTCTCTCAATTTTTTGTTCTGAATTTCAGATTTGAATTATTCTGGTGAACTCTTGGTGTGTAACTTTGAATGCAAAATTGTTAACTTTTGATAATGCTAGGTAAATTTAAGGTTCCTTAGTTTGATTCATTTTTTTCTCTACATTTGTAGATGTGCATCAAGTATATGCTTAAAGGAGTAAATCTTTAATGTAAGCTTATTTTTTATTTGCATTATTTCTTATCTTCCTTAGAAGTTCACTTGATATGTGTTATGATTTGAGCTTAAGATATTTTACTTCATATATTGGCTTTAATTACATTCCTGGGAAATATTTGAACTTTGTCATGATGTCTAAGATAAATATGAGTCACATCTTTCTTCTCTACCTTACCCTACCTTTTTACTTCTTTTTTAACTAGATCACTTTAGTTTAAAGCTTCATTATATATGTCCGTCATAGATTAGTCTTTGGATTAGAGTTTGAGCATAATTCACCTCAATTAGTATAGATCATCTTCTTATTTAGAAATATTTATAGACCATACCATAGAACATTAATGACAACCTTGATCTTTCCATCATTTGATTTCCATAAGGCCATCATTGATGTTTACAATACCATCATCTTCTTATTCACAATATACTATCCAAAACATAGAGTTCCTAAATGGCACCAAAAGTGGACCCCATCCACAAAACCATAGAACTCTAATGCCCAAAACCAATAATAATGCTTCAATTCATGATCCTAAGACAAAAAAATTCAAATGACTTAATATTAGAAATGGTCCAAAAACTTAGCACTAACTTTCTTCAGTTGCAAAAATAAGTAGGAAATATAAGGGAAGGCTCTGATAGAAACTATACTTCTCAAAAATTTAATAGGTCTCTAAAAAAGTTTCATATCAAATGTAATAATGGATCATCTAAAAGCATACAAATAAGTTTATATGATATCATTTTAGCTAATCATTGTAATATTTCTGAAACCTCTAAAATTTTGACTAAGACTTTATTGTAGGAACATAAGTTGTTGTAGGGACATCATAAGGTTTCATGATAGAGACTTTTGATTTTCCATTTAGAGATGAAGATGAAGATGAAGTTGAGCCAATTGAAGAAGTTGTATCTGAGGTAACTTATATTCCTAAGGATATAAGAAAGATTATAATTGAAGATCAACAAGACATCATCATTAGGACATCTATAGATGAATAAGAGTTTCTATAAATGGATATAGATCAAGTACAAGATGATCTTTCTTTATAAAGTAACCATAATAATAGCTCACATATATTTATTTTTGAAATGGAGAATACCCCTAAAGAAGATGATCACTGGTATAGATCATACCATGATTTCTTAAATAGAATCAAAGAGCTAGAGATGGTAGATGACAATATGTAATAACACATGCATGCTTCTCTAAGGATTTCACCAATGATTTGGAGTTCCTAGGAAATGATATTATTTTGGAGGACCTAAAACAAGATAAGTTGGATCCTAATTGGATATAAGAGCTACCCTTCTTCACCAAAGATGAAGATGAAGTAGGTGAAATAGATTAGGAATTATGATATGACTTCATCAAGAAGTTAGGAGTATGGAACTATCATGTTTCTAATGGGAATCTAACTGAACATCATCTATTTGATCATTATGAAGAAGCCTTTTGGGATGACTTGGAATATTTTTTTTGAAGATTATTAGTCCATGTTCACCTTAGAAATAACCTAAATGAAGGCATCAGTCTAATGATACTAGCTGGGATACCATTATTGAGTAAAGATGATATAATCTACTATCTATATATAGATGAATTAGGACTAGTATTCTACTGATAAACAATAATAATTTGGGAAGAAGATGATTGGGTCTTAGATTCATATCTTTGATCCATGCATCTGAGAATGATGATAGGAGACCAAGCTACATCACCTAGAATATGCAAGCATAAAAATGCTCCCATCCATAAGAAGAGGCCACTACATAAAATCAAGCATGCATCAAGGCTCTATGGTAGGTTAAATAACTTTCCATTTGACCCTAGGGGTAGGTACTTTATGCAATTAGTATAGGGCCTAGTTTAGTTTCCTTCTTGTTCTTTTTTCTTTCTTCTTTTTTTCCTTCCTATTACTTATTTGTACATAGTGCTTGTTTATATTTGTGTGTTTCCTCTTGATTTGTTCCTTGATTTTAAATAAGTCATTTTAGATATCCCTCAGCTCAAAGTTCATTCTAATTGCTTAAGAACTCCACATTTCAAGAATACAGGTATGAATCTTAAGCAAATATTGATTTTGGATCTAAAATATGAGATTAATGATATAGTTTAAAGAAATTAGTAAGGACCAATAGATAAGTTAATTATTCCATAATATCTTAAACATTATTTTAATTTGAGCCTAGTTTTAATGAATATTAACATATAGGATGAGAGCTTAAATTATTAGAACACAATCATGTTTACATTTAACAAACATCCTTTCTTGAGATGAAGGATGTAACCATAGGTAATTTTATGAGGATCAAACATTTGACCAAATCCTTAAACTTGGATAAAATTGGATCCTAACCTTTTCTAGAAAGCTAAAATGGTCTAAAAAATAAAAAAATAAAATCTTATTTCAAAATCAAAATCTTTCCAAGAAAAGGTGACTCTAGTAATCTCCATCAGGGCTATGCATGTCTAGATAGTAGTGGACCAAGGCCTTCAACAAATCCAATTGTATCTTTGTCAGGGATATCGATGCCTAGATGGTAGTGGAGCAATGCCCATGCCTTCCTAAACTAAAGCATTATTCTTAGTGGATATCTAAATGTGCTACAAGTCAATGTTAATGGTTAAAGACATGAAACTTAGAAATTGTTCCCTAAATCCCATGGAAAATAGTAAGTAGAATCAAAACACACACATAACATGGCTATGTTTTGATGTTTGATCCTAATTATATAGGTGTAAGGATTTTTTTAACCATAAATTGATCTTGATAAGGCTATTGATCAAGTGTAATAGATCATTTAATTTTGGTCTGAACTAGAGTCTTTGAATTCTAACATATTACTATGTTTCTCTTGAAAGTATCCCTTTGTTGAGGGAAATATACCCCCATTCTTTAAAAATGGGGACCCTTGTGTTAAAAAAAATCAAATTTTTACTTTAAAGTTAAAATTAACTTGATTAGAGTATTATTAACATGTTTGTAAATTATTTGTATTTGAAGATCTTACAAACCATGTCCTAGATAGTCTATTTATTCATGGTTCTACTTTATATTTTCCTAATAATACTAACCTTTAATCTTCATGTTTCAAGTTGTAGGTTTAATGGAACCCTCATTAAATGGATCATGTCTAGATTTTTACAGTTTGATCCCAACATAGGATTTTACTAGCCTTTGGTATGTGGAAATTTAAGTTAAATCTATGTTAAAGCTTCCTAGAACCCACATTCAAAAACCCAAGCTTAGACCCCCTGATTTAATTTTAAAATTGGTAGGAACACTTTAAAAATGCTAAGGACTTAAGGTTAATTTTTATAATAAAGATTTTTCATGTTTTCAACATGACCAAATCTTAACTTAAAAATTATAAGCTTGGTCCCCTTTATGTCTCAAGCCCCGTTGTTCCCTTTTATGTTAATATGGTCTAAATGTTTGCAAGTTCCTTTTAATTATGTTCCTAGCTTGGATCAAATTTATTATTCACATGGTCCCTCTTGTTACAAACTTAGACTAATGTCTTAGTCCTAAGGCTCTATTCACATTTATTAACACAAACAAGACCTTAATATTAAAAATATATCCTAAGTATTATATGTCTCTGAGCCCTAACTTAAATCATGTGCTTGTTTTTATAATCAATGACCAGTGTTTAATCAAGTGAAGTTGATTGAATAGAGTGAGATGAGCTTGATATACCTAAGACTTTAACCCACAAGACTAATCCTGCTCAACTCCATCGATCAAGATCAATGATCTATATTTATGTAGATGTTAAATATCTAACGAAGTGAAATCATCATGAGTCAAAATGGGTCACTTTTTATTATAATGTAGACTTAGCATAAGTTTTATCCTAAGGTTTTTATTAATATAATAAAACCTTAGGATAAAACTTATGTTATGACTTTAATTATTCAAAGGGTCTTCATTTTATTATGTTTTAAAGACCTATGTTAAAGACTTATGTTATACTCTGGTCTACATTCTAAATGGTCTTGAACTCACTTAATCCCTTTATGAATGTAGGATTCAATGATGTCTAACTAC
This sequence comes from Torreya grandis, assembly GCA_037957365.1. Classification (NCBI taxonomy): domain Eukaryota; kingdom Viridiplantae; phylum Streptophyta; class Pinopsida; order Cupressales; family Taxaceae; genus Torreya; species Torreya grandis. The sequence continues at coordinate 286,378 of JARHVA010007505.1, read as the reverse complement.
CAAGATCATAATCAAGGACCTATGTTTACTTGATCAAGATCAATCTAATGGTGCATATCGATTTGAAGATCCTATGGGACCTATTATATTTTATGAGACTTAAATTTGACATTCTCACATCTATCATTTGACATCTATGAAGTCATCATTAACACCTATAAGATCATCAAATTTAAATCCATATGGTTAATTATGTGAGCTTATATTTGACATTCTCACGTGATGTCTATAAGGCCATCATTTATGTCCACAAAATCATCAAATTTAAGTCCCTATTTTTAATTATGAGATCTTAAATTTGATGTTCTCATGACTATCATTTGATGATCATGAGGCCATCATTGATGTCTATGATACCATCAAATTTAAGTCCCTACGGTTAATTATGCAAGCTTAAATTTAACATTCTCATGAACGTCAATTGATGTCTATGAGGCCATCATTGACATCCATGAGACCGTCAAATTTATGCTTAGAACCTAATATCATTTAGGGAATAAACATGCTTAGGATTATGTACTTCACTATTGAAATTGATGTTTCTTTAGATTTTGACCTATCATTGATTAGTTTGGTCTATTTGAAGCCATGTTTCAACTTGAGACCCTTATAATTAAGTTTAAATTAACATGGGACTAATTGTAAACACCATGGGATTATATTAAATATTACCATAAGATTTAGTCATGTTTTTAAACATTTGACCAAACCTTAGTCTAAAATCTTATGCTTGGTCCATATTTGTCCCATGATCTTCTGGTCTATTTTACTTGTTTCATCTAGCAAATGTAGGGACCTATTCTTAAAAAAACTTAGATTCGAGATTTTACTCTAAAGTTTTATCATATTTATTAATATGATAAAACCTTAGGTTAAAAACCTTACATTAAGTCCTATTATTATTTGGGGTCCCCTTTTTACTATGTTCTAAACCTAGCTTAAAAACTTTAGCCTAAGGTTTATTCCTTATTTATTAACATAAAATAAAACCATAGTCTAAAGTCTTTAACCTAAGTTCTCTATGTATCCTGACCCTAACTTAAACATCATGCACCTTTATAAGATCTATGGATCACATTCACTTAAACATGATTAATTTGATGGAGCATGGTCAAAGTTAAAATTTTAATGAAAGCCCAAACAAATGTGGAATTAACACATGGTGAGAATGCATTGACTAGTAAGGTTGATAAGGTGCAAAGATCAAAAGGCCCACAAGACTGACAAGTAGCATGACCTTGGATCCAAGTATATATAATAACCAATGGCATGTAACTCTCAGGATCAAGATCAATGATTCAAATTAATCCATGTAGAATGATCCAATGAAGTGAGATAAAGTGGCTTTTTCAAAAGACAATGGTTAGTTTTTGAACACTAATGAGCATCTTACCAGGAAAATGCCACATAAGTGCCAAAATGATGCCACATCAGTAGAAAATGAAAAAGTTAAAAATTTTGTGGGCACATAAAGGTAAATGTATAAATTCAAAGGTCCAAATTAAATCTAAGGTATAAACTCACTCAAATTCAAAAGGCCTTCACCATTAAAGCTTGGAATAAACTTATAGAAAAGCCCTAGCATCTACAAAAGCCCTAATTCAATCCCAAGTAAACCATAATCAAGCCTAAGAGAGTAAAATTTCCATCTAAGCAAGTCTAAACTAATCTAAAGTCAAACTATAGATCACTAGTGAGAAAATTTTTCAAACTCATAGTGATGGTAGCCTAAAAGAAACATAGGGAACATATAGAGCTCTATTTGACCATAGATTTAAAATGAAGAGTCTTTAAAGATACCAAATTTGATGTTGTGGCCTTAAACATAGGAGATAACAACTGGTCTAAGCTTTTTTGTACCATTAAGGAGCTACCATCTATTACATGAGAGGATGAAAATATTACATCAATTAGCTAGAGATACAATGACTTGCTTGCCATTCAAATGATGAGTCTTCATTATGTGGCAGTAAATCCAGAGGTAATACATTGCATCAATGTTATTTCTCCTATTTTTAAGGATTCTAAAATTGATCAAGACATGATAGTACATGAGTGAAATTTTAGAATAATTACTTGTATCTCCCTTATTACCTTAGATAATTACTACAAGCTAACCAAACCATAGGTGGATTTACCCACAATCACAGAATTGTCTAATAAAAATGACCAAAAAATTATATTTACCCCATGGTTATATTCAATAACCCAAGTAGTTTATGACCTCAGTGGAAGGATCCTAATAACCTAATTTAGGGATGGTATTAAGATGATCACGACATTACTAAATAGATTGTCTGGAAACCAATCTACCACCTATGTGAACAAACTATGGGTCCCTTTTGTGCATTTCATAGTTGAGAAAGGACTTATTACCCATCTTAAAGAGATGATCAACACTTTCTTAAAACAACAATTATCTGTAATAAATAAGAAAACTATCAACCATTTCTATATGATGTCTTATCTTTTGGATGTCCTACTAGCCACTACCTAAATCCATAAAAGAATGGTCACCTAATGAGAGACAAAAAGTCTTTGACTATTATTACAAATTTCATGTATTCAAGTACAAGGACCATATTCAATTCATATGTGACTACATTTTTGGAAATATGATTGTCATTGATGTCAAAAGGGACATTATGAGCATGTAATTGATGTTCATGATTGTATATGATGTTTATAGGATATGTAAAGGATCCTATCAGAGCTCAAGGATGATTAGAATTATTTTATGCATAAATGGAATTCATCTAGTTATCCATATTATTCATTTAAACATTTTGGGTCTGTGGTGTCCCTTTCTTAAGGGCTCCTTTTTCCGTCAAAAGCTCTGATACCACTGTGATGTCCCTTACTTAGGGGCTCCTTTTTCAAAGAAAAATATCTGATACCACTGTGATGTCCCTTACTTAGGGGCTCTTTTTTCCAAGCAAAGCTCTGATACCACTATAATATTCCTTCGAATAATAAAACAAAAGCTCTGAATTGCTTATCTGTATTTTTGCAAAATATCCTCAAATAGATAAATAAATTACAGTATAATCTCTTATTTATTTGTTCATATGCTTACAATAGAGTTCCTCTATCAAGTATAAAAATAATATTGAAAGTACGGCCTTAATAGCCTGAATATTCCACAAACTAGGAAAGAAATTTGGATCTGGTATGTCTCGGCCTGCTGTGTAAAAAATAGAGTCGTTGACGTTGGTTATACTACCATTGTCAGTCGACCTGGAGTCGTTAACCTGCCGACGTCAGTGATATGTCGATCGATGTCAGTCTCTATAGGTCTCTGCCCACCGATGTCAGTGTCTAATCTTTTTGTTGATGCATACAAATTTTCATGGATCTGTACAGACTTTATACGGTCGCCAATATAACACACCCTGTATGCTTGATCCTGATCTATAGAATTATGGGCTAATACAAAAGATCTATATCTGGATAATTCTTGAATCAAAACCCAAAATAATGAAATACCTGTAAACCCTTGTGATAGCTTCTGTGTGAAGTTATCTCTCAAACTTGTAAACACCTGTGATAACTTCTATATGAAGTTATCTCTCAATTTGGCAATAGATCAGCTGATCTCTCACAACCTCTGAATCACACACAATGAAGAGTTGACGTTCTTCAATGCAAATGGAATCCTGGAACCCTTGGCTCAGTCTTCACAGAAGAATTTCTTAACAAGAATCAATATCAATAATCAATCATAATCCATACTCTCTCCCATGAGAAACCCTTATACCCTCCAAAGGTGTGCTTGCTAAAATTAGATTTCCTTAAATTAGACTTAGGGTTTCTTAAATTAGAACTAGGGTCTTAAAATTAGACCAATTCTTAAATTAGAATTAGGGTCTTAAAATTAGACCAAATAATTAATATTTGATTAAATCAATCAAATATTAATATCTCCCTCAATACATGTCGGATCCTCGAACCGTTTAAAGCTGGTGAACCAAGGAGTGATTCCACACATGACCATACCAAAATAAAGGTGCTCTGTTGCATGTCATATATCCCTAAATAATAGGAGCTCAAGCCAAATGCATCTGAAATAGCCTAAATGAAAGCCAACTGTAGGAATTTTGCAAATCGAAGCCAAGCCAATCTCCATCATGACCCTCTATCCATCCAATTAGCCTACGAAGGTCGCATAATAGGCTAATCATCAAGTCTATCAATGTCCATGAAAAAGGGACATGACAATCTACCCCTCCAAAAATTGCTTGTCCCCAAGCAATCTCAGAATAATGAACCACTCGATCCACCTAGATCCCAAATGTAGTTATGATTTACACTGCTATAAATCAATGCAAGTTTCTGCAATATCCTCTCAAGTAGAGAAAAGAGGAATCCACAATCAAACTGGTGAATGCAACTCAACCAATCTCTGAAATCATAACTACCCTAGATGTGTCAATATTGTAGGTTGTGTAATTGGCAACTGCGAATTCCATCTACAAAAGATGGTGTCAATCCATCCCATAACTGATCCCTCGATAAAAATGGTACAACCAACTATACCACACTATCATCAGTGTGAGAAGAATCAATCTGGAGACTCGACTCCACTAGTATGCCAAGCTCATCAGGACCAGGTACTCCCAAATCCTGAACATGTGTGTCAGCTCCAACAACATGTTCCTCAGCTATAACTGTAGGAACGTACTCACCAACAAGACTCAATGTACTATCCTCTAAACATACCTCCATACTCTGAATGCTAGCATCAGACTCATCCTCATCTAACTCTGAAGAAGTTGCTGCTATAACTATCTCATCATCACAATCTCCAGCTCCCTCATCCTCTACAAATAACTAAGAGTCTGAAACCCCATGACTAAGCTCATCCACATGTCTCTCAGAATCCTAATGAGCCACCTTTATTGTCTCTACCTTAGGCTCTGAAGCCTCTACCTTTGACTCCTCGAAACTATCATGCTGTTCAAAATCTTTGGATTTCAAATCCTCATAATACTCCCATATTATATGATATGCCTTGCCCTTAGGCCTCAAATGACAATTGTGATTGGCATCATATGGATCTTTGTAGTATAAGCAAAGCTTTCTCCTATTAATAGTAGCACACCTGTTATCTCCTATCTCATAAGAATCATGGGACATGCTGCTATCTTATCCAACTGATCTGTAGTGATCCCTCCTTAGCGTAACAAAGTGATCAAAAGACAACCTCTCCCAAACTCGAGGAGTTAATAAGTCCCACTCCTCATTCACTATCATATATCATGTGGATTTGTCTTCGAATGTAGGGTATGAAAGAGATTCATTTAACCTCTTCAAACTTAGTTTCAACTTCTTCATATCATAGTCCCACTGTCTCTAAGTACTTGAAGTACTTGGAATGCCCATGATTACTTTGCTGATTCAATCTACCCAAACTACCCAATAGGATGGCAAGACATTAGCTCTGATGTGCCCAATAGGATGGCAGGAATTTGGCTTTGATACCACTGTGGTGTCCCTTTCTTAAGGGCTCCTTTTTCTGTCAAAAGCTCTGATACCACTGTGATGTCCCTTACTTAGGGGCTCCTTTTTTGAAGCAAAAGCTCTGATACCATTGTGATGTCCCTTACTTAGGTGCTCTTTTTTCCAAGCAAAGCTCTGATACCACTGTAATATTCCTTCGAATACCAAAACAAAAGCTCTGAATTGCTTATCTATATTTCTGCAAAATATCCTCAAATAGATAAATAAATCATAGTATAATCTCTTATTTATTTTCTCATATGCTTACAATAGAGGTCCTCTATCAAGTATACAAATAATATTGAAAGTACAACCTTAATAGCCTGAATATTCCACAAATTGGGAAAGAAATATGGATCTAGTATGTCTCAGCCTGCTGTGTAAAAAACATAGTCGCTGACATCAGTTATATTGCTATCGTCAGTTGACCTGGAGTCGTTAACCTACCGACATCAGTGATATGTCGACCGATGTCAGTCTCTGTAGGTCTCTACCCGCCGATATCAGTGTCTGATCTTTCTGTTGATGCGTATGGATTTTCACGGATCTATACGGACTTCGTACGGCTGTCGATATAACACACCCTGTATGCTTGATCCTGATCTATAGAATTATGGGCTAATACAAAAGATCTATATCTGGATAATTCTTGAATCAAAACCCAAAATAATTAAATACCTGTAAACCCTTGTGATAACTTCTATGTGAAGTTATCTCTCAAACTTGTAAACACCTGTGATAACTTTTGTATGAAGTTATCTCTCAATTTGGCAATAGATCAGCTGATCTCTCACAACCTCTGAATCACACACAATGAAGAGTTAATGTTCTTCAATGCAAATGGAATCTTGAAACCCTTGGCTCAGTCTTCACAGAAGAATTTCTTAACAAGAATCAATATCAATAATCAATCATAATCCATACTCTCTCCCATGAGAAACCCTTATACCCTCCAAAGGTGTGCTTGCTAAAATTAGATTTCTTTAAATTAGACTTAGGGCTTTTTAAATTAGAACTAGGGTCTTAAAATTAGACCAATTCTTAAATTATAATTAGGGTCTTAAAATTAGACAAAATAATTAATATTTGATTAAATCAATCAAATATTAATATCTCCCTCAATACATGTCAGATCCTCAAACCGTTTGAAGTTGGTGAACCAGGGAGTGATTTCGTACATGACCATACCAAAATAAAGGTGCTCTGCTGCATGTCATATATCCCTAAATAATAGGAGCTCAAGCCAAATGCATTTGAAATAGCCTGAATGAAAGCCAACTATAGGAATTTTGCAAATCGAAGCCAAGCCAATCTCCATCATGACCCTCTATCCGTCCAATCAGCCTACGAAGGTCGTATAATAGGCTAATCATCAAGTCTGTCAATGTCCATGAAAAAGGGGACATGAAAATTTCTATGACAAAAAAGATGAGAAGGCATTTTACTGGCGTTACCATTGCCATGTGTGAATGAGTATGGGGGAGTTGGTCACATGGTTGCTATCACATTAGTCCCTAGTTATTAGTTATTATGCACTAGATTTGAAGCCATAAGATGAATCGTATTTGAAGTTATGGGGATATAAAATTGGATACTAAGATAAAATATACTAAATTTCTATACTTATCCAAATTTTCAAAAAGGGCTAAACAGAGCCAAGTAAACATATTGATGAGGTCAAAATTTTCACACATGGAGGTGTTAGGACAAAATAATCACATGGGTTTGTTCATTTTGTGATTATTTTATATACACTAAATCTTATGTCATGTGACATAGTGCAATAAAAAATATACTTGAGCAAAGTAGGGATCCAAGGCATTTTGATAGTGTTTTCTAACACTTAGTCAAAATTTTAGGTTACAAGATAAATCAAACTAGGCACTTTTATGATGCCATGTCTTACATGTATGAAGGATTTAGGATCAAATGGTTATATGGATGGCTTCACCTATGTAAAAGGATCATATCCACTAATTTTTAGGTCATTTAACAAAGCATGATAATAGTTATGCAAAGATAAAGTTGGCCTTCAAGGCAAGTTTTAGGCATAGCTAACTCTATGGAAGAATAATCTCAGGTGAGCATATTATTGGCATTATGTCTAACATACATGAAGGATTCATAAATAATTGAGCATATGGATTTGTTCATCATCATGCCTATTTTATATGGTCCAAATTTTATACCAAGTAATTGAGTGAAGAAAAAGTTATGAAGGTGTAAAGTTAGCCTTCCAAGCATATTGAAATGGTCTCCATACTTAGCCAAATATTCACAAGGTAAATTTCAAGCTAGTTTTTAGATCAATGGTTCATGCTTAATCAAACATTTGAGATCTAACAGAGTGTAATGAATTCAAAGTATCAAAGGCCCCTCTGAGTGAACATGCAAGTGATAAGTGTCACAATCATAGAGCCTAGACAATTAATATATGGTGTAAATTAAGTTCTAAAAGTTAACAATCAATTGAAGGATGCCAAGTGTCTCAATAATGAGAAATGATAGCTATGTACAAAAGGCACATGCTTATGCTAAGTGTCATAAGATCTGATAGTTCATAGGTGATCATGCAAAGGATATCCAATAGAGCAAATGGAATCAAATGTAATAGATTTCTTTATGTTTATCAACATAACAGTAAGTTAAAGACCAAGCAATTTTGAGAAGATCAATAGAGTGAAAGTAATCCAAAGATATAGAAATCTTTGAAATGAGGTCAAAGTGTCAAAGTTTAACAACCAATTCAAGGTAAAGGTCATGCATCTTCAGAGATCAAACATCAAGTATAAGCTTGGATGAGAAAGATCCAACAGAGTGAGTGGACTCAGATGGAATAAAAATATTGATGTTTAACATCTCAATAGATCTAAAGTTTATAAGTGTACAAAGATCTAAGGAATAACATGATACTTTTAAAAGGTGATCGAATGGATGCATTTTAAAGTTGAGCCAATTTAATAAAAATCATTGGATCATGGTGTCAAAGGGAAGATTAATGACCATCATTTAAAGTCATGTCAAGACAAATAGTGAGTTATAAGAACATGCAGGAACTTGCATATAAGTTCTATATCTCAGTATAAACAACAATATTGATCGATCTAACCAATGAAATATCCATTAAAGAGTATGTGCATGAAAAATTTATTATAACATATTATATATATATTATAGACCTAAAATTATGTCATGATGCATGGAATCTATTGTAAGATGTCATGGTTTAATCGCCTCCTGAGGATCTGTTAGCTATGGCCATTGTATAGGGTACTAACAAGTTGATCCTTTGGTAAAATGGAAACCTATTGGACAACAAAATTGATATGTGGGAACATAAAGTTCAATTCATAATTAACTAAAATTGGCATGATGTGTTATACTCTAAGTGTGAACACAGAGAGAAAAAGAAAACCCTAGATCCATTTTTCATATATATAATATCTAGGATAAAGAAAAAAGAGTTGATAAACAATTGCATTTTCTTTTGAGATAAATTGAATATATATAAAAAGGTAGAGAGAAAAATAAAATGAAGTGGGTCGAATAGAAAATTATAAAGACATAGAACTAGAGGGGGTAGAGAAGACCAAAGAGGAAGAAAGGCACAAAGAGAATGTGTAGAGTATGATCAAATGCAAATTAGACCTTTAATAAATAATAGAGATCTAGATTCATGTATGAATCTAGTTTATATATTAGAGTTATATCTCTATAGGAATATGATTGGGTTTGTGCCATCAGATAGACTGAGTGGGTACTCAAATTAGGGAGTGGGTGATTCTCTAGAGTTGGTTCTCTTAAATCAAGAGGATTGGTGTCTCCTTAAGATTGGTGTCCTTAAACATTGTAACTAGTGAGGTTTTCTAGTGAGATTGGATTAGAACATTAGATTTTAGCAACTATTCTCTTCATGTTTTTTCCCTTTGAGTTTTCCATGTATAAATCTTGTGTCATGTGTATTTGTGCTTGTATGTGATCTCTAAATTTATCTTTTAATTTGAATATGCTTTTGAAATTTCTTTAAAAGGATTAAAATACATGTTTTGATTAATATACGGATTCACTCCCCCTCTCATTATCTATTTGTGTTCTAATAATTGGTATCAGAGACTAGGGTTCCTTAAAATTAGCTTAATCAACTTAGGTAGATATTGAAACAATGAACACAAGGGATAGTCAAGAATGATCTTCATCAAACAAAGCACCTCTCTTTGATGGATATGACTATGTATTTTATAGCATATGAATGGAAGCTTATTTATCTTCATTAGGTTTTGATGTTTGGATGTATGTAGTAAATGGATATATAGACCCCGATACAACTCGTACTAATCAGGCTACCAAGAAGGCATATGAAATCAATGCTAAAGCAAAGAATGCTATTCTTTATGGACTATCAAACTTAGAGTTTATCAAAGTTATGTAGTGTCAAAATGCTCAAGATATTTGGAACAGATTAAAGAGCATCTATGAAAGAGATGACAAGGTATAATAAGCCAAGATACAAACTTACAAAGGAAAGTTTGAGAGTCTTAAGATGAATGAAGAGGAAAAGATTGCAGACTACCTCCTCTAGGTAGATTAAATAGTCAATGCAATCAGATGCCTTAGAGAAGAAATGAAAGAGTCAATCATTGTCAAAAAGGCTTTATTATCTTTTCCATCAAGATATAATTCTAAAATCTCTATAATAAAAGAATCAATAGATATAGATAAACTCAATATTGATGAGTTTCATGGGACCTTCATAGCTTATGAGATGAGAATGGGAGAGACAGAAACCCTCAAGAGAGAAGATGCATTCAAAGTATCTAAGCAAGAAAAGGTAGACACACCAACATCTTAATCTGAGGAGACTGATGAAGAAGAAGCTAACTTTGTTAGAAGACTAAAGATATTATGTATAAAGTACAGAGGTAAGTTACCCTTACAAATGCTTTAACTATGTTAAAGTAGGACATTTTTCTATTAAATTCCCTCATAATAAAAAGGATAACTCTGAGAAAGTAGAGATTAGAAAAAAGGTAAAACCCTACTATCCCAAAAAGATGAACTTGTTCAAAAACAAGAAAGGTATATACATAAAATAAGATAGTGACTCAAAGAAAGATAATGATAGTTCAAATGATGATCATGATTATGCTTTTATGTCTAAGGGAAATGAATCCCTGTTCATGATAGTATGATCAACTTCTGTAAATCTATATCAAGATGAAGTTGAAGACTTGGATGAAAAAGAAGGAGAAGTGGACCTTGAGTGTGAAATCATCTATGCTCTAGATGAGATTGATAAGATAATAAAAGAGTACTCAAGGTAGAAGAATCTTGGACAAAATGAAATTGAGAAAATGTCTAAAATTATTGAGAAATCTAATCAGATGGTAATTATCCTAAAGATAAAAGCTGAAGAGGCTAAAAGAATAGAAGATGTAGTCAAAATGGAATTACAATCTAAATCTGATGAATGTGTGAAGCTTGAAGTGGAATTAGTGGCTTTGAAAAAATAACTTGAAAAAGCCAAAGGTCAACTAAATAAAATTATAAAGTTGATAGGAGGATAAGACATTTTTGTAATCAAATCTCAAAAGACCTCAAAAGAGATATTAGGTCTTGATTATGAGAAGGGAAAATGTTCCTCAACTAGTACATCTGCTAACCTCTATGAAAACTTCAAAGTAGAAGGAGAATCATAAGAAAATAAAGGGACATATTCCAAGGATGCTAAGACAAAATCAAACATAGCTGATGTGAAGAAAGAAAATTTTGAAATGAAGCCTAAAGACAAAGGTAGTTGATGTTGATGGATACACCAAGGTGAGAAACTTGAAGAAGCCACAACTTAGAATAACTTCTCATGTTGTACTAAGAAATTCTATGACCAAGTATTCCTCATATTTTAATGGTTATTTTTATATCTATAACATTTTTTGTCATAAGTATAGTAATTATATAATTGTAACTACAAGGAGAATCAATTTCATAAGAAAAAAATCATTTGCACCCTTGGTAGATACAAATGCAACATGTTATAATTATAATAAATTTGGTTACATAGCTAAACATTGTAGAACTATCTTATTAATATCAAAAGTACATAATGTAAAGAAAGAAATGCCTCTTAGTATGAACAAAGTTTCACAAATCTCTAAAAATAATCTAAGTAAGAAACCCAAGGATGTGTGGAGAGTGAAAAATCAATCCATGATTGCTTAGATTGCACTGCATGCTAAGGAGTAGAATTTGTGGGTGATAGATAATGGTTGATCAAATAATATGATTGGTGACAAGAGAAATTTCAATGAATTAAGCAAATGTAAGGAAGGATCTATTAGTTTGGGAAATAACATAATAGTAAATATCAAAGGTAAAGGAACCTTGAATATATATGGTAAAATACCTACACATGATGACCTTTATTTTAAAGGATTGAATCATAATATACTAAGTATTATCCAAATGTGTGACAATAGATATAAGGTCACATTTTATGTATAATGTTTCAATCTAAAGAGATTTGGAAAAATAGTTGTAGAAGGGAAAAGGACTGAGAGAAATATCTACAATCTTGTTGAAGTGAATGGTAACAGTTTCTTGGTGGGAAAGATTGATGAGATTTGGTTGTGGCATAGGAGAATGGGTCATGTCAACTTTGATAATCTAGTCAAAGTGATATAAAATAAGTGTGTAGGACACATGCCCAAGATAACCAAACCTATAGATACTATTTGTAAGGAATGTCAACTAGGAAAATAGACAAGGATCAGATTTCAAACAAAGAAGTATGCAACTACAAATCCTCTACAATTAGTTCATACTGATATTTTTGGTCCTACCAAGACAAGAGGATATAAATGAGAGAGTTACTTCATGTTATTTATTTATGACTACTCAAGAATGACATGGGTAACCTTTTTGAAGGAAAAATCTCATGCCTTTGAGAGATTCAAGATATTTAGAGCCATGGTTGAAAATGAGATTGGAAGAAAAATTAAATAATTAATATCTGATAAAGGTGGATAATTCACCTCAAATGAAATCATAGAGTATTATGAAAATCATGGGATCAAAAGGCACTACTCTATAGCAAGGATTCCACAGCAAAATGGATTTGTTGAGAGAAAGAATATAATACTTGAGGAAATGGCTAGAATAATGCTAAAGGAAGCCAAGTTACTTGATGGATATTTGAGAGAAGTAGTCCAAACAAAAATATACATCTTGGATAGAGTTCAAGTGAGGGTAAATAGTGAAAATACTCCCTATTAGCTATGGTATGGAAATCTTTCCTCTATTAAGTACTTCAAAGTGTTTGGAAGGAAATGCTACATTAGAAGAAAGGAAGACAAACTGGGAAGCTTTGAGTCAAGATGTGACAAAGGAATATTTCTTGGTTATTCCATTCAAATAAAATCCTGTGTATGTTTTAATAAGAGGCTTCACAAGATGGTGGATAACATATATGTCAACTTTGAATAAGGCATAAAAACATGTTGAACCCAATAAAGAAACCAGTAATGAAGAGTTATATCTTGAAGAGGAATCATATAGTGAAGAGGTTGAGGAAAAGAATCAAAAAACACTTCCAAGAGTTTTTCAAAAGAACCATCCTCATTAGAGGAAATTTATATATAAAATGGGCCTCCTAAGAAATATTATAAGTAATAAATTATTTAAATATAAATTAAAAAACCACTTAACTATATGGGTTAAGTGGGCCCACATATCTATTTAATGAATCTTAAAAACACTTTGTTCACTATACTTTCTATATCTTTAAAATAGTCTTTCAATTATTTTATCTCATAAAAATCAAAATCAATCTTATGTTTCTAAAACTTTCACAATCTAATGACATTACTTTTTTTTTAATTCATATTTTTATTACATTTTTTCTAAGTAGCACTTTTATTCTCTTTTTTTTTTGATGGATTTTTATTAAACATTCTATTATATTTTTAAAAAAAAATTATTTTGTTAAAAAAACATTCCCTACATTAGATCTTAATACTAAAGCATTCTAATATTACTATTTATAGATAAGATCGGTTATAGATGGGCCAATGGTGTGATTTAATGATCCTTAGCTTAGATAAAATTTATGGAGTTTGTAAGCTTACTCCTCTACAACCATAACTCCATTTAAAAATCTGTAGTTTATTCATTATTTGTTGAATATGATGAGTCTCATAAGGAAATCAATCCATCCATTGGTTGAAAAACTTAGAAATAGTGATTTCATTATAAGTTGTGACCACATTAATATATCATCTAAATGTGATTTTTGAGGGAATATGACCAATTGGTTTTTCAAATCAGCACCCATTTTTCATACTAGATATCATCAAAGGCATTGATACTATGTAATTTTTACACACGACTCAACCCTTTTCACATATATTGATCACTTATTGGAGTTTAATCAACCTCAACATGACCTTTAAATGAATTCAAAGACCGATACATTCACTCTTTCATGTTTATAATGCATACATTATTTTTCACATACATTTTTTTATGGGTCTCCCTCTACCCTTCCCATCAACTCAAAATAACATAAAATCAAATATAGACCAACCAAAATATAATGAAACTCATGATAGAATCATAATATAATTATTAAATGTAGGAAATAGATATGAAGTGATTCACACTCCCTTAAAGAAACATGACCATAGTATATATACATTATATATGTCCTATCTAGACATGGAGATAAATTAATATTTGTAGTGTGTTGAAAGCACAAAGGGGATTTATAAGTTTGTTGAAATCCTTCACTAAAATGAAATGTTGTTCTACTTGAGTTGACATAGACGAGATAAAAAGAATGGTGGTGGTTTTACTCTAGGGCTGAGTTAAAGAAAAGAAAATAATATAACTTGATATAGAAACAACTACAAGAAGATATGGAAATAATGATTGTAGGAGCAGAAGAAATGACTGCATGAAGATATGATAATGATAGTGGCTACATATATGAAGAATCGTATGGAATATGTATTTTTATATGGATACAAAAGGCTTTTTGGGATGTATTCTTTTCTCAGGCATCATTATCATCATCAATCTGAATAGTTGTCTTCATGTTTATCTAATATAAATATGTTTGGTGTGTATTGGGTTACTTTTTAGAATCATGAGAGAAATATTTTAATCACTAAACTTGTGGCTGAATTAGCACCTTCTTATGATTTTTTACTTCAAAAATACTAGTTTTACAACATAGAGAATCATCCACCTTTTAAGGCCATCAGAAAGGTTATTACTAAAAATAATACTAATAATAATAATAATAATCATCATCATCATCATTTTTCTAGTATTTTATTTGACATTTATTCATGATTTAATCCATCATTATATATTTTTAAACTCATGTGCACTCCATCCACTAGTCCAATTGCACTTTGTCTATCTAAACATATGGTATAAAATTTTAAATCACTACAAAAAAAATTATGAATCATGTCATGTAAAAAAACAACATATATAACTATATCATACTGGAGATAAAACAACAATGCAACCCATACATCATCACCTAGTTTAGTTGGTATTTTGGAGATTAATTTATATGCCTCACCTAATTTATCAACACTCTTAATAAGATCAATTATACAAGCATAATTCTTTTCTCTATATAGAATTTGGTAGTCATTGGTTATAAAATATTTTTTTTAGGTTTGTAAATAAATCACAATACCTTCTATGTACATTAATATGAATATATATATATATATATAGACACACACACACACACACACACACACACACACACACACACACACACACACACACACACACACACACACATTCTATTCAAAGTGAAGAGATTGGAATAAATCAAGTAGGGTTATTTTAACCAAAGTGGGTTAGTTTAGAGGATTTAGTAAGTTTTAGATAATAGATAAAAAATAATATATTTTTTAAAGTGATGTTAGACCTAAGGGATGATGTCATACTTTAAATGATTTCCATTGTTTTCATATGTCATATTTCATAATTTAAAAATTTATTTTGGAGGCCCATTTTTGCTTAAAATTTACCCTAATGAAAGAGCAAATAATGGGCAATAAGAATGAAGGAGTTCAGATAAGGAAAAGAGATGTAATGAATAAGGAGCAAGTAAGTTTTGCTCTAATGTCTGAAATTAAGCCTAAGAGCTATGTTGAAGCCAATAAGGATGAGAATTAGCTAAAATCCATGAAATAATAACTGAGCTAAATAAAAAATAAAAAAACTTGGCAATTAGTTTCAAGTCCGTCAAACAAGAATGTGATAGGAATAAAATGGGTCTACAGAAACAAGCTTAATGAGGATAGAGTTGTTATAATAAATAAAGTGAAATTGGTGTGCAAGAGATGTGCACAAGTAGAAGGCATAGACTTTGAGGAAACATTTTCTCCAGTTTCTAGATTATAATATATAAGAATGTTTCTATCATTCTCTATTTACAAGAAGTTTGGAGTCTATCAAATGGGTGTAAAGTCTACTTTCTTTAATGGGAACCTAGAAGAGGAAGCCTATATTGAACAACTAGAATATTTTCAATTGTTAGATGAATAAGATTATGTGTGCAGACTAAAGAAATAAATGTAAGTTCTAAAATAAGCACCTAGAACATGTTATTCAAGATTGGACCAATACTTGCAATAACAAGGTTTTAATAAAGGATGTGAAAATATTAATCTGTACTTTAAATAAGAAAGTGAGCATATGTTGATTTTTTTTGTTTATGTAGATGACATCATCTTTGGTGGTAGCAATAAAAAAATGTTCAAAGAATTTACCAAACAAATGCAAAGTGAATTTGAGATGTCTATGCTAGGAGAACTTTATTCCTTAGTCTACAAATATCATAATGTGATGAAGGGATATTCATATCCCAAACCAAGTATGTAGAGGATATGCTCAATAAATCTGGAATGGAAGATAGCAAACCAATTAGTACTCTCATGATAACTAGATGCAATTTGAGCAAATAAGATGAGTCTTTTGATGCAAATCAAACTATGTGTAGATCAATGATAAGTAGCTTGTTATACCTAACTACATCAACATCAGATATCATGCAAGTAGTGTGCATAGTTTCTATATTTTTGGATGTTCCTAAAGAGTTACATGTAAACACAGTGAAAATAATATTTAAATACATCAAGAGCCTAATTGAATATGTCCTATGGTACCTTAAAAGTGAATATTTCACTTTGATATCATATGCAAATACTGATTGGGTATACTTTTGAAAATTAATAATGAGTTGAAAGCTATAGATTCTTGGATAAACTCTTTTATCTGATAAAGGGGGAGAAGTGTTTGGATAAATAGTTATCTAGAGTCCCTTTACCATTGATGTCAAAGGGGGAGAAAAAAGTGCAAGTGTTCTTTGTAGGAGAAAGAGAAATATGTTCTCTAAAAAAGTGTAAATGTCAAAGAATAAAGAAAGTGTCCAAGTTGAGTATTAGGCAAATGTGTCATTGCCTAAGGGGGAACAATTATGGTATGAATAGATTTAGTTCATACACATTAGAAGCCAATGCAAGTAATGCCAGAGAAATTACAAAGTATAAGAAGATTAAAGCATTTAGTTTGACATCAATGACAAAGGTGGAGATTGTTGGAAAAGGATCCTATCAAAGGTAAAGGATGATTGGAATGATTATTTGCATGAATGGAATTCATCTAGTTCTCCATATTATTCATCTAGACATTTTGGGTCTATGACATAAAAGATGAGAAGTCATTTAGATAGCATCACCATTACCATGTGTGAATGAGTATGCTGGAGCTAGTCATATGGTTGTGATCACATTAGTGCCTATTTGTTATGCACCATATTTAAATCCATAATATGAAGCATAGTTAAAGCTATGGGGATACAAAGTTGGCTACTAAGATAAAATCCACTAATTTTCTATACTTAGCCAAATTTTCAAAAAGGGCTAAATAGAGCAAAGTATTCATTTTGATGAGGTCCATGTTTGCACATATAGAGGTGTTAGGAAAAAATGATCACATGGGTAAGTTCATTTTTAGGCCTAGTTTATATGTGTTAAATCTCAGGTCATGTGATGTATCGTGACAAAAGATATGCTTGAGAAAAGTAGGGCCCCAAGGCATTTTAATTGTGTTTTCCAATACTCAAATTTGCAGGTTACAAGATAAAGCAAAGTAGGAACTTTTATGATGTCATATCTCGCATGTATGAAATCTTCAAGATGAAATGGTTATATGGATGGAATCCCTTATGTAAGAGGATCATATTCAATAATTTTTAGATCATACAACTAAACATGGTAAGAGTTATGCAAGGACAAAGTTGGCCTTCCAAGCAAGTTCTAAGCATAGCTAGCTTTATGGTAGAATAAGCTAAGTGAGCAGATTAATGGAATTATATCTCACACACATAAAATATTCAAAAATAATTGAGTATATGGGTTTGTTCATTATCATTCCTAATTTATATGGTCCAAATTTTAGACCAGGTGGTTTAGTGAAGAATAAGTTATGAAGGTGCAAAGTTAGCCTTCCAAGCATATTGAAATGGTCTCCATAATTAGCCAAATATTCACAAGGTAAAGTTTGAGCTAGTTTGAATATCAATGGTTCATGCTTAATAAGAAATTGGACATCTAATAGAGTATGATAAAGTTAAAGTGTCAAAGGTCCCTCTGAGTGAATGTGCAAGTGATAAGTATCACAATCAAAGAGCCTAGATAGTTAATCTATGGTGAAGCATGAAGTTAAAAGGTCAAAAATTAATGTGAGGATGCTAAGTCTCTCAATAGAAATAATTGACAACTATGTACAAAATGAACATAATTATACCAAGTTTCATATCATTGAGGGTTGGATAGATATAAAGATCAAGCTTATCGTAAGATCTAATGATGCAAAGGTGATCATGTAAAGGAGATCCAAAAAGGTAAATGGACTCAAATGCTATAAATTGCTTGATATTTTTAGGCACAATGGTAAGTTAAAGACTGACTAGGTTCAAGAAGATTGATGGAGTAGAAGCGATCCAAAGATATAGTAAACTATGAGATGAGGTCAAAGTGTCAAAGTTTAATGACCAAGTCAAGGTAAAGGTCATGCATTTTTAGAGATTAAACAACAAGTGGAAGATTGGATGAGAAAGATCCAATAGAGTGAGTGGACTCAGATGGAACAAAGAGATTTACATTTAATGTCTCGATAGAGCTAAAGTTTGAAATCATACAAAGACTAATAGATAGCATGATCATGTTAGAAGGTGATCAAATTGACACATTTTAAAGTTGAGCCAATTTAACAGAGACCATTGGAATGTGGCATCAAAGGTAAGATGAAAAACCATCATTTAAAGTCATGTCAAGATAAATGGTTAGTTACAAGAACATGTAAGAATTTGTGTATAATCTCTATATCTTGATTAGATAATGAGATTGATTGATCTAACTGATCAAATCTCCATTAAAGATCTTATGCATCAAAACTTGAGTCTAACATATGATAGAGATAGTTAAGAGACCTACAATTATAACATGATATATGGAATATGTTGCAAGGTATCATGGTTTAACTACCTCCCAAATATCCATTATCTCTAGACATTGTATAAAGAACTAACAGGTCGATCGTATGGTGAAATAGAAACCTATGGGCCAATAGAATGAGACATGGGAACTTACAGTTCAAGTCATAATGAAATAAAGTCCAAAATTGGCATGATGTGTTATATTCTGAGTGTGTACATAGAGAAAAGAAGAAAACCCTAGATCCATTGTTCATATATATGATATCTAGGATAAAGAAAAAAAAAGCTATTGAACAATTGCATTTAATATTGAGCCAAATTGAATATATATAAAAAGGTAGAGAGAAAATAAAATGAAGTGGGTCAAATAGAAAATTATAAAGACACAAAACTAGAGGGGGTAGAGAAGAGCAGATAATAAGAAAGGCACAAAGAGAATGTGTAGAGTATGATCAGTTGTAGATTAGACCTATAATAAAAAACGAAGATCTAGATTTATGTATGATTCTAATTTATAAATTAGAGTTATAGATCCATAAGAATTTGATTTTTTGGTGCCATTACATAAACTAAGTGGGTATTCAAATTATGGAGTGTGTTCTTCGTTAGAGTTGGTGTCTCTCTTTAGGATTGGTGTCTTTAAACATTGTAACTAGTGAGATTTGCCAGTGAGGCTTTGACTGTGAGGCTAGATTATAATAGTATATTGTTAAAGCTATTCTTACCATAGTTTTTACCTTTGGGTTTTCCATATATAAATGCTGTTGTCATGTGCATTTGTTCTTGTATGTGATCTTTGCATTTATCTTTTAATATGCATATGCTTTTGAATTTACTTCAAAATAATTGAAAGACTAGTTTTAATTGATATATTGATTCACCCCCTCTTAGTATCTAGTTGTTTTCTAACATGTGTATACCCAGCCTTAGTTGAATCCATTATAGGGATCCCTATAATGAATGTCAGCCCTTTGATCAAGAAGTATGTTGAGCTCATTGGGGGCATTTTTCTATATCTAAATTTCACTATAATCAAAATAGAAAGAACTATGAGCCAACCCCTTAAGTTACTAGGCCATATACTCACAAAGTTGGTAGATCAAGAAGAGGCGTACCATCTATTCCATGGCATAGATGGTGTTTGTAAAAGCAAAATGAAGGGATTGGTCCATTTTTTTCCTTTAATCATTAGTAAGATTGTGTTTTAGAATTAGGACCATGTAGAGACTATCTCCAGGCACAAGTCCTACTTTAGTCTATAAATTGATGAAATGAGATAATGGGACCCCTATGAAAGGGTTGCAAAAAATTTGAAGACTAAGCAGATCAGGATGACTTATGAACATCACCCTAGTCTCTATGATTTAATGTATGTCTGAGCTTCTTCATTCATATAAATTTTGGCATGATTAAAGAAGCATTACATCAAGCTTGAATCTAGAATACTAAGAGAGAAAAATCCAAGTGAGGATGTATGTCAAATGGGGCCTAAGCAACATCATTTATTACTAGGACCATCTTCTAAACCTCCTCCCATGTAACCATAGGTAGATAAAAAAATCTCAAATCACAAGTTGCATAATGGATAGATGAAAAGAGACCTGAGGAAAAAGATCTAGATAAATAGCATCACCTTTAGCTCAACTTGAAGAACCAAAGTCACAGGTTGAAGATATTAGTATAATTTCACTAGATCATGAGGAAACAATAGAGGATGCCTTAAAATCACTATCTAGTGCTTATGAATCATATAAATAATAAGTGAAAAAAGAATAACCTCAATCCCAAACTAAGGAGGAAATAATAGAATAAAATGGAAAGGAAGTAGCTCTAGAATTTGTCTTATTTAAAATCCAATCCAAAAGGAAAGTTGAGTTGGATCTAGTCCAAATGGGGGGAAAGAAACCTATGCTGACTTTAACTCAACCTTGGAGTGAAATCAACTCTTTTATTGAAGAAAATCCAATTTATGGCCCTTACATTATATAATACTTCATATATGGCAAGTTGGAAAATGTTCCAACCATGAACCACCATTGGGTTATTACAAATTTTGTTAACATCCATGTGCATGATGAAATCAAGCCCTAGATTATGACATTTCAACAATAGGAGAAAGAAAGATGAATGGCTACCCTTGGGGAGTCAAGTGAAACATAGATGGATGATCCTAGAACTTCAAGTGTAGCATAAGTTGAGATCCCTACTCCTCAAGTGATATAATCATCAGTGGGAGTTTGATTCAACCCAAAGATGGATAACATCAAGAGAGTGATTGAGAAAAAATACATGGTTGAAGGTGACTAGTTCTCCTTTCAAAATATTGAACCTTTTGTTGGTCTAACTCTAGTAGCAAGTCAAAACGCAAGAGATGACATGATGTTTGAATAGAAGAACCTTGAAGTAGCCCGAGCTCAAAATGATCATTTGTAAATAATGATCAAGGGCATATTATAAGAAATCAATAATCTAAAAGAGATTTATATCTTATCAATTCATGAGGATAGATTCAAGAGTTTTGAGGATACCATTGCTAACATATTTAGCTCTTTAAAGGTAGTCAAGACTAGACAAAGATAAATAGAGAAGCAAATCTCTAAAGAAATAGGCCAAGTTGGCCAATGTCAAGCTACAAGTCTTCAAGTGAAAGAATTGATTAAGGCCTTGTCCAAAAATATAGTCCCAAATTTTAGAAATATTATCAACGCAAATTTGAATATGGCCATGGCCATATTGGTTGAAAATATTGAGGCTCTAGATATCTAGGCAAAAATAATGGAAGACCTTACCAAAGACTTCAAGAAATTAGATGATGGAATGTCTTATATCTTAGATAGCTTGATAAAAGATGCCAAAGCCCTCAACTCACTAGGATCATAATTGATGAAGATTTGAAACATATGACCTTTTAGTTCATGTAAAAAGTAAGGAACTAAGGGTAAAAATAGATAGAAAATGGTAATAATAAAGTCATGGGCTTACTCCTATCATCTGAGGAGAAAATGAGAGATGTCAGGGGCATCAAATGTTATATAGAGAAGATTGAAAAGGACCTCAAGAACCTAGAGGTGAAATAAAAATATACATTCATGAGACTTGTTATCGACCTTAAACTCATCAATGAATACCATTATAGGTTGACAATCCTATATGGTAGGCAAAAACAAGGGACTTCATCATCACAAGGACCCTAGAGCAAAATTTAGTTAGGAATATTATCTTTGTAGTAACTTTGTAAAATTTTGAAACAAAATATTCTTTTGTAAATCCATGTGCATCTTATTAGCACATTGCCTATAGGTCAGTCTATAGGGAAAGGTTTAGTGTATTCTAGATACTTTTATATAAAGGATAATTATCCTTACATTTGTACACTTGTAAGTGGATATGGCCAAACAAAATGATGCCTTGTTTCTTATAGAAGGAACATTATCATTTGTAAAGAGGGGGGGAGTTTTTAAGCTAAAAAATTGTGAAAAATTTGAGAAACTAATGCAAATAAAGAATTATGAAAGGATTATCTCATTTTGTTTGTGTGAAATGTTATATGTCTTCTCTCTCAATTGTCTATTCTAAATTTTAGATATGAATTATTCTTGTGAACTCTTGGTATGTACCTTTGAATATATAATTGTTAACTTGTGATAATGCTAGGTTAATTTAAGGTTCCTTAGTTTGCTTCATTTTATTTGCTCTACATTTTTAGATGTGCATCATCTATCTACTTAAAGGAGTAAATCTTTAAAGTAAGCTTAGTTATTATTTGTATTGTTTCTTATCTTACCTAGAAGTTTGCTTGATATATGTTGTGATTTAAGCTTAAGTTTTTTTACTTCATATATTGGTTTGAAGTGCATACCTAGGAAACATTTGAACTTTGTCATGATGTCTAAGATAAATATCAATCACATCTTTCTTCTCTGCCTTACCCTTCTTTTTTACTTATTTTTTAACCAAATCACTTTAGTTTAAAGATTCATTATATATTTACATCATAGATTAGTCTTTAGGTTAGAGTTTTAACATAATTCACCTCAATCAATATAGATCATATTATTATTTACAAACATTTACATGCCATGGTGGATCTAAACTAACAACTAATATAAATATTGTGAAATAGTCATTTGTTTTATATCTATTCCACCACAGATAATAGGATTATCACAAATTGAAACTAATGCTTTGAATTATAAAATGAGAATTGTTTTTGAAAGACTCTGAGCACCTTGTGATACATATTTAGGCATCAATAGGAAGAAGAACCATCTCAAAATCATTCCCAATCTTCCCACTAGTGTCTTTAGGATTTTTTTAACCTTATAGTTCATCAAAGACAAAACATTCTTCTTGTTCTAAATTTGTACCTAGATCTTCAAGGTATTTCATGAAAACATGGTAAAATGTTTTCCAAGAATCATCAATCCTCTCTTGCTGACTAATAACTCCCACTTAAATCTTTGTTGTAGGATCTTCTTGAACTTATTCAAGCTCATGTTCTAAAAGCTAATCAATCCCTTCTTCCATGAAATGTGAAAGATCCATAAGGCCTAAAACAATATGGAATTCTTCAATAAAATCATGGTTTCTCTGAGTACCCCCCTATTTTTCAATATTATTTTTATGAGACTAAATTTCTTCAATTTGATCATCATTTGTAGTGAAATAAGAGAGTTCCTCTAGGATACTTACCTCATCCTAGCTATTAGAAGCATTTTGAAGACTGTCTAATTATATATTAAATATATCCATCACTTCAAAATTTTCATTATAAACCTATTTAGGCACATTTGTAGCTACTATTAGACCTTTCTTGATAGGAAATTACACTTCACCAAGTTTATCTTCTTGAAATTCTAGTTCCTCCATCAGAATGGCACAAAAATTAAGTACTTGGTAACCAAAGAACTTGGTCCAAGAAGGCCACCATGTGTCCATGACTTTATCAGCCTCTCTTGAAAAATCCTTCTCTTCTCTTTTATCCTCTTCATCTTCTCTCTAAACCATAGTTCCTCATTTAAGCAGGGAGATGGTGGGAAGGAAAGAATGTCTAAATGCTAGAGTATGAACATAAGGATCTATGGACTGATTTTGAATGAATTTAGGGTTGAAGAGGTAATATTCCCACTTGGAAGCTTGGAAGTAATGGGTTAATTTTAGGGATCTTGAATAAGATGTAAATAATTTTGTGTATGCTTGTTCTCTTCTTTCCACTTGGAAACCATCATACTAAATTATATCATACTTTCATCTTTAAAAGTGATTTCAACTTGAGGGGTAGGTGGATTACTTTGAAATATAGGGAAATTTTTAGTCTTGGTATTTACAACCTCTTTATATATTTTCATAACTTGACATCTATGGACAATTTGAGCTTGAGGAAGAAGTGAGGAGATTTGAAAACTCAGGAATTTTATTTGTTTATACTCTACAACTTTATTCTCTTCTTGGTTTTGACTTGACATGGGAGAAGTGTCCCAAGAAGGTTGACATGGGTAAGTAGGAGGTTCGTAGGACTAATTTAATTGATATTTCTACTCCTTTAAGGACAATAAATCACTACCAATGATTCGACTCATTATTTTGATCTCATCCCACTCATTAGAGGAACTAGGTGTAGATTGAAAGGGTGGTTGGGGAGGGAATGAGGGATAGTAATATTGATAGTAAGGATGCCAAGGAGGTTGATAGTAAGGATGATAATATGGATAATTTAATTCATGTGGAGAATAATAAGATTCATTTTAGGATGGATATAATTTATCATAAGGATGGTATGGGTAATGATATTGTTGATAAGGAAGTGTAAAATATATTTTTCTTTCATATCCAGCCATTAAACACCATGAGGAAAATAAAGAACAAGATGAAATATCAATGATTTTATATTCCTTACCTTTGGATGAATACCTTGTGATGAATATTGGCATGAGATTTGAGTGTTAATCTACCACCATAATGTCTAAAACTCCTTGAGCTCATCGAATATAGAGAGTAAGTGATCCAACCTCCTTAAATTCTAGACCCATCAAACATGCTAAAAACTATCTTCTATCTAGACTACACCCTTGAATCAAAGGAGTTTCAAACCTACCTCATCAAGTTGATACAATGGAATAACCTCTAAGTATGGGTAGCCTAATGGGTGAGGTGAATCTCTAGTTTTGGTGTTATCTCCCCTAATGCATAATCTAAGCTCAACTACTACCTACTTGTTTTGACAATGAAATGAGATAGAATAAATATATGAAATAAAACACTATACTTGTTTTGACTATTGGAAATGTTAGGGAGGTTATCACACTCCAATATTTTATAATAATTTGTTACTCATAGTCTCTATGTAGTATGAGCTTAGATTATGTAGTATGAGATTAGATTATGAAATAAATTAATTCACTAATGTTATGTCTATTATAACTGATATTTAAACAACAATTATAAAAAATAATCACTAATTACTACCACACTCTCTCTAAAGGACTCCTACACATTAATGCTTCACATGGAGGCCATACCATCTACATATGGCTTGAGGGTGATGAGAAAAAGGTTTGAAAAAAGACACTAGAAATTAGTTTCAACTATGGTCATAAGAATAATCACCTTCACACAATATATAACTTGTATAAGATAATCTACTAATATCTAGGTGAGAGACAAGGACCTATAAAGGGAGAAAAGATCCACCACTTATGCAAATAAAAAAAGTACAAACACACTAGAAGATTATTATAGATAAGGATGAAGAAATCCTCATATTATGTCAAGGATTAAATATATAAATGGGTAGAGAATTCTCATACCTAGCATAGGGATCCACATAATATCTTTCTAAGTCTAAATTTTTTAGAATATCATAAAGAGAGAGGGAAAACATGTCATAGAAATGAAGTGTAGATGGAATAATGACCATAATTCATCCAATAAATAGTTACAAAGATGAATTATGGGTATAAAAAACCCCATAACTCTCCCCATGCATTTCCCTAGTGGTATAGTGGTCTTCAATGAGTTGGCCTATTGATTGAATAAGGAGTTACAAAGAGATTACTTTGACATCTTGACCTTCATGTTGCCTCCTTGCATCATCATGATCTATTACCTCTTTACTACATAACATCCCATACTATATTGGTAATTTTTATGTTATTATTTAACTTTTCAAGGCTTTTCCCAAACTAGACCAAAGTGAATCTCAAATCATACCCCCTTTGCACTCATTTTTGCCATCAATTAAGAAGAATTGTAGACTTACAATCCTACAAACTAGCATAGAGACCTATAATAGATTTTTTATTAATTTGGGGGTTCATTAAATATTGTTATTATATGACCTCAATGGTATTTTCTAATTTTATATACCATTAATGGCTTATACAAGTTCTACAACCTGGCCTTTCATATGCCAACAAAAGACACTCTTCATCTAAGCTTTATTTCTTGGTTTGAATTATATTTTATCACCATGGGATTATTATTGGAAATATTTTAGGAGGTAATTTTACCTATACCTAGGTATAATAGGTCTATTCAACTGGTCAAAGATCTCAAACCATTTAAACATTATGAAATCTTCTAGAAATATACATTTTTAGGCCCTTTTCATATGCTTTTTCCCCCACACGTGCCAAACTATTACTTCCACAGGTGTCTATGAGGTATTTTAATTTCATCCATGGGAATTAAAGGCCATTAAATCTAGTTTGAGTATTTTATGGGTTCATATTCTCCATCGGGTCCTATTTTGGGTTTAATAAAGGTTTTAAGTGTCTTTACTTCTTAAGGATTATTCATAGAGAACATATCATATTTATTATTCCTAAAACCAAAATATGGTATTTTAAGGGCCTATACATAATTTATAAATTCCACTTATTCCCATGTAAAACTTCATTCAAGTTTTGGGTATAAAACTACACCTTCTTGAGTTCCTCTTAAGGAAAAAAAGTGGTTTTCTTCCTTGACAATTATTCATACTACATAGAGACTATGAGTAACAAATAATTATAAAATATTTGAGTTTGATAACCTCCCTAACATTTCCAATAGTCAATCACTCCCATGCACATCATTTCTAAAGTTCTGATCTCAAAATAGGAGCCTCTCGAGCATAATAGGACTATCTATGTGGGTAAAGAGAGATACTAAGCAAATAGGTCATCAAATAGATGTTTATTACTTGGAAAGGACTATGTGAGGTATAAAACATTTTTCACCATGTCTATAGATGGTTTATATAAGGTACTATCTCCCTAATTATCCTTAAACTTGATTTTCCTATACCTTAGGGTTTTAAAGTGACCTTACAACTTTGACCCAAAATGCTTATTTTGAAGGATTTATTCTCTCTCTAGGGTCTAAAATAACTTTTGTAACCTTCCGTATGATACATAATAACCTATATAACCTTCATATATCATTACCAAAACCAAAATTGTACCTTTCCTTTATAATTTGTAGGCATGCTTGTATCCCCTGTTCAAGGCTTCTTAACTATTGGGCTTTGAGGTGGAGTAATCCTTAACTAATTTTATCACTATAGATTATTTTAAAAAGAATAAATACTTTATTTATCATTAAAATAACCTATACACATTTTATTGGTACTTACCTCATCACCACACATGTGATTTTCCTTTATTATGCCTATAGGTGCTTGCATGAGGTTTTAGGATTGATTAGGTTTGTTGTAACTTTTATTCATCTTGCAATTATGAAAAATATCATGGAAATTTAGGAGCCATGTATAGATATTTATATATTTTTTTTCATTCTTTACCTTTTTTACTTAACATAAGAAGTTTACTTTTATCCATCTACCCATAACAAGTATGTAATTTCTTTTTGGCTTCATGTGTCACTAGACCTTGAAAGTGCCCTTCTTGTATAGTTCATTATTCAACACAAGGATATAACTTCTCCCTAATTCTATTCAATGTAAATAAATCTTATATAACTCATGTTCAACCTTCCACATACACACTTTCCTCATTTTTAGACTAGTCTTGTAGCTGCCTATTAAGACTCAAAGCCTACTATCACTCTACTCTTGGATTGGATTCTTGCTTATAAAACTAAGCAAAACATGAGGTTTCATATAATTTGGTGAAGTAAATTTTAAAGAATACTATTTTTTTTTAATTCTCCTTATCCAATATCTAAGAGACCTCCAAACACCCCAATGCATAGGTAGATGTCTGTAGATGTTTATCTTAGGTCTAACACCTACTCCTCTTGTCTCAAGATGAAAACCCATATCTTATGACTTTAAAAGATCTTTAATGGAAATATGGAAGCTATTTCACTATAAAAATACCTTTTTAAATTGAATAACACACTATAATTTTGATAAATTTCTCTATTCTATTGTGTTAGATAGAGAACATTCACCCTTTCAATTCATTCAAACCCTACAACTTCACATTTTACTTATGCCTAATGTATTTAGGCTTGGATAATTACTTGGTAATACCTAAGGAAGCTATATGAGCTACAAGGGAATTATTTATATGTGAAAACAATCATATTTACACATGAAAACACCTTTTTCCTTCAATGACCTTGCTTGCAATTTCGATAACTCATCAATACTTTGAGCCCTTAACTATTTCTTCTGCTTTCAACTTGGAGAATCGAACCCCAAATATTAGGATATTTTTTTTAATATATATATTTTATTTAAATTATCTTCAACATCCTAAATACAAACTCATTTAAATCTATTTTTGTCAAAAGTTAACCTACATGTCATATACCTGTAGGTTAATGAGAACTCTCTTGGCCAATCCTTGAAAGAATTTATCAAGATTGCTTCATGATAATTGATTAAAATAATAAATTAACAATATATGAGGATCATCATATGTTATTAGAGGAAACTTGATATAAGGAATAGTCTAAAACCAAACAAAACCCTAACTATCACCTTGTATAGGTCTGCAACCTACCATTATATATAAATTTTTGCCTTGACCATTTCTTACATGTGATATATGATGGTTATTTGTAACTATGATTAACTTTTATAGTGTTCATATTACATCAAAAAACTCAAACCTACATGTATGCTTCCCAAAACTGAGACAGTGGGGTTTTGCACCCCAGCTCCTTAGTAATTTTTCATAAATATAAGAAGATCAATCACAAAACAAATGGCACTAATTTCAATCCATCTAGGGAATCTACCTTTTACCATGATCTTGGGCTCTAACTCTTCTAATATGGGCCATACCATCCAACTCAAACTGGCCTTAGTGAGCTTTTCAAGAGATTTGTGGAGATTTTAATGTATTTTTTACATTTATCTTGGCTTTGGGACATGTATTATTCTATGAGATGCTTTAAAGGGATCCCCCATGATATATATTATCTTATCTAAACCTAACCTAACTGTACAAGTCCATATAAGTCTTGAAAACACCTAAAAAACCTCTTTTCCTTACATCTTTTCATGATTGAGATATTGGGAACTCATTGGAGACCAAAAGGAGGAAAATTTTAATTAAAATACCCTTAAAACCAAGGGTATGGATGTGTGAAATCTGAAATTTCATTTTTCAAGCATGTGGGGAGATTTTATGGTGAATGTAGGATATTTAACCCTTTAAAAGACCCCTTTTTACATATAAGATCACCTTATTATGACTTTTCAATGATTATGAGACATTTGAAAAATCCTAATTTAAATGTGACATACAAAACACACCTTATCCAAAGGATTCTAACTATAAGTTTAGCTTGTATGACATGTTTGAAGGGAATTTGATGACCTTAAGGGCTCATTGGAGCTTGAAACATTATTAATAAATATACCATAGAAAATAAATTTGGATATATCATTATGCCTCATTTCAAGACTAAAAATTGACTTAGACATCCTCTACATCTTGCTAATAATTTCCTCCCACAATAAGTAGCTAATAAAGTAGAAATACAATGAGAACAAATAACCTTAATTCTTCCAAATACCCTATTTTTTGTTAAAATACCTTAACTTTATCAAACATTTTATATGCTTCAAAATACAATTAAAACCCTTCCTCTCACCTAAGTATAAATCATGACAACCTAACACATAATCTAATTATTAATAACATGCTATTATATGATTATGTCTCAAGTAACCCCTAGTGTACACAATAAATCCTTGAATAATGCTAATAGGTTTTTAATAAGACCAAATGGGGACATCACAAGGCATGTAAAAGACATGCAAGGTATGAAAGCATGCCAAGAAAGTTTTTTCTATATGGGTTGACATTTTGACTTTGGTTGTCAAAATTAGTTAATAATTTCATCACCTCCCCATGAGTTCTTTAGGGAAGTGTTGACCCAAGAATTCATCTCCTGGCATCATTTCAACCCCACTCCATGATGGGGTATACAAATTGAGCTAGTGAATCACTGGGATGGTAGTTTTATTAGTTAAACTACCTTTGTTAGAATTTACTTTCCTCTAAATAATGGCTTAATCTATACATTTCACTACGCTAAGTAAATGATGGATGTAGTGGTTTTAAAAAGGAAAAGAACTTTTTACAACTAATCTATTAGTTTGGATCCAAATGACCTATTGTGCCCTAGTGTTAATTGCACATATAAGACCATTTATAACATGAAAAAATTAAAGTTTTTAGATAAATCCCATTTAACATGGAGTAATATTGGTGTAGGGATAGTGTCCTAAAGTTCCATTTTAGTTTACAATCTCTTGAGATAAGAGGGGGCCTAAAAACCCTAATTTACATGTGCATATAAATTTATTAGATTAACAAATTATATCCTCTCAAAAAGGAGTATATGAATATAATCTAAGATTTTAAATTAACCTTGTCAATTTCTAAGATAGGATGCACACTTCAGTGTTTTTCTTTTTTTTTAACTTACATTATTTTTTGAGTCTAAAATTATTTATGTACCAAAATACATCCAAAACCAACCACTTTTTAGATACCATATTCTTAAAAAAGAGGTGTTAGGTTAGTTAAATTAGTTCAAAACATTTTAGCCTTATTCAAAAGTGAATAAAATCATATATGTTTATATTTCCAAAAAGCATCATTACATTATTTGTTTGAGTCTAGACTATTCTTCACTTGAAAATATTAAGTCATTTTTAGTCCAAATTTAAAATTTTACCTTATGTAATTTCTAATCCAAATCATGATTGGTTTATGCTAGAGTCTTGTCTAAAACTTGGGCTTGGGTGGTTCACCTTATTTTCTTGGTTTGAGTAAATTGGGTAAAATTTTTCATTTGGTTTGAAGTTTTTTTTCTAGATGTCTCTCATTCTATTCATATTTTGATATTAGGTCATCTTGAATTCACACATTCTCTAATTTACTTGACCATTATAATTTCTTTTTCATGCTATGTTATTTTACCACCCATTTGTTTTAGGTTTTATACTTTGTAGTTATTATGTTAATTTTCATCCTAAATTTTTTTATTTTCATACTAATCTTATTGATATGAAATTTCTTTTAATTTTTTTGATCATGATCTACCAAATTCCTGCTCAAATTTTCATGGTATTAACATACTTCAAACATAGGTTTTCTAGTGCTAACCTGCACCCTAAGCTCCAAGGTTTTTCTACCCTCTTTTAAATTGATGATTTCAACCAACCAAGGTTGAATATTCTTAGGACTTATTTATTCTGATTGTGTGGAATCATGCCATTACTTTATTATTATTGATCCAAATTCATCTTGTATTTATTTAATTGAAGATTCCAAAAATATCCTTTGATTTTTGTAAACCAAAATCCAAAACACTTCACAAATGTAGAAAGCCATATTCAAACATGAAAAGGTATAATCCTATTGGGGTCTATTACGACCGTAGTTATGAGGAAGAACATTATTATGATGGATAAGAAAACTCCATAATGCTTGATGATATCCCAACAATGGCAAGGTTTGATCACAATTATTTTTAACAACCTATAGAGGAAAATGATAAATATCTCCTTAGGTTAATAAAATTAAGATATAGACTGTCACTTAATTTTCTAATACCATAATTGCATATGCTTTTCTGAGTAGAGGAGAAATAGCTAGAGTAACCTCTTACTCATTTCATAAAATCAAGCATTTATTTTGTTATCAAATGGAAAGAACCACTTGTGTAGTCCTCCATAATAAATCAAGATATTGATACCAAGATCCAACAAATGAGTAAATGATAAGCATATCAACTTGTTATAGACCTAACATATTTTTTTCTATAAATTCAATTAATAATAACACTTTTAGGGAGTAATAAAAAATGTTAGACCAAATATAGAAAGACTTAGTCGATCCTAAATCTAAGGTAGACCTTGGGGCTACTCCTAAATAAAACAAACATATAGATGTTTTGTATCAAGTTCCACTTGATACAAAACATACATTATTTAACCATCAGGACTTGCCTATTCACAACACCATGTTATTCAATACCCATCATAATCATAGGTTGGGGGTATTTTTCAAAAAAAATTATCAAGTTCCTCTCAAATACAACAAGTTCCTCTTATGAATCAATAATGTAACTACCCTTTGGTAAACTGATAATAAGTAATCCAAAACCATTAGATTTTTTATATCTCATAGCAACAAATTTTGATTAATCAATATCAAACATCTAAGAACTAGCAATAAAATACTTTGAACTAATAATGTCAAACCTACTCACATCTACGAGTAAACCAAAACAAAAAAATTGGATAAAGGGTTCATATCCCTAATAAGACCATGAAGGTGGGTACATTCCTACCCATCAAAATTATATTCCACCAACAAATGAACCAAACATACAAGAGTGGAATTTTATGAAATAAATAGTCTCAAGGATTGACACATGTAACTAAATTAAGAAATATAAGTTTTATGAGATATGTCCTTATCTATTTGAATTAAGAATTATTTATGTCCCCTTTCCACCTCATTTTGAGTCACCAAAGTTTCATAAATAAAAAGGGAAGGCTGACCTTAGAGAACAAATTCAAGCCTTTTTCATGTTATGTTAAAAGGTATCCTATAATAGTTTTTATTTTATTTGTTTATTTCCACGCAATTTGGTTGGACAATTTTTAGATTGGTTCATCAAATTGCCTAAGGGAACAATGATAGATTGGAATGATCTATCATAAAAAATTAAATATTTATTTTATAACATTGATCATGATTTAATAGTGGTTGAATTATGCAAAGAAAGAAAAAAATATGGAGAAAGCTTCGTAGAATACCAAAAAAGGTGGAGATCATTAGCTAGTTACTTTTAACAAAATTTACAAGATAGGTAATTAGCTAACATATTTACATATAAAATGATAGGTCTCCAACCTGTACCCTAAAAGGAGGTTGTTTAAGCCTACCTTCAAGTCTAGACTAACATGGAAATAACCTAAAGTTGTGGGCGACATATGATTGGGATAGACCTCTAGATTATGGGGCTTGATCCCTTGGTGCATATATTTAGGCCTAGTTCACTAAGACCTACTAATTTTAGAGTGAAAAGGGATAGATATTGCATGTAATAAACATAGTTTAGGTGTTTTGATGCATCAATATAGATTATCCACTCTGTTTGAACTCATAACAACACCATTGAACTAACTATGAACTAAAGTACTAGCTTTAAGGATCCTATGTAATAGTTTTTTACATGAAGGTCATGGTGAATTGATCCAACCTAGAGGTGGTGGGTGGGAGGTCTATATTGAATCACTTCCAACTAGGTTACACTTAAAACATGATAACTAACCTTTGACACATCATATAACCCGCATAAGATAACTTATCATCATGTAGGTTTGGTAAGGACATGAAAATGGAAACTTTATACATCTTACATATATTAAAACAATACTATACACAATATAGACCAATAATTGAGAAATTATAATAGTCTAATAGGTTCATCAAGTACAAAACCAAGTAGAGTTTCCTCATACTCAGGTGAGGGATACAAATCAAGGCCTTAAGGCTTGAATAAATAGAAGAATGAGAAGATAAAGAGAGAGAGATAATGGCCTATTGGTATATAAAATAAGTAATAAATGACCATAGTCCATTCTTCTCTAGTTAAATCAATCATAACAATCCCTCATCCTCCTTCCATGCATATGTCTCTTTAATTATTCCTCTAGGCATTAAGTTGTAGTGGTGGAGGTTGTAGTTGACTTGTTTGACCTATTTAAAATAATGTATATTCCCTTATTTGGTTAGGTACTCCTCCTATGATAGTTAAAAAGTGTGAATGGGGTGAAATTAAGTTTGAAACTATTCTTTATGTGTCATTAAGTAGCCTATTACCTCCCTTTACATGTTGACTTGCTCAAAAAATTACTTATTTCACATGATGATCATGGAAAGAATACCTAAATACCTTCAAATAATAGTTAAAATTTATTAATATTAATATATTGACTCATCCAATATCCCTCTATGCCAAACTCCATCTCTTCTGGTAAACTGAGTAAGCCAAATAGGCCACTAGGTATAGTTACTTCGATGTTTGTGATTAAATTACCATGAAATGCTACATAAGACCTTAATATCATGTGAATATGTGATTTTTATGACTAATTCAAAATCCTACATCTTGATATAGGCCCTTCTAATCAATAGACACCTGTAACTTACCTTTCCTAGTTGATCAGGACACTTCTTAGCATTTATAGACTAGTTGTTTGGTAAAGACTTAGCGATGTATTTATAGAAATTATTTTGGATATATTATGATTTTATAAGATGAAACCAGCCTCAAAATACCCTATCCAATGATTGGAAAATTCTCTAATAGCTTTTTGCCTTACTTTCTACTTGAAAACTTGAAAAAGTACCATTTTCTAACAATTTTGTATTATGTCCATACATACCAGTACCATGACCAAGGTATCCTTTGAATTTAATATATGTTTCAAGTGTTTATTAGATCAATTAAGAGTTTTTGGTTATAAAAATCTCAAATTTTCCCAAGTTAGATCTATATTAGGGTTTAAGTACGGTTTTGGAGGTCTACTATTTTAATGATGATTCACAAATATCAAACCTCCAATCCTAAACTTATGGTCATGTAATTTTAGTCCATATAACCCCAAAAATATTAAAAATATTAGGGTTACATACATATTATGTGGAGAGATATGAACATAATATAGTGGACTTTGAGCTCTTTACTAGGCAGTCTGTGTAGGTCATATCCCTAGCATTCATTTATAAACTTTTTCCACTAAAACTAACTCCTTATACCATGGATATTGATTCCATAGGAGTTACCAACGTCCCTTAGGATAATTTTCCCTAAGTCCCTTTACTTTGAAATATATGATCACCTGAATTGATGGCTTAAGTTGATTGCCTAGGACTATGTAACTCAAGCTAGGATTAATGACTAAATTGGCCCTTCCTTTTCCTTATCCTAACTCAAACACTTTATTTGGGACCTATACCATATTATCACACCTATTAATGATGTAAACTCTACTTAAGAGAGTCTAAGTGTGCTTCAAAAATGGTGGTAGAGTTTGAGGTCTAGTCATGAATTTTAGGCCTGATGGCCTAAACTAAGTTTTGGGGGTATAAGTGATTGAAAGGTGATTTAGGGGGTTCAATCACAGTAATGATAAAATTTTATTACCTATTCCCAACCTCTTCTCATTCCTTTAGCTATTTGGGCTATTACATGATTCTTTTTCTCTCATGACCTACCTTAGTGTCTCACTATCACCTTAAATGCTCAACAATAGTGTAGTGGCTAAGTGGTCTTATTTAATTCCCATTATGTTATAAAATTATATACCATTTTATTAGGGCCTATCAACATCCTCTATACTAGATCTTCACCAACTCATCTCTCTATAGACCTCCTAAGAATGACCTAGGGTTTATAGGATTCTTGCTCTATGCAACCCTAGGGCCTGGTATAATGCCTTCCTTGCATCATCTTGAGGTTATTATCATTTTTGAGAACTTTTTACCCTCTTATTTCCTTCATCAAACATTTTTAACTCCCAAAAGACCTTTAGGTATACTAATTCTTTCAAATCATAAGTACAAGCCAATGTACATCTATTTTAGGCCTAATAAGCCTAATAGGTTATTAATCTCCCTTCACCAACCATCTAAATAGGATTTATATATCTTGAAAACAATTTATAATAATCTATTACTTCTCCCTTAGGTTCCCTCATTCCTCAGCCAATTTTTAACCCTGATTTTCTTCCAAACCTTAAGCACATGTTGGATTCATATCCATTTAGGCCTAGGAAGGATAACATGTCATTAAGTAGTTTATAATCAACCTTAAATGGATAAAAAAATATCAATGAGTACCTAATATCATTTTATGGATCAAGTGAGAGACCTTTATAACCACCTCCCTATAGGGTTTTACAATTTAACCTTTCTTCTTTTGCCCTTGATTATAAGTGTTTATTTAGGCTTAACTAGGCCTAATATTATCTCATAGTTACAAAACATTAGATAAGTATTAGGGGTCTTTGAGAAAATCTACTAACATTATTACACCTTAAATATTTTTAAGGTTTCTTATGTATTTTTATATTTTACTCCATGACTCTACTTTTGTGCTCTATTGTAGGTGTTATTGAGTCTACCAAGATTATATAAGAGATGAGTTTTGATGTAATGACAACCTTATCCTTATTAAAATCACAAAATTTATATGAAATTTTTTACCATTTTTATCTTCACACTCTTGAAGACACTTTAATATGGGTCTCTTTGCTTAGTTTTTCCTTCCCTCTATAGTCAGACCTAAAGGTGTCTACTTTAGGTCTATTAGCTATGGGTGTAAGATTGAGAGATGATATGATGTTTCTTATTTTATTTATGTGGTATTAATAGGTTTTTAACCCATAAATTTTTATCTCTAACCACCTTAATATTTTTCAAAACATTATCATCTATTAGGCCTTTCTAACCTTGCAGTCATAACATTACTTATATTGGGATCTTGACTAGGTTGTCAACTTGGGATAGAGGACATGTGTTGACCTTGTATTCCCCTATCCATAATTACCCATGTGTCCTCATGAATCTATATGATATATTTAAATATCATCATGTACCATCCTAACCATCCTACCTTCATCACTCTACAGGGTTCCCACTTGAATCTCTTTCTTAGGTCCTATAGTAGGTGTTGATCTTGGATCATGATTGTGTTGTATGAATAAGGTCTGCCTGAATATATGTCTAGTGCTTGAAGAGTGTAATTATGTTCCATGGGTGTATTTATAAATTTTATGTCTTATTATTTATCCTTTTAACCCTTTTAACCCTTCTAAACTTTATCATACTGTTAGAGTTCCCTAGCCCTCTAGTCATAGCTAGTGCCTCTCAAAATCATGGTTGAGTTACTTTCTTGTGGAGAGTTGATAAGGCATTAACCTTGATTCTAAACCATGAATTATCATTTTAATTATTATTCATATGATCATATTATTATTAAATGGTTCTCAATGTCTCTAAAAATCCAACTCAATATTGTCACCTCATCCCTTAGCTTACATAATAGACCATGATGTAACTGTGAGGGGTTTATCTTTTAAGTGTGGGATAAGGGTGGGGATGGTTAGTGTATAAGGAAAAAATTAAGAATAAATTAGGCTAATAGAGTATGGAGTGACTAAATATGGAGATTGTGTATATCTTAAACACCACCAAAATATCTTCTACAGCCACTTTGTCCTAACTTTGTAAAGATCAAATCCACTTATGACAGTCATATTGAAGATAAGACCTTGAAGGGTTAATTAATTATATAGTGGAGTAGTTTAATTTATAAGGTATATAATGATTTAAAATCTTAAATTAACCCATAATCAAATATAAAACATCATTAAGACTTCCATCATATGCATTAAAGACCCTGTAACATGATAAACTCAATCTATAGTCTATAAATGGGGAAACATGGAGATTTTATTACTTTCACACATTAAATGTGTGAAAAATGGGTTTATGGTGATGGATATGGGATATTGAGACCTTAGGATCACACAAAAATTTCTAATTTGTAAAAACACCTCAAATATGCACCAAAACCATTACACTTCTTTACCCCTGCACTAATGAAAGAGGCCATTATAGTGACCAAATTATTATCTATTGTTCATAAATTATAGTTCATGGATTTATATAAAATTTAAATTAATAATAAGATCAATCAAACCCATTCATTTCCCAAAAGTCTCAGATCTTGATCTTCTCTCTCTTATATGGAATGAGTGAAATCCTAAAAGTTTATCTAGACTACCAAGGAGCTCAGTGGATAGATAAGAATGATTTTGGGATTGTATGGCATAATATTGACTTTAAAATACTTTGAGACATCTAATATGATAACACATACAACATCTTACTCCCCTCTATATGGACTTGACTATACAAGTCTATACACCCTGCTAAAACACTTGAAAAATATCCTTTTCCTACATTTTATCCATGTCTAAAGTCTTGAACCACCATTAGAGGATAGAGGGATGGAAAATATGAGTTAATTAATATTTTAAAATTGGTGATATAGTTTTTGGGTAGGTGAAGAGGCATATTTTCCCATGTGTTTGACCTAATTGATGAGTGGGGGTGAAATAAAATTCTAAAATGGACTTTAATGGATATGAAATACCTTAAAAGTGATAATATGATTAAAATTAGACTCTTTGGAAACCTTTTAAGAACATTCAAATCAAATTATTCCCCCCATTTTCAAAATTTTATAAGGCAAAATAGACTCATATGAGGTATTTGAGTGTTAGTTGGTGGCTTTTAAGGGTGGATTAAGGTTTGAATGGGGCTTGGATGAATGTATCATGAATAATAACCTTAAAAACATCATTTGCCTCATCTGATGACTTAAAAAAATGTGTAGAATCCCTTACATCCCATTGGTAAAGTTATCCCTTATTGAAATGGATTAGATAGGCCTAAAACCATAAGAATCAATAACCTAAAAATGTCTAAATTACCTTAACTTTGTCAAAATATCCTTAATATTATCAAATAATATTTAAACCACCCTTAAGGCTTTATAAGGACCATAACAACTTTCCTAATTAGATCATGATCACTATGACCATAGTCACATCACCAAATATACTTCAAAAAAGATATGATATGATGGATTCACAAGTAGGATTTAATACACACCACGACACTTCTAATAGTTCCAACAAGGTTTAAGATGATATAAATGAGGACATAACCATGAAAGAGATCACTATGTGCAGGCTTGGGTGGGTGATATGGGAGGTTTTTGTTTCTAGGGGTTAGTATTTGGCCTGGGAGGCAAAATTTTCAACATTTTTTGTTACTCATAGTGGTTGACTAGCCTGTTGATCATTAAAACACACTTACTTTTCATGATAATAATGACTCATATATGAAATTATAACTTGATGACCACTCTTGGAATGGAATAGAGATATGTCACTTAATGACACCTCTTAAGACTATAAGAACTCTTAAGAAACAATATATAAAACTAAGTAAACACACCTAAAACCTAAGGAAAGAAACAAGAAAAGATACCAAAACAACAAGGCAATAGACTACCCACACCTATGTTGACACTTATTCAAAAGAAGACAACAAAAACTAGAACAACTAACTATAACTCACCTCTTTTCTCCTCCAAGATCAAATGGAAATCTCCTTTGATCAAGTTGGATCCATGAAATCAAATTTACACATAATGATTGAAGTTAAATTAGGTAATTTATACTAAATGATGTCTCCCACTTATAGCTGGAGGCATCTGCATATTTATACCCTCTTAGGAGAATGTTTAGATCATCTTTTTACACCCTTAGGTGCATTTATTAGATAGGTGAGTCAAGCACCCAATCATAATCATTACACACTTGTCTTATTTTCCTTAATAATTCCAATTATGCCTTAGTCATGAGTTTCTCTTAATTTTACATGTTTACATGCAGTGATCCTCTTGACAACTCAGCTAGTATGGGTTTGTGCCTTCACTTTGCTCCATGTGAGATGGTGACTTGTTAAGATACTCATGCTGGATATATTGAAATTCATGAGGAATTATAAAGGGTAATTTATTATGACTTAGTTTATGTTTAGGAGTGTCAACCTAATTTACTACTACAAGAAACACTTCATCAATCCTTTCATCACCTTGGGCTTACTCTTCTTATGGATAACACTTGATAGGGTCATTAGTTATTTTATATTTAATATTATATATTTGAGGTGTGAGTCTTTCAAGGGTATGATATTCATTGAAAATGATTATATAATACTATAAAATATCATCATTATCCTCTTGACATTAAATGTAATCATGGTCACATGTTAAAGTCTCAACAATTATTTAGATCTCATACTCATCAGCAAGCTCATCTTGGTAGAAAGGAGGGGGTATTTTACCCTCAATGAAAATATAAGCCTTTTTAACACATACATTTTATTAAATGTTTAGATACCCTTGGATTTTATCATCTTTCCTTGTATATGTTACATACTGAATATATGTTTTACTTTCCCACTCTTCAAGACTACCATGATAAATAGTGGTTTTCATGTCATCAAGGAGCTCTTGGAAATCTTCTTCTTCTTTTACAATTGAAGTGTCCTCTTATTATGGTTTATCTTTCCTCCAAATAACATATTAAAACTCACATTAATTTACATTATGGTAGACTAATTCATACATATACTTGACAAGGGGTGTCCCAATGGTGATCTCTTCTTCTTGTTCACTTGTCTCATCTTCATCATTTGCCACTACAACTAGATCTTGTTGATTTATTTCACAAAGGAGAGGATCCTTCTCAAGGAGTGGAATGGTGTATCCTTGAAATAGTTCAAGAAGAGGAGTCAAATCTAATAGTGTTATAGTTGTTTCATTCTCTTTACTTAGCTACTCAACTTTGACAACTATCATCTCCTTTTTCTACTACATATTGCCTTGAATAGATTCCAATGATGAAAAAAGTGTGTTCTTAAGGAGGGAGGGGTTGGAGTTGAGTCTTTTTAGACTTATATCTAAATTAAAAACCTTAGACTATGTTTTGAATGATCTTCTCTTCCCTTTGATTGTAACATATTTTTCCAAGTTGGAAACTTAGATGTAGGAACTTCTTCTTTTACATGTGTTGTAACCTTGGGCATGAATGTAGGAGCTCCTAGATGCTATGACATTGATATTATAGTTTCCACTAAATTATATAGGTGTTTGTCTACAATTTCAATCTATTCCTTTAGGTGGGATTCAAAATCAAGCCTTGAATAATTAGAGATATGCTCATGCTAACTAGTTCTCTCAATGTATACTTTTTCCTCTTTTTGTACTTTTTCTTGGATAGACTTCCAAGTAAGAAAAGCTGGCAGGGATTATGAGGGACCTTGAGGGATTTGACACTAATTTTATTAAGAATTTTAAGGGGTGATGGGTATTACAATGGATGAATAATGTGGAATTGAGGAAGGGACACAAGGCTAATGATGATGATCTTATTGCTTCTCATGTAATACTAACCTTTCATCAGTGCTTGAGAGTAGAACACCTATATCCATCATGTCACCATTGATCCCTAAATGACCTTTTATCATGAAAATTTCCCACCCATTATTAAATTTATATAATGAGGATCTCATGCTCTCAATCACATGCCTCTGGATTTATTTTCCATAGATCTTTTATGTGTCAATACCCACCATGTATCTTTCATATCCCAATAAGGTCCATTTGAGGCTTGAAGCAGATTAGTTTAAGGCATTGGTGGCATGATTAGGAGTATTAAAATGTTTTTAAGGATGATTATAAGATTAGGTGGGCTACCAAGAAGGTGAATAGGACTCCTAAAGAGGGTGATAGTATTATAAGTAAAGAGGCTCATTGTAATAATGATATGACTTCTCATATTATTGATAAGGGTGAATATAGGGCTTTTAAGTTTTATAATAGGGATGATATGAGTCATAAGACTAATGAAAATGATGTATATGATAGAGGTATACTCCATATGTATCCATAACCCATTTTAAGACACATGAATGACAATTTAAACTATGAAAAAAAAGTACTCTTACCCTTAATGGCCTTTGTTGACCTTTATCATGAACTTCTAACTACAAACCCAACATGTGAGTGATTAAAGATGCTTTAGATGACCAAGATGTTGCAAGTGAATGCTCTAATTCCTAAATATGGTCCCAAAAAGTATGATATAAATATTAAATCTCCAACCTACACCATATAATGAGGTAATTTAGGGCTATCTTCAAGGCTACACTAACATGGGAATATCCAAAGGATGTGGGTGATCAATGACTAGGCTAGACTTCTAGATTATGGGTCTAGCTTCCCTTTTGCATCTATTTGGTCTTAGTTAACTAAGACCTACTAATTTTTGGGTGAAAATGGATAGATATTTCACAAAACAAATGTATTATAGGGGTGGTGAAGCACCAATATAGATTATCCACTCTATTTGAACTCCTAACAGCACTAAAGAACTAACTATGAACTAAAGCACTAGCTCCAAGGATCTTATATAATAATGTTTTACATTAAGGTCAAGGTGAATGTATCAAATTTGGAGGTGGTGGGTGATAGGTCTATCTTGAGGCACTTCCAACCAAGTTACACTCTAAACATGATCACCAACCTTTGACACATCATATAACTTGCATAAGATAACTTATCAATATTGAGGTATGGCAAGGACATGCAACAAAGAATTTATACCTATTATTCACATTAGAAATAATAATCATCACAATAAATACCAATCGTGGATAATTTTAAATATTCCATTTATAGTCTAATAAGTTCATCAAGTACAAAACCATGTAGAGCTTCTTCATACATGGGTGAAGGATACAAATCAATGATAAGGCTTGAATAAATAGCAAAAAGAGAAGATAAATAGAGGGAGAATGGTGTGGAGATGCAGAAAATAGGTCATAAATTACCATATTCCACTCATCATTAGGTACAATAGTCATATCAATCCCTCATGATCCCTTTATATGTTGGTCTCTTCAGTGACTCCTCTAGGCATTGAGGTGTAGTGGTGGAGGTTGTAGTTGTCCTATTTGACCTCTTTTAAATAATAAATATTCCATTATTTGGTCAATACTCATCTTATGGTAGTTAAAAAGTGTAAATGGGGTGAAATTAAGTCTCCAACCAGTCCTCATGGGTTAGTAAATAACCCATCACCTTATTTTACATATTAACTTGGTCAAGAAATTACTTATTCACCATAATGATCATGGAAAATGTATGTGCCTACCTTCAAGGAATAGTTTAAATTTTTTATTTTTCTTGTATTTACTCCTCCAATATCCCTATATTTCAAAATCCATATCTTTTAGTTAACTGAGTAGGCTAAATAGGCCACTAAGTCTAGTTACCTAGTTATTTGTGCTTGAATGGCCATAAAAGCCTATATGAGACCTTAATATCATGTGAATATGTGAGTTTTAG
This sequence comes from Torreya grandis, assembly GCA_037957365.1. Lineage (NCBI taxonomy): Eukaryota > Viridiplantae > Streptophyta > Pinopsida > Cupressales > Taxaceae > Torreya > Torreya grandis. The sequence goes on along the minus strand of JARHVA010007505.1, from coordinate 242,883 downwards.
GATATTATAAAATTCCTACATCATTAAATAATCACTTATAATCAGTAGATAGCTATAACTTGCCTTTCCTAATTAATTAGGCCACTTCTTAGCATTTGTAGGCTAGTTGTTTGGTGAAGAGTTACATAGGAATTTATAGGCAAGTGTTTTGACATATTATGATTTGAGAAGATGAAACTAAGATAAAAATACCCTCTCCAATGATTTAAAACTTATCAAACAACTTTTTACCCTACTCTCTACTCAAAAAATTAAAAAAATACCATTTTATGACAATTCTATACAATGTCCATACATACCAGTCCATGACCAAGGTAGCCTCTGAATGGAATATATGTTTCAGTTGTTTATTGGTTGATTAAGAGTGTTTGGTTTCCAAAATATCAAATTTTCCCAAGTCATGTTTGTCTTAGAGATTAAATAGGGTTTTGGAGGTATACCATCTTATGATGGTTCATAAATATCAGACCTTTAATCCCAAACTAATATTCATGGATGTTTAGTACATATACCCCCTAAAAATCATGAAAATATTAGGGATCCATTCATCCTATGTGGAGATATATGAGAATAAGATGGTGGACTTCAAGCTCTTTGCCAAAAAATCTATGTAGGTCATCTTTTTAGTATTTTTTTATAAACATAGGACCCTTAACCTAAATCATACCATGGATAATGAATCCATATGGGTGATAAACTTGCCCTATGATTATTTTCCTTGACTCCCTTTGCTATGAAAGATATGACCACTTGAAGTGATGGCTCAAGTTGACTGCCTAAGACTGTGTAACTCAAGTTAGGATTGAAGACTAAATTATCCCTTAATTTACATTATACTACCTAAAAAACTTGATTCAATGCCTATACCATCTTATCACACATATTTATGATGTCCATACCATCTTATCATACCTATTTATGATGTCTAGTCATGGTTTTTAGGCCCAATGGCTTAATTGATTTTTGGGGATCTAAGTGACCTATAGGTGATAATAGTCATGTTACACATTTATTACCTATTCATAACCTATTCTCTTACCTTTATCTATCTATTCTATCACCTAAGTCTCCTTCTCTCATGACCTACCTTAGTGTCTCATTGTCACCCAAACTGATTGACAATAGTGTAAGGGTTGAGTGGTATTATTTACTTCCCATTATGTTATAAACTTGAGTAACATATTTTTTGGGCCTATTAACATCCTCTAGACTGTATCTTTACCAACTCATCTCTCTACAGACCTCATACAAAGGACCTAGGGTTTATAGGCTTCTTGGTCTGTACAACCCTAGTGTTTGGTATCATTACTTCCTTACATCATCCTAAGCTTATTATAATTTATGAGACCTTTTTACTCCTATTATATTCCTTATATGTTTTTAAATCCCAAAATTCCATTAGGTATACTAATGCTTTCAACTCCTATGTATGGGCTAGTGTACATCCATTTTAGGCCTAATAGGCCTAATAGGTTATTAAGCTTCCTTCACCAACCATCCAACTAAGAATGATGAATCTTGAAAACATTTTAGAATACTCATATAATTTACCCTTAGGTTCCCTCATCCCTTAACCAATTTATAAACTTGATTTACTTTCAAACCTTAATCGTATGCTTGATTCATATTTAATTTAGGCCTAGGAGGCTTATGTCATTATATAGTCTATCACAAACATTAAATGGATCAAAAAATATAAATGAGGACATGAGTCATTTCATGGATCAAGTGAGAGACCTATATAACCACCTCCCTATAAGATTTTAAAATTAAAACTTCCTTCTTTTACCCTTGAATGTAATTGTCTATTTAGGCTTCAATAGGCCTAATTAGGCCATTCAAGACTAATATTGTATTGAAGTGCCAAACCATCAAATAAGCATTGGGAGTATTTTATAAAATATGATATAATTATTACACCTTAACTCTTTTTAAGGTTTATTATGTCTTTCTCTATTTAAATCCATGACTTTCCTTATGTGCTTAACTATAGGTGGTCTTGAGTCTACCAAGATTGTATAAGAGATGATTTTTGTTCTATTGACAACCTTTTTATTATTAGATTCACACCATTTCCATGAAATTATTCACCATTTTGATCTAAAAACTATTCAAGATAGTTTATGATGGGTCTCTTTTCTCAATTTGTCCTTCCCTCTATAATTAGGCCTATAAGTGTCTATTTTAGGTTTGTTGGATGTGGGTGAAATATTGATAGATGATATAATGTTTATTTATTTCTTTGGGTGGTATAAATATTTTTTTTAAACCCTACATTTATTTGTATAACCACCTTCATCTTATTCAAAACATTATCATCTATTATGTCCTTCCAACCCTTAAGTCATAACATTACTTCTATTGGGATCTTGATTGGGTTGTCAACTTGAGATAAAGGAGATGTGTTGATTCTATCTACCCCTATCCATACTTATCCTTATATCCTTATGAATCCATATTATATATTTAAATGTCATCATGTACCTTCATAACCATCCTACCTTCATCTCTCTATAGCATTCCCACTTGAACTCTCCTTCTTAGGTCCTGTTATAGGTGTTGATCCTAGATCATGATTGTGTTTTAGGAATAAGGTCAGCTTGACTTTGTGTCTAGTTTTTGAGGACTATATTGATGATATATGGGTGTGTTATAAATTTTGTGTCTTCTCAATTATATTTTAAAACTTTTAACCCTCAAAAATGTTATCACACTATCAAAGTTACCTAACCCTGTAGTCATAGATACTACCTCTCAAAATCTAGGCTAAATTACTCTCGTGTGTATAGTTGAGAAGGTGTTGACCTTATTTTTGACCCCTCATTTCTGATTTTAATTCTTATTAATAGGATCACATGATTATTTATGGGGTATAAATGTCTCTAAGACTTCAAATCAATAGTGGCACCTCATCCCTTAGCTTGTACAATAGGCCATGATGTGATTATGAGGGTTTTATCTTTGCATAGTGGGATGAGGTTGGGGATGGTTAGTGTATAGGGAAATGAATAAAAGGTAGTGAATAAACATGAAGGAGATTATTTATATCTTAAACACCACTAAAAGATATTCTACATCCACTTTGTCCTAACTTTACAAAGGATATCACATCCACTTATGACAGTCATATTGGAGATATGAACTTGAAAAGTTACTTCATTTTATATTGTATAATTTGATTTCATGATTAATATAAGGATATAAAAGATTAAATTAACCCATAATCAAATCCAAAACATCATCAACACTTCCATCATATCCATCAGAGACCTTGTAACTTGAAAAACTTAATTTATAGTCTGAAAATGGGAGAAACATGGAGATTTTATTGATTTCACACCCAAACATGTGTGAACCAAGGGTTAAGGGTGATTTATATGTGATATTATCACATAAATAACATAAAAAAAATTATTTATTTTAAAAAACACCTCAAATTTTCACCAAAACCATTGCGTTTATTTGCCCTACATAGATGAAAGAAGTCATTAGAGTGACTAGATTGTTAGCTATTGTTCATAAAGTATAGAAAATGTATTTGTATAAAATTACCATGAATAATAATTTAAATATACCCCCTTCCTCTCCCCAAAGTATCATATCTTGATCTTATCTCTCTTTTATAGAATGATTGAAAATGTCAAAGTTTTCATAGAATGCTAAAGAGCTTGGTGGAGAGAGAGGAATAATTTTGGGAATGTATTTCATCATTTTGACCTAAAAATCCTTTGATACATTTTACATGATCTGACATACAACATATAACTCCCCTCTATATGAAATTGATCATAAAATTTTGTACAACCTAATAAAACACTTGAAAAACCTCATTTTCCTACATTTTCTCCATGTTTGAAGTCTTGAAACACCATTGGAGGATAGAGGGAGGGAAAAATTGAGTTAATTGACATTTAAAATCCATTGGTATAGTTTTGGGGGAACTAAAGAGGCATATTTTCCCATGTGTGGGACCTAATTGATGAGTGGGGTTGGAATAAAGTTCCAAAATTGACTTTAACATATATGAAATGCCTTGAAAGTGACAATATGATTAAAATGAGACTCTATGGGACCCCCTTAGGTAAATTAACATCAAATTATTTCCCCATACATTTTCAAAGGTTTATAATTCAAAATATACTCATGTAAGGTATTTGAGGGTTATTTGGTGTCTTTTAAGGGTGGATTAAGGTTTGAATTGGGCTTGGATGAATGTATCATGATTAATGACGTTAAACACATCATTCACCTCATGTAATGAATTAAAACAAGGTTTAGACACCCTTACATTCCATTGGTAAAGTTATCCCTTCTTGAAATGGCTTAGATAGGCCTAAAACCATAAGAAATAATAACCTCAAAATTTCCAAATTACCTTAACTTTGTCAAAATATCCTTAATCTTATCAAACAATGTTTAAACCACCCTCAAGGGTTGAAAAGGACAATGCAAACTTTCTTACTCAATTCATGATCACTATGACCACTATCACATCACCTAATATACCTCAAAACAACTATGATATGATGGATTCACAAACATGATTTAGTATACACCATGACAATTTTAATAGTGCCAAAAAGGTTCAATATGAGATCAATGAGGACATCACCATGTAGTAGATCACAATGTATAGGATTGGGTGGGTACTATGGGAAGTTTTTGGTTGTAGTGGTTTTTTTTTGGATTGGGAGGCTAAATTACCAATAGAACCTACACCCTAAAGTAGCTCATAATTTAAGACTTTCTTGTGAAAACACATTGAAAGAAATTATTGAGAAATGTTTCTAGATTGAGAAGGAACTTATAAGAAAAGGCTTTTTGAAAATATATTCTCAAGGTCAAACATCTAATTTGACTCAACCACATATTCAAACTAATACAAAAAACTTATAATTTTTAATAAGAATATAAACATAGTGGGTAATGGAGTAATATAATCATGCCATCTTAAAATGGTGTAGGCTCAACCAACTCCAAATGTACAACCCAATCCATCAACTACTTTGAAAATAATAACTCCATGTAGAGGGTTCAACAAATATAAACCATCTAGCAAACTAAGATAGCCTATTGAAGAAATATTCCAATCTTAGAGGTAAAATCCACTACAAGGGTGGGTGAATATGTGGTGTAAAATAATCTAATTTAATTTCAAAACCCTTGAAAATACTAAAGTATTCAACACAAGCATTCATGAAGCATACCTATCATTCATAGGAGTAAAAAATAAACATAATATAGGATAACATACAGAACACAATATCTACATGGGAAACCCTCTTGGGGAATAAAACCCACTCTCAAGCCTAAAAGAATGAGTAATACTATCCTATAATATGATCATGAAAAAGAGACTAATCAAGTCCCTCTGATCAGGAACTTTCATTCAAGTCTTTCTAACCTACAACTTTGATCATGTCTTGTTGATCAAAGGTCTTTATTGAAACCCTATTTCACAAGGAGAAACTACCCATAAGTAATATCAAGCCTTTTATATCTTCCTTGAGATGAATACTTCCACATTAGAAATGATTTATTCAACACTTGATAATAGACCTTTGATTATTTGACCCTTGCATAAACTCTCTCTCTCTCCTTCTCAAAGAAGCCTCTCTCATAGACATGCCATAATATTTCTCCTTATTTACATAGATAGTCTTCATATTCATAATCTAACTAAAATAACACTTCACTATCATCAAAAACATGATCTATAGATCATACACATAGTCCTTAATCTCTTATGCTCATTAACCCAACATCTGGGCACTCTCACTTTCCTTTGATTTCCTTCACTCTCTAACTCTCTCAAATATTCCACACTAGTCTAGAAACCAACATATCTGGTTTTACTATATATAAAGAAATCATAAATTAACAAGATCAAAATATTTACTTATCATCAATGAAACATCCCTTCACCCTTAAGGCATCTCATATGGGTCACACTTAAGCACATTCCCCTTCCAAATAGACCTAAGTCACTTTTAGGTCCTATGGAGACCCATTGAGCTCTTTAACACTTTTTTAGCATAATAAGAACATAAAAACACTTAAAAATACATAAGTATACTCTTTACATCCCTTGGGACATACTAAAATTATCATAGTCACATTTTCTCACCTATGCATATGCTCAATCAACTCAAATAGAGACCTAATACATAGAAACACCATTACTAAACATACAATCAACCTCTTAAGCATTATTCATACTCAATATAGATTGATCAAACCTCAAAAATACTCAAATAGAAAACTCATGGAGTCTAAAAAACTCCAAAATATAAAATTCATCATGGCACATCAAAAAAACATCAAAACAAGCTCATATACTCTTCTCAAATCACTTACATAATAAGCATGAACACAGTCAAATTCTAGGCTAAAAATCTTTGACTGTATAGAATTCTAGATCTTAAAATCCAAATTTATAGATGTGGATTGGAGTCCTCTACATATTTTATTTTTACTTCATGATCAAATTCATCTTTTATCAAAATATATAGCCCACAAACCATATACTAGTTTTCCCTTAGCAAATTTAAATATACAAATGACAACGATCAAAATTAAACCTTGAACATATTACTCACATCTCATGTCCTCTCATCTTAGATAAAGTTTGGTCCATTGATATTATTATATCTTTAACACATAGGTGCTAATTCTCAAATGTTAAACCTCTATCACTTTGACCTCATCTCTTGCAATATTTAAATGTTGACACAACATGCTCTATCAATTTCTATAGATCAATGAGGTATTTAATGATCAATTCTCACCATTGGATTAATATATATGAATTCCCATTAGCTAATAGATCCTTATCCTATACCTTTTCTCAGTAATTAAACATCATGCACCTATCCTCATCTCACTTCTTCTTAACTTTTTATAGCAATGTGCATCATTGATCTTGCTCAAGCTTTAACACTTTAAAAAATGACCAAGTACAAGGACCCTTTCAATATGATTAAGTAATCATTTTTTATCCTTAATAACTTATTTTTCACTTCAACATATGATCTCAAGTTTAGACTAGATGATATCCTTACATAGGAAAATCCAACCATATAATAATAAGCTCCTAGAACCCTCATGTGTGTAAGATATAACATCATTAATGAGCTTTCTCAAAATATTATATCATAGAGCCAACTTGTATACACCCTAAATTGGTCAAGCAACCACACATATATCATCTTTTCATATTCCTTTTATAAGAGACTTTGACTGGGGAATATGAGCTTTGTTTACATTTAGCCATGTCTTTCATTTTATTCATCTTTGTCTTGTTTCATGCTTGATTCATCTTTTTTCCTATTCCTACTCATCTCGATCCTTTCAAATAGTCATTCCACCTTATCTATATCATATTCTCCATGCTTACTCCATCCTCCCAAGTCCCTAGCTTTTAGGATAGGAGCACTAGGATTGGACTACAGTGTTGGACCCTAGAGTGTCCATTTCTAGTGCTTTTATCTAATGTCATTTTGAACTCCAATGATCAGTTTCCCTTGATTAATGAGTCCCAACCTCTTATCTTCATCCTTAAGTTTTCCAATTTTGGCTAAATGTGAATAAATTTCCCAAATTAAAAACAAAGAGTCTCTTATATAAAGGACTACACAAGGCATTTTATATATAAAACTTACTATTTTGGTACAGTACATAATTAAAAATGAATCAATTGTATAGCTCAACATTATACATCACACATAGACTTGCATGCTTGATCAAGGAAAGGCCTAGGTTAAAATTTATTCTTGCATCTACCATTCACATTGATTATGCATATTTCCTAAGGGAGAACTAAATTTGATCTAAGACCCTAGCTTGAGGATTAATGTAGGTAGTGATCAAGACAATAGGGTTTCTAGATTATAGGAAAATCCAACCATATAACAATAAGATCCTAGAACCCTCATGTGTGCAAGATATAACATTTAGTAATGCCTTTCATTTTATTCATCTTTGTCTTGTTTCATGCTTGATTCATCTTTTTTCCTATTCCCAGTCATCTTGAGCCTTTCAAATAGTCATTCCACCTCAGCTAGGTCAGATTCTCCATGCTTATTTCATCCTCCCAAGTCCCTAGCTTTTAGGATAGGATCACTAGGATTAGACTATAGTGTTGGACCCTAGAGTGTCCATTTCTAGTGATTTTATGTAATGTTATTTTGAACTCCAATATCAATTTCCCTCATTTAAGGAATCACAACCCCTTAGCTTCATCCTTAAGTTTTCTAATATTGGCTAAATGTGAATAAAGTTCCCAAATTAAAAACAAAGAGTCTCATATATAAAGGACTACACAAGGCATTTTATATATAGCAGTTACTATTTTGGTACAATACATAATTAAAAATCATCAATAATACAGCTCAACATTCTACATTACACATAGACTTGCATGCTTGATCAAGGAAAGGCCTAGGTTAAAGTTTATTCTTGCATCTACCATACACATTGATTATGAATGTTCCCTAAGGGAGAACTACATTTTATCTAAGACCCTAGCTTGAGGGTTAATGTAGGTAGTGATCAAGACAATAGGGGTTCTAGATTATAGGATCATACTTCCCCAAACCCAGTTTTTCCCCTCATGATTTTTATGTATTTATTGTTTTATGTGTGTAGATAGACCCTGGGTTTGGATATATATATATATATATATATATATATATATATATATATATATATATAATGATTTCTATCATTATTCAACCTCTGAAGTTTCATATATAGTATCACATAAAGATAGTAGACAAAACCCAAAAAACATAGGTCTTTGGGACAATAGTGGTAGAAAAGGACTATAGTGCTAGACCCCAAGGTGTCTTATTTTGGTGCCCCTATCCTTTTACAAAATGAAAGATAGATCTAGGTTCCTAACATCTTTTTCATCTTGTTCGATAGATTTCAACCCTTAAATCATTCATTTCAACCTATTTTTCCAGATAAGTTTATTTCTTCTTATATGCAATCAATTTGATTAAATTGATCAAATCCTATATTTTACTTATTTTATTAGATTTTTCTTCTTATTATAGACCCTTTATTATTTAGGAACTAGACTCTAGTTTCCCAAAATTAGTAAAAACATTTGTTGATCCTGACTTACTTCAAACAAATCTAAAACCCTAGGTACAATTAGAGTTTTTCCTTCAAATTTTTTGCACAAATTTAATTTCAAATTTATGATTTTTTTATAAATTTTAATGCATTAATTCTATTAAATATTTATTAAGAATTTAAATTATTTCAATAATTTTCAAAAAACTCAAAACCCTAACCAAAAACCCTAGATTTTCAAACTAGGTCCTCAAAGCCTAAGGCTTCTTCCCTTACAATTTTTAGAAAAATATTCTATAATTTTTACAAATTGTTTGGAGTGTCAAAAAAATTTCAAAATCTCAATATTAGTAGTTATTTTGTGCAAAAAATAAATTTCAAATTTTTTATTTTTGTATAACTTTTTGTGCATTTATCCTATTCAAAATTATTTTTATAATTTAAATTATTTACATAATTTTAAAAAATTATAAAAACCTAGCCCAAAACCCTAGATTTCCAAACTAGGTATTCAAACCCCAAGCCTTCCTTGTAATTTTTAGAAAAATATTTTGAAATTTTTTCAAATTGTTTAGATTGCCAAAAATATATTCAAAATATCTATGTTATTGGTTATTTTTACATTTATTTCCTTAATAGTAATTTTAAATATTCTCTTTGGTGAAAGAAATAAAATTTCCACTAAGGCACTTCTTCACTCTCATCCTATAAATAAAATTTTAAAATTTTCTCATAATTAGGAAAATGAATGAACAAATTTGTAAAATTTCACATTAGCTAAAAATATGGAAAATGATTTCATATACAATGAAGATAATTACTATTATTGTAATGAGGAATATGATGATACATGTGAAATTGATAGTGAAGAAAAAGTCAATGCATCTTCTTCTCTCAAACCTATCTCTTTTATTCCCTCTTCTAAAGAAAATAATTTTGATAAATGGGAAAGATACTTTTCACCTCAGTATTCTATGCACAATGCATAAAATAAACAAATTATTCATGCACTTCCAAGTGAACCTCTTATTAATGCTAATTTTCTTTCATGTGAACCTAATATTTCTCTCTCTTTTGATATTTATATGTTCAAAATACAACAATATAAACAAAATAAAATCAAATTACCAATGCATAGTTAGAATGATGCATCTCATGCTCTCAACTCTACTTTATCAAAAAAATGTCTAAATGATAACTCTCTTGTTCTTAATTCTCATAGTGTAAATGAGGATAATGAGTGAATTGCATCCATGGATAAAATAGATGCACATAATATTCCAAGTTCACATGATAATCTAAAGCATATTAGAAAAGAATTAAATTCTTCTTTTACACCTCTCCCTAGTCACAATGGAAGTGATAATGAGTATGATAATAAACAAGCAAATGAATATGAAAATGAGAGTAACTATAAAAAATATTTCATCTATGATAATTCATTTAATAATGATGATTATTATGTACAGAGTGAAGAAGAAATGAATCTCATGTTTCTAACTCTTCTCTCACTATTCCTCTTAAACATAATGCATTACCAAAAGTTATTTTTACTTTTATGCATGATTTTATTTCAAATAATTCACATGATAATAATAAAGTCACATCCTCTACTCAATTATAGTATTATTAACTAAACCATAAAGATACCAATGAATATACCAAGCCACCCCTACTGCAGTAGCACCTATTTCTCACTCTTCACCTAAAGAGAATGGTAGCTCACATCACTCCACTAAGATCCAAGTTAACATTCCTCCAAAGGTTCAAGTGAGCACACACCCTCTTTATGATCTAATTACTAAATATAAAATTCCCATGGATAAAATTAATGATCAAATTTAATTATTAAATGAACCACTTCAAGATGCTAACACACCATCACAGGAGGCTATTTGTTTGTTGCATATAGTTGGTGAATTAAAACACCAAGTGCATCTCCATACCTTGGAAAATAAGGATTATAAGTGTGATATTGGAATTTGACTCAAGAGAGTATTGTTAGTATGGTTTTAGTTCCAAAATGAAAACAAAATGAAATAAACACACTAATAACATAACATCTATAGGCTTAGACACTAGGGAGAGCTTAGTTAACAAAAAAATAATAAACACATCTAAAAAGCAAGGAATCAACAAACACAAGAATTTATTCACCTTCCTTGGATGCTCCAAATGCTTTTACAGTGGTGGCTTGCTCATCTTATGATCATAAAGTTCTTGGTAATGGAAGCTTGGCTACCTCCATCTCTCCTTGGCACCTTTGGCTTGTGGCTTTGCTTGGAATCAATTTAGCATGGTAACACTAATTGATTGAAGATTTTAGAACCATTTGTGCATTATAAATTTGCATTATTAAGTCTTTTAAGATATTTGAGAATAATAAATTTTCACCAAAATAGATTATAAATGATGTTCTTGGCCTATCTATTTATAGATTTTTGCAAATATCTAGAATCAACCTGAATCATCCATCTTGAGATGAAGATGTGTGGTTGAGGATTAATCCAATTTTTGTAATTAATTTTTTAATTATCCTCATCTTGAAATTGGAATAAGGGGAAATTAAGAGGCATGGAGGGAATCATGGAAGGCATTGATGAGGCATGAAGGGCATGAATCCTGATATTTGTGGCATTTATGGCCTAGGGATGTCTTCCCAAGAAATGAGGTCACCTCATGATGTAGATATTAAATATTCATTTCCAAAAATAAGTATTCAATAAGTTTACATGGAATTTTGGATTAATCATTTATTTTGGTTAATTATCTCTTAAGCATGATTAAGCACTTTGTGCACAAAGTACTTAAATTGATCATAATGCCTTGTTATTAGTCTAAAATTAGAATGGATTAATATTGGAAGTCCATGTTAGATGCATTGGAACCATTATCCCATTTAGGATGTTACCTATAGAAAATAACAAAGACACATATCTTGTGTAATAGATTTGATAGGAAAGATCAATCCAGATCACCTAAGTACAAAACTAGCATTTTGACTCGAAATGATCTAATCAAAGTTAGCTAGCCCATAAATTGCATTGCCCCATTTAGGGATACCTTGGCCAAAATCAGAACTTGAATATGTCAGTTTCACATCATTTAGCATGTTTTATTATTTTTATGCCAAATTGTGCATTTTAGGTGGAAATTAGTCAAAATTCTAGTTAGAGGTTATCGGTGGCCAGTTTTAGGTGTCTACAATTTGCCCCTATTTGGGAAGGAATTACAAGCTATAACCACAGTAATGTCTTCTCAAAGAATGAAAAGGCCTTGTATGCCTATAAATACAATGATGATAAACTAAATATATGATTCCCCTTCAAGGGAATGGTTGGCACAAGTAAGTCGGCAAATGGTCCCTCAAAAATAAAGAAACAAAATGAGGGGACTAAAGAAAGGAAAGATGATGGGGTGAAAACACAATGATGTATAAAAATTAGTCAAAATAATTGATAATGCAAGTAGGATGGTGTGTAATGATTTTCTCATAGATGGTTATAATCATTGTACCCTAATAGTGGAAACATGGTATGATAACATAATGATCTACCCAAAGGTGGTTATAATCATTGAGAAGATGGAGCTGCCCTAGTTAGGATAGACAAACAAGATAATAACATGCCCCTATGGTTAGAACATAATGATTTACCTAATGGTATTTATAATAATTTAGAAATTTAGGTGGGACATTATGTAATGATTTACCCATATTTAGTTATAATTATTAGACCTCGATTATGGAAAACATGACAAACTTGGTCGAGGATGACAATAACTTAACATAGAGGGTAATGATAAATTGGAACAACCTACTAGTAGGGAGATGCTCATCCAAACTAAAAAAAATTGATTTTTTTTTGTGTTTAATTACTCTATTTTGGATATGATTAAAATCAAATTAGGATGTTGATGCTGAAGAGATGCCACCATTATTGAATAGACTTATTGAAGCTGAGGTTTGTTATAGCATGTGACAGTAGGCATCATGGTATAACATCATGAAGACTTGGCTAAAATATGCATGAGGACTAACTCTCATTATCCAATACTCAATATAAAAAAATGCACCAATGATAGAGACCATGATGACAATGTAAACATATAAATATGGATGGATTCAAGTGTAAGTGTGGACAAGGAATCACCCAATGAATGCATATAAAATGAATAAGGCAATAGTGTTGAAATCAAACAAATAGGTAGACAAATAGATAAAATAAGCAAAAACAAACAAACAAACAAACAAACAAATAGAAACCTTATGAATATTACCCCTAGAAAATAGGCGACAACTTAACAAATAAACAAAATGGAGGAATAGAAGAAAAGGAAGGGGGTGCCTAAGTTGTCTCCATATGCACTAGGAAAGTGGATGCTACCTACATAGTTCCATGGATGTAATATCCAATAAAAAACTTTAGGCCAAATGTAGTTCTCCTAAGGAATGGGAATAATGTGTTGATTTATAAAAAAAAATAGAATGGTGTGATAGAAGAATAGTAATGGTCTTTCCAAATGGAAAGTGCATGAGAGAAAAGGCCAAAAAGGATGAAGAAATTAAATGACAAGTGATTTTCTTGTAACTTAGTAAGGGTTCCTAGAATCCTTAAGGGAAATAAGTGGTCAATGTTTTTGTTCTTTTCTTAAGATTTTTTTAAATGTTTTTGGAATTGTTTGAAGTATCTAAACTCAATCAAGAATGATGAGACACTAAATGGTTGAAGCTCAAAAAGTCGTGAGAGCATTCAAACTGAGGTTGCTCATAAAATAGTGAGAGCATGGCATAGGTTTCTCATAAAATAGCAAGAGTATGGCTTAGGTTGATCACAAAATAGTGAGAGAATGGCTTAGGTTTCTCATAAAATGGTGAGATTATGGCTCAGGTTGCTTGTAAAATGGTGAGAGCTATGATCTTAGGTTGCTCATAAAATGGTGAGAGTATGGCTTAGGTTGCTTGTAAAATGATGAGAGTGTGGCTTAGGGTGATTGAGCTAACCTCAACAAGTATTGAGCACTACCTACAAAGTCCTAGAGTAGGACCTCAAGTCACTATAGTTTTTCCCTTATAGTAGAGGAATTTGACTAGTTTAATAGTCAATTTAAACAAAATAGGTGTAATTGGTAAAAAGTCATAGTATGACATAGGTAGTGTAAAGTTGGTATATCAAGGCTTAATGTGGCCTATAGTTTTCCCATATGTATTTATAACTAGGACATAAAAAAATAGATCAATGGTACTAGTTTACCCATAGGTGATTATAATTAGTAGCAAGACTAGTGGTAAGAAAGGAATAACAAATGAAGGATGCAACTACAGAAACTTTTGCCACACTATCCCAAAATATGATCTTTGTCTAAATTTATTAAACCAACTAATGAAACTGATCAGATACCTTGATGCTAAAAATGTGTAATGAATGACAAAAACTAAGGTTAAATGGGCTAGCATTTAGAACACATTAGGTTGATAGAGCGGAATGGTAAGTAGATATGGTGAAGAGATGGATAAGGATGGTATTTGTACAAAAATAATAGTGATAAAATGGCATAACTAAAGTGGTCCTTACAAATAATACACCTTAGCACTCAAGCATAGTATCACTTGAGATAAATAACATTCATTGGCTCTATAAGTTTGTCTCCATTTGGTGTGGCAGTCTTGTATGCTCCTGATCCATAATCTATGGTAATGATGAAAGGCCCTATCTATTTTTTTTGAATTTCCCTTTATGATTCTTCTTAGCCATGGTATTCTTTTGGTTTTATTTAAGAACAAAATCACCAAGTTTAAATGTTACATACTTAACTCACTGATTATAGTGGCCTTTGAGTTGGTTCTGATATGGTTGAATATTGTTGAGTGTAGCCATGCATTTCTCATCAAGTCTAGCTCTTGCAAGTGGGCTACTCGATAGTCATGATCATCTAGGACATGCTTGAAATAGATGCATAGTGAAGGTAATTTAACCTCAATGGGAAGGATGGCTTTAGTACCACAAACAAGTATGGAGTGGCTCCTATGGGGGTATGATGATTGGTATGGTATGCCCAAAAGGTAAAGAACATCTAAAAGTGCCAATCATGATCAACATTATTGACAATATTTTTGATAATGTTAATAATAGTTTTGTTAGATTCTTCAGCCTAACCATTACCTTGAGGGTAACATGCTCTAAAAAAATGTTGTGTGATGTTGGATTTAGTACATAGCTGATTGACATCCTTATTTTTAAATGATATTCCATTATCAAATATAATTTTAGAAGGGATACTGTAACAAAAAATGAGATGGTTGAAAATGAATTTTGAAATTTGCTTTCCAGTCATGTGAGGGGTATAGCTTCAACCCACTTAGTGAAATACTCAGTGGGGGTAATGATATGTTTATGGCCATTAGATGAAGTGGGGTTAATATTCCTAATGAGGTCAAGTCCCCATGTAGAAAATGGCCATGGTGTCAATATTGGTTTTAGAATTTTTACTAGGGCATGAATTAGATTAGCATGCCATTGACATTTGTCACACTTTTTTACATATGTAGTGGCATCTGCATCCATTATAGGCCAATAATAATTAGTATGAAAGAGATTTTTGGATAGGACTACCCCAATATAATGAACAAAACATAATCCTTTGTGAACTTATCTTAACACTAGTGTAGACTATATCAAAGTTAAATAATAAACTAGAGTTCCATAAAAAATGTGATAGTAAAGGGTGGATCCGAGTATAACAAGTGGAATGATGAATAAAGGCTTTGGTTTGTTTTTGAAATAGGTTAGGTGGTAGAGATTGGTCATGAAGGTAGTTGTAGAGGTATGAGTAATAGATATAATTAGGACCAATAATATCATAAATCATGGCAATTGTTAAAGGTTCATGAGTTAGTGCTCACAAATTCTTGATGAGGAAATGATACTCTTTAGCTTTATCTATTTGTCAAATTAGTGAGCCAATAGTATCCATGGAATTTGTAGATTTTTTACTATCCCTTGATATGTGCTCAAACTAAATATCAATAATTTGTTGCTTTAGAGTGTCAACCATGGCTTTATATGGAACTAGCTTGTCATCTTTGGTTTGAAAATGATTTGTGACTTGATTGATGATTAACTGAGAATCACCATAAACTTAGAAATGATATATGTTATAATACACTACTTTTAAAAGTCTTGTAATAAGTGTTTCATACTCAAACATGTTGTTCATACAAGGAAAATTAATTCTAAATGATTTAGGGATAAGATCCCCCTGTGTTGTAATAAAGAAATAGGCCTACCCCTAATCCATGTGTAGTAAATGAACCATCAAAATACATCTTCGAAGGCTGATCCTTAAGGGGTGTGTAAATGATGGTCATTATGGATTCATCAATAAATTTAAATGTGAGTGGTTGTGTGTCTATGAGAGGCACTTCAACAAGTTGATCTATAAGAACTTATCCTTTAATTACCTTCTGATTAACATAATCTATGTCAAACTCACTAAGAAGCATGATCCATTTAGCCATTATTCCTTGAAAATCTATTTTAGATAGTAGATAATTCAGTATATATACTTTTGAAATGTCTATGGTCTTATTATTCAACATGTAATGGCTCAATTTATAGGCTACAATGACCAGGGCCAGACAAGCTTTTTCAATAGGTGCATAGTTATGTTCATATGTAACCAAGGTATAACTTAGGTAGTATATGGTGTACTCCTTTACATTGTCATCATGTTGAATCCTAGAGTGTGGTTGGTATCTAATAGGTATAACAAGAATGGATTTCATAGCATAGGAGGTAATAAAATAGGCAGATTAACATGCTAGTCTTTGAGTTGTTGAAAAGTTGTTTGGTAGTGATCATCCCAATGAAATGTAACTCCCTTCTTCCAACGGTGTGTAAATGGATGGAACTTATCTACTAAATGAGAGATGAAGAATTATATGGATTGGATCTTACCCTATAAACTTTGGAGTTGCTTGAAATTGGTTGGTGGTGGCATCTCGGTGATAGCATAGACTTTGGTCAGATCGACTTCATTACCTCTATGAGACATCATGAATCCAAGTAGTTTTCCTGAAGTTATACTAAACAAAAATTTATTTAGATTGAGTCTAACCTTGTAATCCCATAATATTTCAAATATCTTATGCAACGCTACTGGATGGTTGGCCTCAGTTTTTGATTTTCCTAATATGTCATCGACATAGTCTTCAATAATATTATGCATCATATCATGGAATATGATAGTCATGGACCTTTGATGTGTAGCTCAATCATTCTTAAGGCCAAATGGAATTAATTTATTAAAAAAAATTCTCCATGGAGTGATGAATGTTATTTTATGTTGGTCTTCTGGTGCTATTCTGATTTGGTTATATCCTGAAAAGCCATCCATGAGTGAAAGAATTTCATAACCATCCATGGAGTTGATGATCATGTCAATATTAGGTAAAGTAAAATCATCTTTAGGACAAGATTTGTTGATGTCTCAAAAATTAGTACAAATTATAATACCTTCAGGATTTTTACTAATAGGTACAACATTAGAGATCCAGTCTAAGTAGTCAATGGGTCAAATACATCTTACTTCCAAGAGTTTTTCCAACTCTTTATTTACCAATACAATAATGTGAGAATGCATCTTACGTAGCTTTTGTTTTACTAATTTAGCATCAAGATTAACCACAAGGTGGTGCAGAACCAAGATGGGGTCTAAACCTGGCATGTCAGAATAGGCCCATGTAAAGATATCTATAAATTTTATCAATAGAGATATAAAGATGTCACATTCCTCTTCAGTGAGGGAAGATCCCAATTTTATCCATTTTAGGTCTGATGGAGTTTTTATATTTACCTCTATTATAGCTTTAACTAGAAGGGTTGAACCATCTTCTAGGATAGTAGGTAATGACTTGAACTATTGAATTATATCAGGGTCCTTCATTAGGACTTGCTCTTCAACTTCTCCTAGGCATGATGAATCTGAGTCCCCTAATGGGAAATATGACCATGTAACAAAAATAGTCTAATTTTTTTTTGGAGAATTTGATCAAATACTTGTTGTTGCTTAAAGGTAAAATCATATCCATAGACAAATTCATCATTTGTGGTCTTCTAGTCTAAATTCAAATAAAAATGAACACCCCCATCTAATGGTGCCTGAAACAGGTTTTCACCACTAGACTAGCCTTTATTTTTACTTTTTCCTTAGTTAGAAAGTGCCTAAAAGAGGTTTTCACTTTGGGACCTCAATGTTTTA
Source organism: Torreya grandis (assembly GCA_037957365.1). Taxonomy (NCBI): domain Eukaryota; kingdom Viridiplantae; phylum Streptophyta; class Pinopsida; order Cupressales; family Taxaceae; genus Torreya; species Torreya grandis. The sequence continues at coordinate 224,544 of JARHVA010007505.1, read as the reverse complement.
ATTATTTATTTTTGGCTAAGGGTGTTCACTTGTTCTCAAAAATAGGTGGTAAGATCTAATGTGATTGAAAATCTTTATTTGTGATCTCCCAATGGAGCATTGTCTTTAAGGCCTAATAAATCATAGAATGCCTCATCATTCTAGAACTCATCAACTAGTAGACTAGATTCATGTTGGTCCAAATCTATTAGTTGGGGATAATATAATGGTAAAGGGTTACACTGAATGGCCAAGGTAAGGGTAAAAATGGCATTATTATCAAATAGGTTGGTTTTAGCTAGGTTATCAAAGGTGAGGCTATGATTAGAACTTACTTCACTATCGACATCATCATCATTAATCACTAGTGATGGATTTTGAACAGTATATGTCCGGCCACCCCTAGGTAGTTTAAATCCAAGTCCATAAGGTTTTTCATACTTAGTAATGGAAATTTGTCAGGATCTTACAAGAATACAATTGATTACTTTTGTATAAGTAACTAAACACAAAATTGAAACTAGAAGTAATAAGTAACTAGAAATCAGAAAGAATAAATAATAGGAGATACGAGAAAAAACCAATCTTGTATTAAACTCTTTCAGAAGGAAATACAATGAAGAAATCTCTTTCTCCTCACACTTGGAAGATGTATAGTAATTCTCCCTCAAGATTTATCTCTCTCTCTCTCAATCAATTACAATCAACTTAATTACTGAGTTATTCCCCCTTGCTTACAATACTACCCCATGGGTCTCTTAAATAGAATTGAAAGCAAATAATAATTAGAAAAATAGACTCAAGACTAATTTTAGTCTTTACATACAAACTAACTGTTCTCCTAAAAATAGCAATTTTAGAAATACCTGGAAATGCATAGAAGTCAGTGTCAGTCTAAAGATGACCGATGCTAGCCGACCCCTAACCGATGTCGATCGACCCCTAACAATGTTGGTTGGTTCTAACTGATGCCATTGATGCCGGTCAACCTCTAACTAATATTGTTTGGTGTGTAACTGATGCCGGTTACTAGTTAAACCTAACAACCTCGACATTAACACATCAGTGAAGCTTTTATCTCCACAACTCAACAATCTCCCACTTAGAGATAAACAGTTGTACCTATACCTATACAACAACATCCTCTAGCTTGTTTCTCTGGCTTGTTTCTCCCTCTTTAAGTTCAATCCTGAAGACCAATAAAAGTTGAATGAAGATTCAACTTCTCCTTTGTTACTAGCTTTGTTAACATATCAGCAGGGTCCTCATCCATATGGATCTTTTTCAGCTTCAACTGTCCATCCTCCAATACCTATCTAATGAAGTGGTACCTAAGTTGTATATGTTTGGTTCTTGAATGAAATGCTGAATTCTTTGCCAAATGAATTGCACTTTGACTATCACTATACAATATGCAACTCTATTGCTCCTTTCCCAACTCTTCCATGAACCAAGTCATCCAAATCATTTCCTTGCTAGCCTCTATGACTACAATGTATTCTGACTCTGTAGTAGACAAGGTAACAACCTTCTACAACTTTGAAATCCAACTAACCACCATTCCACCAATAGTGAACACAAATCCTATGGTGCTTCTCCTACCATCTAAGTCACCTACCATATCTGAATCTACATACCCATGTCGAGAAGTGTTTAACCCTCCAGAGCATAAATGCCTACTGATGGTCCCTCTCAGATATCTGAGAATCCATTGAACTGCTTTATAGTGTTCCTTTCCTAGATTGGCCATAAACTTGCTGATAACTCCCAATGCTTGGGTAATATCTGGTCTAGTATATACCATTTCATATATCAAGCTCCCAATTGCTGAAGCATATGGAACTCTACTCATGTAATCAACCTCATAATGTGATTTAAGACACTATTCTTTGATCAACTTGAAGTGTCTAGCCATAGGTGTGCTTACCAGTTTTACATCCTACATATTGAACCTCTCCAACACCTTATTCACATAATCCTCTTGAGACAAAATCAAACTGTGATATTTCTTGTCTCTCTTAATACTCATGCCAAGGATTTTCTTTTCTGCTCCTAAATCCTTCATGGCAAATGTGTGAGATAATTTTACCTTAAGCTTAGTAATTTCCTACATGTGTGAACCTGTAATAGGCATATCATCTACATATAGTAATAGGATAATATAACTACCATTATCCAATCTATTAAAATAAACACAATGGTCAGATTGACATTTACTAAAGCCATGCTCTATCATAAACTTGTCAAACCTCAAATACCATTGTCTTGGAGCTTGCTTAAGACCATATAAGCTTTTCTTCAACCTGCACACAATTTTCTCCTTACCTTTGATATCAAAACCTTCTAGCTGATCCATATATATCTCTTCATCCAAATCTCCATGAAGAAATGTTGTCTTAACATCAAGCTGCTCAAGATGCAAATCCTCAATAGCAACTAAAGACAATGTAGTCTAAATAGAAGTCATCTTTACTACAGGAGAAAAAATTTTACCAAAATCAATACCTAGTTTCTATGCAAACCCCTTTACTACCAACCTGGCCTTATGTCTCATTTATCCATTCTCTCCTTCCTTTAACTTGTATATCCATTTGTTTTTTAGTGCTTTCTTTCCGGCTGGCAACTCAACCAAATCCCACATATGGTTTTCTTCCAAGAAATCAATTTCCTCATTCATGCCATGCTCCCACTATTTCCTGGATTTTACCTGCATTGCCTCATCAAAACTTTTTGGTTTTCCACCATTAGTGAGCAACAAGTAGTATAAAGAGGGGAATAATGAATTGGAGGTTTACTTACCCTTTCAAACCTCCTTATGGGTGTTTGAGACTCATTTATAGCTTGATATCCCCATAAATTTTCTTCTGACAGTGACCGATCTCGGTCATCTCTGACTGACATCAGTCTATACTCGATCAATGTTGATTCCACCTAATCGACATCAATTTCCACATGACTGATGTCGGTTTCCACTTGACTAACATCAGTTTCCACCTAACCAATGTTAGTCTCTGTGTTTTCCTATGAGTGATGATTTTTACCTACGAGCTCATTTGGGATCATAACCTCTTCCAAATCAAGATTTCCCTACTCAAAATTATTTAGCCTCTTGAGCTGATCACTGTACATCACCTTCTCATTGAAAACTACATCATGGCTTCTAATAATTTTGTTAGTTTCTAAATTCCATAACTGAAATCTGAAATCTCTAAAACCATAGCCAATGAAAGTGCACCACATAAATTTAGCATCCAGCTTCTTTCTATTTTCTTTATCAATATGCACAAAAGCTTTAGAACTAAAAACTCTGAGAAATGAAATATCTACCTTTTTACCTATCCAAGCCTCTTCTATAATTCCACAATCTAGTATAGTAGAAGGTCCTCTATTAATCACGTAAACCGTAGTATCTATAGCTTCTGCCCAAAACTATAAGGGAAAACTAGCTTGCAACCTCATACTTTGTGCACTCTCCATTATTGTTCTATTCATCCTTTTAGCAACTCCATTTTGATAAGGTGTCCTTGGAACCATCCTTTCCCTATATATTCCACTCATAGAATAGTAATTATTAAATTTATTGCTGTAATACTCACCACCATTGTCAGATCTAGGCACTTCAATCTCAAACCTATTTCATTCTCAACCAAAGCTTTCCATTTCTTAAATGTGTCAAAAACATCATATTTCCTCTTTATGCAATAAACCCATACCTTTCTTGTAGCATCATCAATGAAAGAAACATAATACTATGATCCTCTAATAGAAGCTACCTGAGCTGGTCCCCACACGTTTGTGTGAACAAGCTCCAACTTGTGCTTCTTCTTCTTTGTTGACCTAGTTTTGAGAAACCTCACTTTCTTCTATTTCCAAAAAATACAATGCTCACAAAAATCTAGATCTATGCTTTTCAAATTTGAAAGCTTACCTTTTGACTTAAGAACATTCATTCCCTTCTCACTCATGTGACCAAGCGTATAGTGCCATAACTTTGCATCTACATCTAAAGTAGATAAAATAGAAAGAGAATAATCAGTAATATAATTAGATAAGTAAAGTGTACCTACTCTCTTACCTTTTTCTAATACAAGTACACCCTTGGAAACTTTCCAAGATTCAATTGTGAGAGTTACTATGAAATCCTCATCACCCAACTTTTCTATAGAAATCAGATTCCTCTTCAGGATGGGTACATGCATGACATCCTTCAACACCCATGTGTTTCCATTCTACAATTTCAGCTGCACTTTTCCTTTGCCAACAATCTTAAAAGGGTCATCATCCCCTAAATAAACTTTTCCAAAATCTCCATGGACATAATCATTGAAAAAATCTCTATTTGGGGTTGCTTAGAAAGAGGCACCAGAATCTAAAACCCATGATTCTACTTTATTAGCCAATGAAAATATAAGAGCATCTTGTGCAACAATATCTGCAACTTTTTCTTTTTTATTACCTTCATGCTGATTTTCTTTATTATCCTTCAACCAACAATCTTTCTTTGCATGCCCTTTCTTTCCACAATTCTAGCAAGTTATTCTTCCATTTTTGGATTTGGATCTACTTCCCATCTTTGACCTTGATTTCCCTTGCTTGCCCTTCTCTCTTTTCCTTCCCCTACTTTCAATAGTTAAAGCATTACCTGATGTTTTCCATGTGCTTTTCCTACGAATTTCTTCATTCAAGATTACACTAACAACATCATCAACTTTCAAGATATTTGAATTAGATGCAATATTACTAACTGCCATTACCAAACTATGTCAACTTTTAGGTAAAGAGCATAAGATTAAGAGAGCCTTAATTTCATCATCAAAAACTATTTTGATTGAATTTAATTGATTTACTATTGTATGGAAATCATTAAGATGACTAGATACAGATCCACCTTCCTGCATTTGCAAACTAAATAATTACTTCATAAGATATACCTTAAATGAAGCTGAGGGTTTCTCATATAAATTTGCCACATTATCCATTAACTCTACCATTGTCTTTGCATGTGATAAGTTGGAAATCACAAAAGATGCCAGGCTCAACCTTATAGATCCAAGAGCCTTTCTATCAAGAACATTCCATTCTTCATCTTCCATATCTGTGGGCTTCCTTGAAACCCATCCAATGGTAAATATAGATCTTTTTGATATAGATAATCTTCAATCTGCATCCTCCATAATTGATAATTCTTGCCATTGAATTTCTCCATTCTTAGTTTACTTTCTTCTGCCATTGTTTTGCTCCCACTCAATCAGAAACCCCTATGAGTGAATTCTATAATCAACAAACACTAACACACTCTGATACCAGTTGTCAGTGTTTAGAGCTCTGATACCACTTGTCAGGATCTTACAAGAATACAATTGATTACTTTTGTATAAGCAACTAAACATAGAATTAAAACTAGAAGTAATAATTAACTAGAAATCAGAAACAACAAATAATAGGAGATACGAGAAACAACCAATCTTGTATTAAACTCTTCTAGAAGGAAATACAATGAAGAAATCTCTTTCTCCTCACACCTAGAAGATGTACAATAATTCTCCCTCAAGATTTCTCTCTCTCAATCAATCAATTACAATCAACTCAATTACTGAGTTATTCCCCCTTGCTTACAATACTACCCCATGGGTCTCTTAAATAGAATTGAAAGCAAACAATAATTAGAAAAATAGACTCAAGACTAATTTTATTCTTTACATGCAAACTAACTATTCTCCTAAAAATAACAATTTTGGAAACACCTAGAAATGCACAAAAGTCAGTGTCGGTCTGAAGATAACTGATGCTGGCTGACCCCTGACCGATGTCAGGCAACCCCTAACCGATGTCAATTGGTTTTGACTGATGCTACTAATGCTGGTCAACTTCTAACTAATGTCAGTTGGTGTGTAACCGATGCCAGTTACTGGTTAAGCCCAATAACCTCCACATTAGCACATCAGTGAAGATTTTAGCTCCACAACTCAACAATATTATCAAATAAGTTGGTTTTAGCTAGGTTATCAAAGGTGAGGCTATGATTAGAACTTACTTCACTATCAACATCATCATCATTAATCACTAGTGATGGATTTTAATAGTATATGTGCGGCCACCCCTAGGTAGTTTAAATCAAAGTCCATAAGGTTTTTCATACTTAGTAATGTGGTCTAAGGCCTCTTCCTTCATAATTGTGACACTTCATGATCCTATTGGGAATATGATACTTTACATTTTTATAATAATTAGCTTGGTTGTCATTATATAACCATGATTCATCCACTTCAAAAGGGTTAGGTCCTAGGCTAGATGCTGGTACAAATGTGATAGGTCCCTTATCTTTGTTCTTTTGTTGCTAATGCATATGTGGGATGACTTTAGGTCACCCAAAGGTTTTCATATTCTAAGAAAGATTGGAAATATGAAATGTATCATGGGTCATATACTCTCTTGGTCCATTATCTAAAATGGTGAAATGATTAAAAGCTACAAGAGGTGGCATGTGTGAAAGGAAATCCAAGGTATTAGGATATATGCATTATCTAGTGAAAGATCAATAAGTATAGCCTTTACTTTGTCCTACTTGGAACTTGGATTCATATCTTACTAATAATTATAGCTTTAAAATTCAACCTCAAAATGTTTGTAGTGTTCATATAGGTGTAAATCTCCCAAAATATTCACTTCCATCCCTGAGTGGGAAAACTTGATACATTTGTGTAGCATTGACATGACTGTACGAATCTCATATAACCAAAGCCTATCTAGAAGCATATTGTATGATAACTCAAGATCAAGAACATGGAAAAGTGTATCATGGGTTAAAGGCCCAATGATAACTAGTAAACTAATGGTGCATTGAAATTTTCTTTCTTGATTATCATAAGCTTTGATAGTTATTGTTTTTGGCTAGAGATTTACCATTATGTACCCAAAAAGCTTGATGAGATTTAGAGACACTATGTTGAGGCTAGATCCATTATCTATAAGGATACATTTCACTTTATGTTACTTTATATAAACTTCTATGTATAATGGATTATTATGGAGTGGGCCAATGGAAGACATATCACTTTGGTTGAATGCGACTTGTTGGGTTGGAGCTAGTTGTCCAACCAAAACTTGAAATTGATCAGGGAATATGTCATTAGCAACCATGGATTGGGTCAAAAATTAATTCAAGATGTTCTTGGGTCTAAAATAAAAATTTGTGATGGTGTCTTCTACAATTGTTCCATAATATTAAATTTCTTATCTTGGTTAGTAGTGAATGGTTTATTTTGAGGCTAAACGGTTGGTTAGATGATAGGCAAAGTGGAAAATTATTATGGGCCTAGGATAGTAATATTTTATATCTGAGTTTTGATTACATAATAAAAATTAAATATTAGACCATTATTACTAACTGATGTTGGAAATGATGTGGGACTAGATAGGACAAGTCTTGATTATTGATGCAATTGCATGTGGTCATGTGGAAAGAACAAGTTGTTGATATAAGGTCTAAAAGGGGAAGTCCTAATTTTTTGGTTTGCTTGTATGCACTCTCAGGTCAAAGAATGATTATTCATGTAATTTAGTTGAATATTTTTGTTTAGCAATGTCTAGGCTGATTTGTACTTGGTCTAGGATTAATAGAGATGGTATTAATGCTACCCCCTATAATATGATGTACAACCATGTTGTATTCATGTGAAACTATATGGTTGGTTTGTTGGTTATTACCATTCTAACCTTAGTTTTGTCCATTATTCTATTTTTATGGATTTTGTTACTAATTTTGTTGATTTTACTGCTTGGGCCTTTAATTTTGATACTATTGATTTTGCTGCTTCATTGGCTGTTATTATTGCTACTACTAATTATTTTGTTTCTATTGATTGTTATGTCAGGGAAAGGGGTTTTGATAGATCATAAGAGTTTGATTATAAGTAGAAGCATCATTATCCAATGTTATCTCCCCATTATCCAACATATTCTCAATTAAATTCTTGATTTGGACACGTCTTCATAGATTATCCCTGTTGAACCGATGATAGTCACAAAATTCATTTTCATGATACCAATTAGGATAAGGAATGCCTTATAGATAATGATTTGGTATAAGTCAGATAATCAAATTAGTGATAGTAAGCTTGCAAAATCTAAACTCAATAGGTTATCCTAGGTCACTAAAGACATAATGTGGAGGCATGGTTCTCCTAGGAAGAGGGGTTTATAATAGTAACAATTATTGTATTTGTTATGCAGGTCTTGGATATTATGCTTGTGATATTGGTTAGAGAGGTTACTAGGTAGGAGTAAGTTAAAAAGGTTGTGTAGATGATGTTTACACCATTTGTACATGATAATATTTAGTTACTCCATTTCCCATAACATTCCTATTATGGTTGAATTGCTTTGGTCTTTCATGGTGTTTAGCCTATGCTAGTTGTGATGCTAGCACTTGAATGGGATGTTGGTCATTTCCCTAATTGGTAACTTGATTTTGATTAGTTGAATTAAGCTTTATGAATCCTTTATTGATGAGTTCTCACTTAATCAACAAGCCTTTGTCAATTATTTCCTTGAAAGTATGCACACATTGTAGTTTCAGATGGCAAGGTATCTCACTATGCAATTTTGTGGTAAACATAGTAGCTAATTGTTTATCTAGTAATCTATGGGTATAATGGCTTATAAGGCCTCTCCATCACTATAAATAACTTTCAAAACTCTCACCAGCCTTTTACTTTACTTGTGTTAAGTCCACTAATGAAATCTCATGCTTGAGATTATAAGAAAATTCCTACACAAAATTATCAAAAATATCATCAAAATCCATTACTAAATTTTTGGAAAACTTTAAAAACTACTCCAAGTTTTGTCTAAACAAGTTCCTTGTAAATAAAAACAAAATATATATGTCACTATATGCCACTAATTGACATGCGACAAAAAAATTGGTCAAATGAGCCTTAGGGTCACCTTTCCCTTTGTATTTATCAAATTTTAGTCATTCGTATCTTGGAGGAAATGGTATCTATAAATACTCCATGTTGAATGGATAGGAAGATACGTCATCCAATTTGAAATTTTTAGTTTGCTTACTAGCTTGAATGAAAACAATTACATCCTTCATCTATTGCAATTCTTGGGACAAAAAACTAGAAGGAATATTGGTTTGAGAGAGAATTTGGGTAAATGGTTAAGAGGTCATAAGTGAGACACTTTCACTAGGGTAGGATGGAGATAAATGTTGAGGTACATTGGTTTGGTTAGGGAATGGACCAAGAATATGTATACATGGATTGGGATGTACTTGAAATTGCACATTTGGTTGTGTAATATTCTAGTTTGGGTTGGACATAAAGGTTCGACTTGGAATATTTTATGGTTACGATGGAGAGATATAACTATATTGTGCCTATTGTGGTTGAAAAGGGATATGTTACTGACTAATCAAACCTTGCTATTGAGTGGAAATATGTGAACCAAGACCATATCTCTAGATTTGTGGCACATTTTGAACCAATGGTTATCTAGTAGGTACTTGAGAAACATGGGGACCTCCTTGTTTCATAAATTTCTATGAGGAAGTGAAATCAGGTTATAGATTTGACATCTATCATTGACCAATATTTTCACATTGTTGACTAGTCATTGCTTGGTTGTGGATTGGCATATTAGTCTATGACTGAAAAGGTATGTTCATCATTACCTAGTGAGGTACAACATTAGTTTCCCCTAATTGAGGTGGCAATGTAGTTGTCCTTTATTACATGGATACACTAGATTGTGCTTGTTGTTATAGAATACTACTTGTTACTTGTTGAGGAGTAGGATTCATCACATTCTATCATTGAGGCATGACATTGGTTATTATTTAATTACCTAATCTCATAGGTTGTACACTTGAGGAAGTAGTTGGTTGAGGTTGGGGTGTAGAAACTCCCACTCCCTGGTATGATGACCTATTCATAAGATTAACTATAAGCACATGTTGGATAATTATTTACATGTTAGTACCACTTTGATCAAGATTGGATGTTGTTTACACATTACCTACTACATTTGGCTCACTATTCTATGTATAGGTCAAAGAAAATTCTTCAATAATATCCATACGTATCAAGTTATGTATCAAATTATTTTGTATAAATGGGTCAAAACTCATATTTTCTTGTCTAGTTAACTCTATCAACACTCTTATTGAAGGATCTAGGACAATAATAATCTTACTTACCATGTTCATATGATTGAAATCATGTGCTAGATTTAGGTAGGTTTGATATGTTGTTTACATTTGATTAAAGTGATCTTTCATGATGTTTTTACCTTGATCAGATATATTGGGGTCTTGATACATTTTTTGGACAAGAGCCATAGGATTGTTATAAGAAGCTTGTTGATCATAAATGATATTATGGGGAACTCTTACTAGACTTGGTAAATTTTCATGAGGGAAATCTGCTAAAAATTTGACCGCCACCTTTAAAGATTTAACCAAAATCATGTATTTATTCTCTAAAAAATATCACTCAAACAAAAATGGATCATACATGGAAGTTGTATTAGTAAAATATGACTATTGAAGTATTAGCTCATCCACTATAGGTATTATAGCTAGGTATTGTGTGGTTTGATCTTGGTCTTATTCTAAATAAGATGGTGTGTTAACCAGATAGTTAGCTAATAGATCTTGGCTTTGGGCCCCTAATTGGTTATTATAAGAGGGATAACAATCCATATCATAAGTAATATTATCCACCTAGGGGTATTGCACCATTTCTTCTTATGTAACCACATTTCTAATCCTTGGATTAGACATGAGTCCACTATGAGTGTAGGAATACATGTTGAGATCCATAGTCAATGCTTTTATGATAAAAGGTCAAAGAGTTATACAAACTCTAAAAAAGGATGTCTAAAATAGATGATGTCCCAACTTGGTCTAGATTTGTCAAAAGGATCAAAAGTTTTATGCAAAGTTTTGTGAGGAAACAAGCTAGTATGAAGTATCTTATGTTTCACTATTCATACAAAGCTAGGAAAGTAAATGGATTGAAAATCAAAATTCCAAACTTTAAGGTCAAAGCGATTTAAATCAGTCTAATCTAGGAATTTAAAAGTTGCTAGGTCTTTTGGCCAAATGCAACGTCAAAACCTAGGCTCAAACAAGGCATGCACTTGGACTCTTTGCCAAATGGAATCAAAATATAGAGTTTGAAAATAGATGAAAGTTTTAATCTTATAGATTTGAAATACTTCTAACAAACACTAGGCATTTGATTCTTGGACATGAACTTGATCAACTAGGTATAAGGTATGAAACAAAAGGAACTTTAGCAATAGTTTATTTTCTCATAATAAATGGTATAAAACTTGGTTTTTTTGACAAACAAGATAGACAAAAGTGAATAGTATAACTATTTTATACAAAAGATCACAAAAGTACACTTAGATTGATCTAAAAATGTAGGAACAAATTTGAACTCTATGTAAGAGGGTTTATGAAATAATATTTAAAATGTTCTAGATAGCATAATGATGCTAGACTACCCAAAAGGTGTGACAAAAAAGTTTGCTTTGAAAATGATCTAAGTCAAAGACATTTTCTCACAATTTTGACAGCATAACACTACCTTTCTTGACTCAAAATGTTGTGGTGTATAGACTCAAAGAGCCAGTGTTTATTAAAAAAGGCATAAGTATATCAAGTGATAACAATGATTATGAGTCTTAAACACCTTTCAACCTAAATTGGAAATTAATCCTAAGTTCCCTCAAGTTTTAGTGAAAATGGTGAACCCAATTAACACATCAAACTTATGAACTTATAAAGGTGCAATTCTAAATTTAGATTACAAGTGAAGGACTTAAACAACTTTGGTAAAGGTCTAAACTCAATTGGGTAGAATAACTACACCAAAGTGGATGATATTACTCTTAAGCTTTTGATGAAATTTTAAACAAGGTAAATTGATTATTTCACATAGACAACATAATGCCTCTTTGTTCAAAGGAAAATTTGGACTATGTGTTTGGTTTGGATTATTTGTTTACACCAAGTTTTAACTCCAAACAAGACTTTAAACTAGGACAAGACTAGCTAATTAGTCATTCTTAGATCCTAAACTGATAAGGTTGCTTGATATTATTGGAATCAATCAATATACATCATTTTAGAGGATTTTTAAGTTTTCATCCAAAAGTAAATATGCATTATATAGTAGGGTTTTTACACCCCCTTTTCTCTCAAATGACAGTACTATGACATGGACCTTGAGGTGTACCTTCTACCAATAATACTTTTGTAACAAGTTGGGATTTGTCTAATATATAAATAGTTTCTAAATGATTTAGGGAATCAATTTCACAATGACTTTCATGCTAAACAATGCAAAATAAAAGCTTAAAGTTTGGGTCTATATCACTTGGCTTCTTGTAAAAAGGTCTAGTCTTTTTTACAACCACTACATCCTATTGTTCGCTCAATGTAGTGTGATGTCCAAAGTGCCACTACATCCTGTGTGTAACTCCAAAGGATCCAAATGAAGTCAATTCCAAGAGATTAAACCCCAGGTCAAAGCTTCCCTAAAGAAATTTTGGTAGGTGATGAAGTTGCCATCGTAAGCCAAGATGCATAATAATAAAGAAAGCATGAAAGTAGAAAGACTTTAGGGTCATTTTCAAGGTCACCCAAATTTTGATGAGTTTTTTGGGAGTACTTTAGATGAATTTATTTTTAATCCTTGGGCTAGACTATTTTCAATAGGAATGATACTTTTGATTCCAAGGGTTCCTTATAGGGGACAAATGGAATAGCATACATGCAACATTCCTCTTTTTTCCAAACAAAAATTTGATTAAACAATTATTGCAAACAATAATTAACAAGTGTGTTAAATTTTAAACCTAAAATGAAAGATTTTGTGGTGTCCATTTGACCCCTTGGTCTTAGTTTCAAACTTTGAAAACATTCACCAAAACATCTAAATTCTTTGTTAAGCACCAAAACAAGGATCCTAATTGATTTTTAAGCATGCAAAATTGATTTAAACATGTCTTGAGAAAAAGTCAAGCTTGGTCCTATAGTAAATATTTTAGCATGTCCTTTATCTTTAAAGCTCTTTTTAGCTTGAAACAATAAACTTTGGAAAATTAGCTCTCAGGTTTGTGTTTTTAGAAAAACATAGTGACTAATGTCGATTATTACCACTAACATTGATTACTTTGGCTAACCAAGATCTAACCAATGTTAGTTTTACTAACTAATGTTACTTTTACTAATCAACATTAGTTAAGATATGTAACTAATGTCAGTCTTGTTTGTTGACATTGGTTACTATGTAAAATCATGGCAAACAAAATTGGCAAAATAAAGTTAGAAAATTAATTTACAAGTGTTTTAAGGGCTCAAATAAATATTTTAGAGTTTGAAAATGATCTCCATTAGGTGTGAGATGCATCTAGTCCCACCAAGCATGCCATAATCTGATCTATGAGTTTGACTCAAGAGAGGATGGTTAGTATGGTGTTAGTTCCAAAATGACAACAAAATTAAATAAACACACTAATAACATAACATCTCTAGGCCTAGACACTAGAGAGAGCTTAGTTAACAAAAAAAAAGATAAACACAACTATAAATCAAGGAATCAACAAACACAAGAATCATTTCACCTTCCTTGGATGCTCCAAATTCCTTTATAGTGGTGGCTTACTCATCTTGTGATCATGAAGTTCTTGGTAATGGAAGCTTGGCTACCTTCATCTCTCCTTAATACCTTTGGATTGTGGCTTGGCTTGGAATCAATTTGGCATGGTAACAATAATTGCTTGAAGCTTTTGGAGCCATTTGTGCATTATAAATTTTCATTCTTAAGTCTTTGAATATATTTGAGCATAATAAATTTGCACCAAAATAGCGTAGAAATGATGTTCTCGGCCTCTCTATTTATAGATTTTTGTAAATGTCTAAAATCAACTTGAACCATCCATCTTGAGATGAAGATGTGTGGTTGAGGATTAATCCAATTTTTGGAATTAAGTTTTTAATTATCCTCATCATGACATTGGAATAAGGGGAAATTAAGAGGCATGGAGGGCATCATGGAAGGCATTGATGAGGCATGGAGGGCATGAATCTTGATATTTGTGGCATTTATGGCCTAGGGATGTCTTCCCAAGAAATGATGGTCACCTGATGATGTAGATATTCAATATTCATTTCTAAAAATAATTATTCAACAAGTTTCCATGTCAATTTTAATTAGGCCTTGATTTGGGTTCATTATCCCTTAAGCATGAATAAGCACTTTATTGACAAATTACTCAAATTGATCAGAATGCCTTGTTATTGGTCCAAAATTTGAATGGATTGGAATTGGAAGTCCATGTCAAATGTGTTAGAACCATTATCCCATTTATGATGTTACCAACCAAAAATAACAAAGGCATGCATCTTGTGTAAGATATTTGATAGGAAAGATCAATCCATAGAACCTAGGTGTAAAATTGGCATTTTGACTTAGAATGATTTGATCAAAATTAACTAGCCCATAAATTGAGTTGCCCCATTTAGGGATACCTTGGGAAAAATAAGCACTTGAATATACCATTTTCACATCATTTATCATGTTTTAGTGTTTTTAGGCCAAATTGTGTATTTTGGGTGGAAATTGCTCAAAAACCTAGTTGGAGGTTATTAATGGCCAATTTTAGGTGTCTATAATAAGTCTTGGATGGATGTCAATGATTTACATGGTAACCCTATTTTGAATACATTTGTAAAATATTCATTACCGAAGCATTTCCTGATACCCTCATTACCTCACTTTAACGGAACGAGAAATCCATTCGTACACCTTCAAGCTTTTTGAAAGGCTTTGCCATCTCATGCAAGTCCTTTGATTCAACTAAAATTGTTCTAATAGACATTAGTGGGAGAAAAAAAGAATTTCTTCTTTCATCTACTCCCCATTGGCTCCTTGCACACAAATGATGACTTAGAGGAGGACTTTATCAAACATTACATAGCAAACATGAGCCCTCATTTTACATATGAGAAACTTGCCACATTATATCAGAATTCTTTAGAGATAGTTAGTGATTATATCTTACAATTAAAGATGCACATGTTAAGATTTATCTATAAACTAGTAGATTTAGATATTTAGCATATCTTTATTAAGGGGATTCATCAACCATTCCTTGAGCATCTATTATATAACGTAGAGTCCTGTTTCAAGCACTTATGTTGTACAATTCTAGTCTTGGAAAATAAATTGGGATTAATTGAGGTAGATTTAGTTGATTTCATTTCTCTCAATTTCATAGTAGTATCTTCATCTATAGCTCCTAGCACACAACATCCACCATGTCCTAAACAAAATAGGATACCTCAACCTAAAAATTAACTAATTGAGAAAAGAGAGCCAATTTTCAAAGCACAACCTACAATACGCACTAAAAAAACAAGGCACCATTATAGTTTGATTCAAATCAAGATAACCCATATGCCATATTATCAGCACTACTAGATAGGAGGTTAATCAAATTACCATCAACTCATCAATGAGATCCACATCTCTTACATAGACAACCACATCAGCCCTTTTGTCACTATGATCATATCCATGGACATAGAGATATTGATTGTTATGGACTTAAGGATTGCATTAATAGATGTGTTGATAATGACATCATAACATTTACATAGGGGGCACCAAGATCTCCTACATGACTAAGTCATCTTAGGACATTCATTTATAGGAATCATCAGTCACTCATCATGAGAGTAATGCAACTTCTAGGAAAGAGCCTCATAGGAGATCTCATATTCCACCTATTCAAAAGGTTTGGAAACTAATACAATGAGAGAATACTACATATAACACTATAATCAAAGGAGTATATAGTGAAATTCCATATACATATCCATCACAGTCATAGGTACCACAATAGAGTACCACTCTAGAGAGATATTCACTATGGCCAAGTTTTCTAGGTCCTATATCATGTAACAACCCACTATGGTTAAGATAAGATGAGACCCTATCATAGGTTACAATTCCATGTAAATCTATTACTTAATCATATACATCACAACAAAGACCCCAAGGTGTTATTTCATGCAACAATCCACTATTACTGTAGATAGATGAGCCTTCTTCATAATAGATAGCTTCAATTGCACATCTACTAAGGTTATATTTGGTAGAGTCTCCATTCATATCTATATTTAGTGCATAATAGATAGTATTAGATACAACATATGTTCCTACATAGATTTAGTATTATGGGAACTTATTTAGTTGGCCATTAAGGTTTAGATAGATATATGATACACATTCATACTGATATCAATTCATAGCTTCACTTAACAGGGAAATGATGGAGCCAAAGGACCATCTTATGCATTCTTGAACCACTCATAAGGAATTGAGCACAAAATTCTCTCTTATATGCCCTTATACTAACAACTAACATTCTTAGTTTTGAATAGCCATCCCTAGCCATACCAAATTATCTAAATCTAGACCTTACCAATATCCCATTTTACCAAGCTTAAACTAGTTCACTCTGTCAAAACAAATTTCCAATTAGAAAACCAACATTTTTTTTCTCACATATGATTACAAATCAAACCTACCATCACACTTATCAAACATATCATGAATAATCAAAATCACAACACAAATAACATTTTTCAAAAACATACACAACCTTGAAATCAATACCAAACCAACACTTATAAATCAATCATTTACTAATTAATATACCAACATATTAAAAAATCCGTAACACAGTACATCTAAGTCAAAATCAAAACCAATATCCATATATATAATGAGTTTTCAAAACAAATACATCATATAAAAATACAATTAATCATGAATGGGCATCATGCCCTCAATCTCAGTCTCACTCTCTCCACCAATAATGGTCCCATAATCCACTCTACCACTTGATGGCCCCATACCTCCTCAAGCTCCCAAATGCCTCTTATGATGACTCTCTTGATCTACTAGCTAATGATGCTCCTCATGAAATTCTACATAATGCCTTTTAATCTCTATATACTCATCCATAACCCTCATACTCACCAATCCAAAATCAAGTGGAGGCATCCTATGCCTATATATCTTATCCCTCAAATCATCTCTCTCTTTTGCTACTCTAACATATGCAACTATCACTATAGTAGTTCTATAAAACAAATTATCATAAACATTAGCTATCACTATCACTCACTCTATCAAACCCTCCTCTATTACATCATCAAAAACATATTGTGTGATATCTTAAAGTTTCAACTGAATGATTATCTCCTAAAATCCATCATATCCACTTCATGCCCCAACTTGTGCTTCATCCTACATGCCTCCCACTCGACATGCACATAAAATTCAAAAACTACATTAAATATTCACTTTCAAATCAAAATAAATCACAAACTTGTTCACAATTACAATAAAATTGATACTTACCTCCCATCATCTAGATTGGCATAAGATATTCATACTTGGGAGCATCCCATCCATCAACAAGATATAATGGAACCCACTAATGCCTATCCCACCATGTGTTATATGCCTCTGTACATCAAACATCATATATATTAGGAATATCTATTGCCATGTCACATGCATCCAAAGGTAATGGTTCTAACTCTGCTTCAATAGTCCTTGCACAAGCTCCTACCCTCACTAGTGTTCATGCAATCCTCACTCATATGCATTCTATAGGGGGCACATCTTTTAGTACCAAAAAATATCTAGTCACATGCTCATATTGAAATAACTCATACACTCCAACCCAATGGTCATGTAACCAACAACTCACCCTCATATACCAAAATTGAACTTCATCCTCCACCCACACAAAAAATTCCCTATAGGGCCTCCATATGATATCATGAGCCACCAATCTATCTAAAACTCATACATAATGATCTATCCCAGGAGACTGAATAGCCAATGTACTCATCCTCCACTCCCTAAATGTCCATGGATGTGCCCACTCTAGCCTAGGTAACCCAATAAGATGCACAATTATAATGTGCTCATAAGCCTACCAATGTAATAAGGTAGCTACACTCACACCACCACTAAATGCCTCCTATGTAAACCTATAAAAATCCCTACATATGTGGACAAGAATAGTCTTACCCCATGAGAATATAGTGACATACACCTCCATAGTGTGAATGATCCTATGTATCTTATATATAATCAACACCCCACTCCCATGCATAATAATAAAAAAAGCCAATATAACCAACCACTTTTGTAGACATGAAACACTAGACTATAATATAATTGATAGCAACACATCACTATTACTACCTCTATAATGTATACCTAAAGGTACACTAACAAAATATAAAGATGCATGATCAATAACATCATCACCCATGTCATCCTATAATGCCACCTGCCATCCACTAACTAGTAAATTCAAAATGTGATACACATCCTCTAGATTCATAGTAATCTCTCCTTTAAGAATCCATGAAGTTCATGTATCTACATTCCACATCTCATATAATGAAATAATTAGATACCTATCCCACTACATAGTGCCTAGGTCACACACATGACCCAAACCTACCCTATCCATCATAGCTCTCTCATCAACAGATAATGGTAATAGCCTCATTGTCTCCATCGCTTGACCCCTATGAAACTCCCTCATCTATACCTCACCTTATAAAACACTAAAAAATAGCATATATATTGGTCACCATACCATGTAAATAGCAAAGCTATATAACAAAAAGTAATAAATCAAAATCTTAGGAAATTAAGCCTAGTGGATAATAGTACTACATAAAGGACACTAACATTATATAGGAGCACTAAAATCTAGACAATAGCACTGAACCTAGGATATGAGTGTTGATTCCTGGAAAGAAGCACTAGAACTAGTGAAAATTTCTTAAGACTCCTAAAATATCTCAAAAATAGGTTTTCAAATAGATAAAAATCATGCATTTTAGTTACTTACTAGGCTAACATCACCACTAGACTCAATTTGGGCTACCAGCTACTCAAACCATGTCACAATAGATGCTCATCTCCTCGATATCTCTCACTCTAGAGCTCCAAATATCAAACTAGTTAATGTGTAAATGAATCAAGAATCAATCCAATTTTACAATATTAAACAACTTTTTCATCCAAAACAAAATACCATTTTACCCATAACAAGAACCTTATAAATCTATTTTACAAACTATTTTCTTCCATATAATCATGACAATGATACCTTCAAAATCTTACTAGATTCAATCTCTTACTACTTCATTTGCCTACTATAGCATGTGAATCTCCATATTTCTATTCCACCTAGACACACACCTTGATCATCACCAATCAAAACTTGTTCCTATTTCAACAACTTAGTCTAATCAATTAAATAACTTCTCAATCAATTCAAACTATACCAACCTTATTTATAACATTCTACCACTAGTCATCACTTTTGGCTCAACCTCTTCTATCATACATTTCATCCCTTTCCCCAAAAGGGGGGCATCATTCTAACTATTCCCATTCCTACACTTACCCAACATACTCCTCCACTCTCATAAGTGGATACACCATGGTTTTCACACCTTTAGCAATCAGATTATCAAATTCAACTCAAATTGATTGTAATATATAGTGATTTAGATTACATGGGCCACTTAGCATTACTCAAGACATTCAGAAGGATACACCTTTAGTTGATAGATACTTAGACTATTTATATATAATGGTTCAGATCATATGGATTTATAGTGATTTCAACTTACAAGTACATAAACTATTTAGAAATAGTTGTTCAAATTATATGGATTCACATTGACTTTGATATAGATTCATACATAGATACCAGATTTGGGGGCATGTACATTACTACACATCTCACACATATAGCTTCATATAGCATGACATAGTTACATGACTAGATAATAAATTATAATCATATTACAAATCATAATATTTTGATCTCTAATTTTGCACATAGGGCATGACGTGATAGGTCATATCACATATGGTTATATAGATTACCATATTATACATATCATCACTCACATACTAGATTTGAGGGTATGGCATAGATGTTCATGTTGTTCATCATCTAGGATTATACAGATTGGAATGGCAAGAATGCCATTCTCTTCTTGCACATTTACTAGAGTTTTATATTACACCTAATCATACCCAGGTTGTCACCTAGTTAAACCATATAGTGATCTATAGTGATTAGTCCATTATATTACCCAAACCTAGACTACATGAGTTTGTGTGAGATAGAGGCCAGACATTGGTTTTAGGCCTTTGAGTATTTATCAATCCTAGTTTAGATTATTTAGAGTGGAGGCATGATAGATTTTTATCTTCATAGTATATAAATTCTATACACACATTCTAGATTAAATGAGTTTATGTGGGATAGAGGACAAACATTAGTTTTGAGCCTTTGAGCATTTCTTATTTTTAGTCAAATTTGATATAAGGGGAAAGCATTACCCTCCTCCATGTTACATGGATTCCAAATTCAGATTCAGTATAGGTGGCATGCATTTTAGGGATTCCTTCTCCAAGAACTATTTGGCTCTCCATCCACTTCCCTGGCTAGGAAGTGAGTTGGACCCTTTTTACAACACATTCATTTCTATGTAAGTAGGTTCAGGTATGTATTTTGTTTTCTTTCTTTTACTCTAGTACTTCATTTAATTGCATCACTAGATTAAAAGTGGGGAAAGTGTATACACCCTAAATTGGTTAATAAACCACACATATCTTGTCTTTTCATAGTCCTTTCATAGGAGATTCTAATTAGAGAATATGAGCTTTGTTCACATTTAGCCATGTCTTTTATTAAACTCATCTTGGCCTTGTTTCATGCTTGAGTCATATTTTTGCCTATTTCCAATCTTTCCAAGCCTTTCAAATGATCACTCCACTTTAGCCAGGTCATATTTCCCATGCTTATTCCATCCCCCAAGTCGCTATCCTATAGGATATGAGTGCTAGGATTAGAATACAATGTTGGACCTTAGTGTGTCCATTTCTAACACTCCTATCCAATGTCATTTTAAAATCCAAAAGTTAGTTTCCCTTGCTTAATGAGTCCCAACCCATTTATTAGCTTCATCATTAATTTTTTCAATGTCATTCAAATGAAAATAAAGTTCCCAAATTCAAAACAAAGAGTCTCCTATATAAAGGACTACACAACACATTTTATATCTAGTACTTACTACTCTGGCACAATACATAATTAAAAATCAGTCAATAGTATATCTTAGCATTTTGTATCACACATAGACTTACATGCTTGATTAAGGAAGGTCCTAGGTAAAAGCTTATTCTTGTATCTATTGTGTGCATTGATTATGCATGTTCTCTAAGGGAGAAGTATATTCGATCTGATACCCTAGTTTGAGGGTTAATTTGGGTAGTGATCAAGACAACAGGGGTTCTAGATCATATGATCATACTTCCCCTAACCTAATTATTTCCCCTTATGATTTTTATATATTTGTTGTTTCATGTGTGTAGGTAGACCCAGGGTTTGGATATTGAAATGGACCTACAACAAGCTTTGTCAATGTTCATCCTCTAAAATTTCATATACATGCTCATATAGAGATAACAAAAAACCCAAAAAACTTAGGTCTCTAGGACAATAGTGGAATCAAAAGACTATAGAATCAGACCCTAAGGTGTCTTATTTTAGTGTTCCTATCCTTCTACAAAATGGAATCTAGATCTAGGTTCCTAACATCTTCCCAATCCTGTGCAGTAGATTTTAACCCCTAAATCATTTATTTCATCCTATTTTTATAGATAAGTTTATTTCTTAGTATATGCAATTAATTTGATTAAATTAATTAAAACCTATATTTTACTATATTTGATTATATTTTTCCTTTTATTATTTTTTAGTAACTAGACCTTAGTTTCTCAAAATTAATAAAAACACAACTATGTCAAAACTTGCTTGGGAGACCAACTTTACTCCTGCATAACTTTTACTACAATTTAGCACATGATCTAAAAAATAGCACAAAACATCTATGATCAAAGTTAAACAAACACGTATGAATAGTTTATCTTAACATCTTCACACATTTAAGATATTACACCATAAAAATTCTCACTTAACTCTTCTTGACACATTTCAAAATTGGCTATGGAAAAACACATTCAAACTACTTGAGATTCCCTTGACTCATTTCTACGTGACAATGGTGACATCATCAAACTACCTACTTAGATTTTCTACCACTAGGCCTAAACTATCTAGATGAAAAATATGTACTACTATATGAATTTCACTTATGCATACAAACTCTCAAAACATATATAACATCTTAGGTACATATTTTACATGATCCAATCACCATACTCATCCCTAAACATTTCTAAACATGCCAAAAATGAAGATCAACCAAACCAACATAAAACACACTAGAAGAAACACATTGCACACTCTGTCATTGTTACTTAGGCTATCAAATAAGTTTATCCACTCACTAAGATACCTACATGACATCACCATGACATCACTAAAAACTCTCCTATAATCTCCCCTTTGACACAATGAAAAAGTGGGTACCAATGATCCTGAGGACTGGAAAAGACCATAGTAAAATAGGAAAGGACCATCTTATAAATATGATATAATCTCCTCCTTGCTTTGAGAATACCCCTTCTTGCTTTAACATCCTTCTTATTCCATGCCAATAGTTACTTCAACCAAGTACTGTAGCCAATGAAGACAAAATACACAAAACATAAAAAAAATTAATGGAACATATCAAGAAACATTTGAGATGGAATCACCCTAGGATCTCTAAGACATTGCACCATTTGAGCATCTTTAGATCTCCACACACCATGAAGAACCACTACACATGTTCACTAGCCTTCTCTCTCAAGACACTTCCATGACCAACAATAGAGCAACATGACACTCACCAAGTAGGAAACATGCACTAAACCATATTGATAATTCACCTTGAAATTGACATACCTTGATATTTTGTAGAAACTTAATAAAGAGCACGTCTTCAAGACTATGTATGTCTAGACTCCTTATATCCCTACCTAGAACTTACAGATCCCACAAATTTTTTTAGACACATCTTCATGTCTTAAAACTTCATATCTAGAGCAATATCATATGCCCCCTTAAGTATACCAATTTTTAACAACTAGATCATATTGTACGATATAATTCCTTCATAAACCTACTACTCAATTAAGCCTCCTATTTAACAAAAACATGAATAACTTGAGAACCAAAAACCTTTAAAAATATATGGATCTTGATTTGATAACCCATTTGTCCCATTCAACATAATAAAAAGCCTTAGTCCTAAATTCATAAGGCATACCACTTTTCTAGCATAGCCTAAAACCCTAGAATCTCAAAAAAAAACAAAGTCAACACAACACCTTCTAGTAAACATTCACATTTGAAACTTCTTTTATACCTAGGGATAACCATTACATACTTATATACCAAGATTTGAGCTTTCACACCATTGGGAACCTTGACTTCCTATAACCCATTTTAGGATTTGTAAGCTTTGAAACAAAGAATAGGAACCCCAAGAGCTAAAGAAAAATCTCCAAATTGACTTCGTCATACCTTAAAATCATAAAACAAACTAGATCATACTATAATAATGTCAACAAAACTTTCTATGTAAAAATATCATCTTGACAAAACACAAATCCTCATTTTCCATCTAGGAACCTTCAATCTAACCATGTAGATTGCTTCCATATACATTTATCAACATCAAGACATTACCTCAACATATTTTCCATCTAGACATACATGTTATAATTGAGAAAAATACCACAACAACACTTATTTATCCACTTTAAATGAGTCTCTTAAGACACATAGATATATAAACCCTCTATACCTCAATGCTCTAAAATAAAAATAGCTCCTTATATTCCTCCTCCTGGTTACTCAAATGATACTTATAGTTTTTCTTCTTATTATTATTTAGCTTTAAATAAACAACTTACTCAACTACTAAAACATTATCTTTTTATTCTATGATTATATTATCAATACATTGAGATAACATAGATTCATGTCATACCTTTTCATCTAAATAATCTTCATTATAGCTTGGATCTTTATAACTAAGCACTAGCTCAACAATAGTAGGATGTTCACTCGATTTTAAAAATATCTTAGAATTAGCTTCAACTAGAACCTTGGTCTTCTCTTTGAGCTTAGTCTTTTCATTCTCAACATGAGCAAATAATGAGACCTCTTAGGAATCTTTAACTTTAGAAGCATTCTCTACAATAAAAAATAAATTACTTAGATCTGCAGTCTCATCATGACCCATAATTATCACCTTTGGTTTCCTTTTATTAACTTGTATTCTTGGATCTTTATTGAACCCTTTTCAACTTGTAGGCCTTTACTTATAGAACTTAGTAATGTGACCTCTTTGTTCACAATTGAAGCATATCATACTTTTTACAAAAATCTCATTCTACCTTACCATATGTAGACAAAATATTCCAATATGTACTAATTCATAACAACTATAACACTCAATATCTCTTGAAAGAAACTCATCTTATCTTAACTTAAATGGAAAACATTTTTCAAAATGTCTCACATCATGATAGTTGAGACAGTCAACCTTTCTTACACATTTTGACTGATGCATCATAGTTCCATGTAAATTCATTATTAATAGGTCTTCTAAATTCTCTAGCTTTATGCCCAAACTAATTATAAATATGGAAGTAACCATTGAAATTTTCATACCTCATGGCATTTGGATATTTAATTTTTTTTGTATTCATTCTACCAGTACCTTCATTCCTTGTCTAACTAATTATCTTCAAAAGTTGATTGTCCTTATTCACATTATTCTTCATCTTATCTTGAGTTGAAATCTCTCTTTCTTATTTATATCTAAGACTAGTCTTATCACTTGCATGATTTTGATCATTCAAAATGTTATCTAGATCACTTAAGCTCTTTTCAAATCTTACAAATGAGATTACCTTACTAGATACCTTCTCTAACTCATATTTCATCGAATTATTTTCAATTACATAACTTGCACATTCATCTTCTTTAGCTTTTAGGCTTGTAGACATAATTTATAATTGACAACTGAGATGCTTGATCATATCTTCATGCTCCATGTCATCTTCATCCATTCTTTTTTCAAACACATTGAATTGTTCCTCAAAGTCCTTGAGTTTAGATTTCATCTTCTTATTGATCTTCTTCTCAATATTTAGTTCTTCATGAGAATTTACCAATACATTCTAATAGTCCACCTCATATTCATCATCATCTAAATCACTCCAAGTAAAACCCTTATGATATGAGTAACTTCCTTCCTCAACCATGAATAAAGCTTCATCTTTAATAGAACCATCATCTTCATGGTCATGTTATGAGTCACTATCTTCACTTTGATTTGATGAGCTAAAATCTTTTTTGGTTTGTAGACACTTCTTATCCATGAAGTACTTCTTCTTGTTATCAAACATTCTGACTCCCTTTTTGATTTTATCAGACCTAAAATATCTATTTCCATCATCATGACCTTGTTCATGCTCTTCATCATCATCCTTCTTATATTTATGACGGAACTTATAAGCAAAATGTTCTATCTCACCACAATTGAAGAATTTTAGGGGTAGTTTACCTATATACTTGCCTGAACCTATTCTCAATTTCTTTGAAATCAAAGAAATTAGTTCATCCTCATCTATATCAAGATTTCATCTTCCTTGATTTTCTTACCATGGAACTTCTTCTTTGTTTGCATTTCAATCTTGAAAACTACTTCCTTCTTAGAAGGTATATCATCATTCTTCCTCATCTCATAAGTAGTAAGAGCACCATGTAATTTATCCATATTCAACTGAGTAAGGTCATGATTATCTTCTATTGTAGATACTTTTGGATCAAATATGGGGGATAGATACCTTAATACCTTTTGAAAAATATTATTTTATTCAAGATCTCTCCAAGACCTCTGATGGTGTTCACAATCTCATTAGCTCTCTACATAAATTATGCCACAATATTTTATTGGTTCATATTGAGACTTTTAAATTACCTTCTATGAGCTTGAAACTTTTCCAACTTAACCTTTGAATCTCCTTCAAAAATAGTCTTCAATTTATCTTATCTTTCTTTGGTAGATGTGCAATGAATAACTTTGTTAAAATTAGTTTCTATAAGACCACAAGTGATGGAATTCATTGCCTTAGAGTTGTTCTCAAATAGTTTCTTGTCTATAACACTAGATGGAGGAATAACAGGAGAAACATAACCATCCAAAATAGATTACCATACATCAAATCCTAGGGATATAATGTATGTCTTAATCTTATAACTCCAAAAAATCCTAATTGGATCCATTAAACATTGATGCTTGCTTATTAGAGAAACCACCTTGCACATTTTGATTAACCATTGTACCTTGGATCACCTTTAATCTATCAAGATTTACCAAAGGACCTCACTTTGATACTAATTATTAGAGGTATAATCCATTGAGGGGAGGTGTGAATCAGTGGTGGAAAATAATCCAATTAAATTTCTAAACCCTTTTAAATACTTAAGAATTTAACACAAATATTCATGAATCATATAAATCATTCATAGCAGTGAATAATAAACATAATGTAAGATAACATACATATCACAATATCTACATGAAAAACCCTCATGGGGAATAAAACCCAGTCTCAATCCTAAAAACACATACATTACTATCATATAAGATGGTCATAAACAATAGATTAATCAATCCCTTTTGAGCAAGAAATTTTAGTCAAGTCCTTATAACTTACAACCTTGATCTTGTCCTTCTAATCAAAGTTCTTTAGTGAAGCCTTGTTTTAAAAGGAACAACTGCCCCTAAGGAAGACCAAGTCCTTTAAACCCTCCTTGATATTAAAACTTCCACCTTAGAACTAATGTTTTAAACACCTGATAATGGACCTATGATTATTTTACCCCTATATAAACTCTCTCTCCTTCTAGAACAAGCCTCTCACATAGGTATGCCATAATCTCTCTCCTTCACTCAGATAGTCATCATATGCCTAATTAAATCTCTTCACATAAATTAAAACTATAATAACACTATATTTTCATCAAAAACATGATCTATAGATCATACACATAGTATTTAATCTCTTATAATCTCAACTTAACATCTGGGCACTCTCACTTTCCTCTAATTTACTTCACTCTCTAACTCTCTCAAATATTTGACACTGGTTTAGAAACAAACACATTTGGTTTCACTATATATATATATATATCATGAATTAACAATATCATAATATTTCCTTGTTATCCAAAAACCATTCCTTCACCCTTAACGCATCTCATATGGGTCATACTTAAGCACATTCCCCTTTCAAATAGGTCTAAGACATTTTTAGGTCCTATAGACACCCATTAAACTCTTTGACAATTTTTTTAGCATAATAAGAATATGATACAACTTAAAAATACATAGGTATACTATTTATGTCCCCTTATAAAACCTTAAATGATCATAGTCACCTTTGTTCACCTCTGCATATACTCAATCAACTCAAATAGAGACCTAATACACATGAACACCATTACTAAACATACAATCAACTTCTTAAGCATTGTTCATACTTAATATAGATTGATCGCACCTCAAAAATAATAATGTAGCAACCTCATGGAAAATAAAACATTCCAAAATAGAAAATTCATCATGAGACATTGAAACAACATCAAAATGAGCTCAAATACTCTTCTTGAGTCACTTGCAAAACAAGTGCAAACATATAGTCAACTTCTAGTCTAAATATATTTGATTACACACAATTCTAGATATTCAAATACATATTTATATATATACCTTATAATCTTATACATATTTTATTTTTACTACATGAGAAAAGTATTCTTCTATCAAAAGATATAGCCTAACAACCAGTCACTAGTTTTTCCCTTAGAAAATTCAAATATTCAAATAACAACAGTCATAGTTAAACCTCAAACATAATGCTCACATCTCATGTCCTCTTAGATCAAATCAAATATTATCTATTGATATTGTTCAATATTTAATATAGGTTCCAATGATCAAACATTAAAATTCTATCAATTTAACCTCATCTCATGCAATCTTAAAATGTTGACTCAACATGCTCTGTTGATCTCTATAGATCAACCAGGTCTTCAATGATCAATGATCACCATTTTAACAATTTGTATGTACACCCACTCACTATTGGATCCTTATCATGTACCTTTAATTTGTTGGAAATATTGTCATTGATGTCAAAGGTCTAGCATTATTGGTGATAAAGGCCCCATTACATTTAATATTATTTGTAATAGATATATCTTGGCTAATGTGAGTTAATATTTATTTAATATTAATGAATATATTTTTGGTTGGATATGAGACAAAATAAGGGTCCATGGAGAAGTCAAAGAGCCATGGGGTAAATATAAAAGAAGGATGGGACACATTTTCCCATGAAGAGTCATCTTGGGGAATACCAAGAGTTACCAAGTGAAGACAAAAGAGGAAGGGTGAAATTTATCATGAAGGGACACTTTGAGGAATATGAAAAGTCACCAAGATAAGGACAAAAGTGGGAAGGACGTTTTTGATCATGAAGGGTCACCACATGACTTTTCAAAGGCTTGAATATGAAGGGTCATACAAGTTTGGCACCATTTTCCATGAGGATTGAAGGGTCACAAAGGGGGAAGGCCAAAGGTCATTTGGAAAGCTATAAATAAAGTCTTGAGAAGCCATTTGTAATAATAAAAAGAAAAGAGGTTGATTTTATATTGTATTATCTAGCTTAGAAGAGCAAAGGTGAGAGAGAGGAAAGAGATGTATTAAACTATCATTTGTTGATATAGAAACATTGAGATATAGGTGTGTGGTATACACAAAGGGGTTGGTGTTCATGTGGGTTGGTGCTCACAAATAATAGCTGGGTTGGTGCTCAATAAAGGGGTATGGTGCTCCTGTGGGTTGGTGCTCACAAATAGTAGCTAGGTTAGTGCTCGACAAAGGGGTATGGTGTTCCTGCAAGTTTGGCTTGTGAATATTTTTTGGGTTGGTGCTCATTCATATAATTGAGATTGTTCTCCATGTTTTTTCCCACATTGGGTTTCCATGTTATATCTAGTGTCTCTCTCTTTCTTGTGTGATGTTTATTGTTTGAGTTTTATTGCATATCTTGAATGTTTGATTAAGTGAATTTGATTAATGGAAATTTTTATAAGATATATGATATAGTAATTCACCCCCCCTCTTAGTATATTCCATGCTTAACAATTGGTATCAGAGTAGGTTCCTTTTTGAAAAAGTTTTACAACTTGAAGGTAGATCAGGAAAGCACAAGATGGCTATACATAAAGGTGCCTCTGCAAGTAAAGGAATAGTTGATCAAGAAGAAGAAGAAGAAGATGAAACTGAAGTGAATATGGAAGGAAAACTCATGTGTGCCTTAGAAGAGTTGAAAATTATTGAAAAGAAAAATCAAAGATTGAAGCATCAATCGAGAAAAATGAAAAGGAGTCAAAGGAGATAATTGAAGATTTACAAGCGCACATTGAAGAAGCTAAAAAAAATGAAGAAGATCTGATGGCATAGTTGGAAATATCAAGAAAAGAATGTGAAAGGTATGTTACTAAAATTGCCTCTTTAAAAGAAGAGATTGAGAAAGCACTCAATAATAAAATAGTCAATGATTCAAAATTTGAGAATAACACTAATATGCTGAATAAGATATTAGAAAGCCAAAAGGCAATATCAGATAAGACAGATATCAGTTTTGAAAAGAAGAGCTATTTTGAAGATCTTACAAATAAAGAAACAAGAAGGGAAGGAGTGAATAATGCAGAGGACAAAGAAGGCTGGAAGGAACAAAGCTATAAAAGGCAATCAAGTCAGACATTCACAAATAGGTCCTATTTTTATGGTTACTATTTTTATTGTAATGGATATGGTCATAAGAAATTAGAATGTAGAAAAAGAGCTAACAATCTCAAAAATAAGGAAAAGGAAGGTCATGTAGAGTCAAGCAGAAGCAATAAATATTTTGCTCCTCTATCAAGCTTTGATGAAGAGACCATAATTTGTTACAAGTGTAACAACTTTAGACACATAGCTTGGTATTGTAGAAGCATGTTCGAGTCAGTCAAGAAGACCAAATTTTTATGGCTCCATTCGTCAAGAAAAAGGTTCAAACATGGCATAAGAAACAATCTGAAGGTTTTATGTTGGTCCAGACAGCTTTGCATGCAAGAAATGAAGAACACCCATGGTTTATTGATAGTGGATGTTCGAGGCACATGACAAGAGACAAGAGCAATTTCATAACCTTGAAGAAGATCAATCGTGCCAAAGTGAAATTTGGGGACAATACTACTGCCAGAATTGCCAAAAAAGGTACACTAAGTTTAGATAATGGTAGAACTAAAACTAAAAATGTTTTATATGTAGAAGGTCTTAAGCATAATCTTTTGAGTGTAAGTCAAATGTGTGATCAGGGGCACATACTAAAGTTTTATGCATAAGGTTATGAAATTAAAATAAATGATTTAGATGTATTGATTGTAGATGCTCAAAGAATAGGTAATAACTTATATATGCTATCAGACATCAAAGGTCAAAAATGTTGTTTGAGTCAGATTGAAGAAAGTTGGAAATGGCACAAGAGAATGAGGCACATAAATTTTGACAATCTTGTCAAATTTTACAAAAAGCAAGTAGTTGGGAATCTTCCAAAGATCACAAAGCCATCTAACATGCTTTGTGGACCTTGTCAGCATGGGAAGCAGGCTAGAAGGTGGTTCAAAAAAAAGAGTGCTCAACCACTCAGATGCTAGAGCTTGTTCAAACTGATCTATGTGGACCTATGAGGACTTAAAGTACTCAAGGTGATAAATATTTCATGTTGCTTATTGATTATTTTTCACGTATGACTTGGATAATGTTTTTAAAAAAAAAATCTGAAGCTTTTAGACAGTTTAAAGCATTAGTTGAGGATGAAAATAATCTGAAAATTAAGTGTCTAAGATCAGATCGAGGAGGAGAATTCATGTCAGATCAATTTATTAAGTTTTTTGAAGATAAGGGAATAAAGAGATAGTATTCAACAGCTAAAACTCCACAACAAAATGGAGTAGTTGAATGGAAAAATAGAACAGTTCAGGAGATGGTGAGGATAATGCTAAATGAATCCAAGATAGCAAATAAATATTAGAGAGAGGTGGTTGGTACAATAGTGCATATTCAGAATAGATCTTTATTAAGAGTCAATAGTGACAAGACTCCTTATGAGCTATGGAAAGACAAACCAACAATAGTTGATTATTTTAGAGTTTTTGGTAGTAAATGCTTCATAAAGAGAACTGATGACAAACTTGGTAAGTTTGAATCCAGAGCAGATGAAGGTATATTTCTTGGTTATTCTTGAAAAATTAAAGCTTATAAATGTTATAACAAAAGAACCAAGAAAATTATTGAAAGTGCAAGTGTCAAGATAAAAGAAGATGGAACACAAAAGATCAGTGATCTAGTAGACATTCCTAAAATGATTGAAGAGGAAGGCTTTGAAGAATCAGATGAAGATGAGGAAAAGGAAAAGAATAAAAAGGGCACCAAGACTCCATCCAAATATGTTCAAAAAAATTATAATGAAAGTGACATCATCAGGGATATAAAAGAAGGAATTTGCACTAGAAGAATGATGATAAGTGAATCTGAACAAGTTAATTTCTCTTTGTTATCTAAAATTCAGCATAGAATTTTTTTAGAAGCTAGACATGATGAGCATTGGGTTAAGGCTATGGATGAACAATTAGATCTGATAGAAAATAATGATACTTGGGAATTAGTGCCTAGACCAAAAGATCACGATGTGATATGAACAAAATGGGTTTATAGAAATAAGTTGAATGAAAATAGAGAAGTAACCAAAAATAAAGCAAGATTAGTATGTAAAGGATATCCTCAAATTGAGGGAATAGATTTTGAAGAAACTCTTGCACCAGTAGCAAGGTTAGAGGCTATTATAATATTTATTACATATGTAGCCAGAGCTTGGTATGCAAGACTTGATAAGTACCTGAAAGATCAAGGATTCAAGAGAGGATTTGGTGATAGTAATCTTTACATAAAAATAGAAGGTGAGAATCAATTAATTATTGTGGTATATGTTGATGATATCATTTTTGGAGGAAATATTGAAAAGATGAAACAAGAATTTTCTGATAGAATGCAAAAAGAATTTGAGATGTCTATGCTTGGAGAATTATCATTTTTATTAGGATTACAAATATTTCAATCAAATAAATGAAGATTTATATCTCAAAGTAAATATGCCAAGGAAATGTTGAAGAAATTTGGTTTTGAGGATTGTGTACCAGTTGGTACACCTATGTGTATAGGAAATAAGGTGAGCAAGGATGAAGATTCACCTGTTATAAATCAATCTTTTTAGAGATCTACGATTGGTAGTCTTTTATATTTGATAGCATCGAGACTAGACATCATGCATGCAATAGGTATGGTTGCAAGATATTAGTCATCTCAAAGAGTTAGTCATGTTTAGTTGGTGAAAAGAATATTTAGATGTGTCAAAGGGACATTGGATTATGGATTATGGTATCCCATAGGTAAAGATTTCACTTTAGTTGCTTATACAGATTCAAATTGGGCAGGGTGCTTAGATGACAGAAAGAGTAAAAGTGGAGGAGCTTTCTTCCTTGGTGATATCTTAGTATCATGGCTAAGTAAGAAGCAAAACTTAGTATCACTTTCTATAGCTAAAACCGAATATATTGTAGTAGTATTGTGTTGTATTCAAGTGCTTTGGATGAAGAAAACTTTGGAAGATATCAAGGTAAAGTATGATGAACCTATTTCCTTTTTGTGTGATAACACAAGTGCTATAGATATTTCAAAAAATCTAGTAATGCATTCAAGAACAAAACATATTCCCATTAGATATCACTTCTTGAGAGAGCAGGTTGCAAATCAACAAGTTAAGATGGAATATATTAGTATTATGGAGTAGATTGTAGATATTTTCACAAAGGCACTACCAAAAGACACATTTGAGTATCTATGAGAGAAGTTGGGAGTAATTTCCTTTACTTCTTGCCATTGAGGTTCAGCATCAGTTGAGGAGGAGCTAAGTGTTAGCTCTAGGTAGGCCCTTTGCCATTGATGTCAAAGAGGGAGAATAACAGGTACAGGTATAGGTGAAAAAATAGGTATAGGGAGAATAACAGGTACGGATATAGGTGAAAAAATAGGTATATGTTGTTACAATAAGGGGGAGTTACTATATGTTTTTAGATGGCTATATGTGCAGGTGACAGGATGTGGCAGTTTTAGGATTGAGGATGCCATCAATGACAAAGGGGGAGATTGTTGGAAATATTTTCATTGATGTCAAAGGTCTAGCATTTTGGTGATAAAGGCCCCATTACATTTAATATTATTTGTAATAGATATGTCTTGGCTAATGTGAGTTAATATTTATTTAATATTAATGAATATATTTTTAGTTGCATATGAGAATAAATAAGGGCCCATGGAGAAGTCAAAGATCCATGGGGTAAAGACAAAATAAGGATGGGATGCATTTTCCCATGAAGAGTCATCTTGGGGAATACCAAGAGTCACCAAGTGAAGACAAAAGAGGAAGGGTGCAATTTATCATGAAGGGACACTTTGAAGAATACAAAAAGTCACCAAGATAAGGACAAAAGTGGGAATGGTGTTTGTGATCATGGAGGGTCACCACATGACTTTTCAAAGGCTTGAATATGAAGGGTCATAGAAGTTTGGTGCCATTTTCCATGAGGATTAAAGGGTCACAAAGGGGGAAGGCCAAAGGTCATTTGGAAAGCTATAAATAAAGGCTTGAAAAGCCATTTGTAATAATGGAAAAAAGAGAGGTTGATTTGATATTGTATTATCTAGCTTAGAAGAGCAACTGTGAGAGTTGAATATGATTTGTATTTGTTATATCTAGCTTAGAAGAGCAAAGGTGAGAGAGAGGAAAGAGATGTTGTATTAAACTATCATTTATTGATATATCAACATTGAGAGATAGGTGTGTGGTATACACAAAGGGATTGGTGCTCATGTGGGTTGGTGCTCATGAATAATAGCTAGGTTGGTGCTCGGCAAAGAGGTATGGTGCTCATATGGGTTGGTGCTCATGAATAGTAGCTGGGTTGGTGCTCAACAAAGGGGTATGGTGCTCCTGCAAGTTTGGCTTGTGAATATTTTTTGGGTTGATGCTCATTCATATACTTGAGATTGTTCTCCATGGTTTTTCCCACATTGGGTTTCCATGTTATATCTGGTGTCTCTCTCTTTCTTGTGTGATGTTTACTGTTTGAGTTTTATTGCATATCTTGAATGTTTGATTAAGTGAATTTGATTAAGAGAAAGTTTTATAAGATATATGATATACTGATTCACCCCCCCTCTTAGTATATTTCATGCTTAACATAATATATCTTTAAATATCATGTACCTATTATTTTAGATAAATTTTTCTTATATTCTTTAGAGGAAAGAGAAAAGAAACTTGAGAATGGTATTGCTAGTAGAACCTAGTATGTTGTGCATGCATTGATCTAGATGGTTATAGATAATCATTTTTGGCTTCAAAGGAATAAACTATAGATAATAAAGAACTAAATAAATAGTTTATTATTTATATATTAGGGTGGATTGCTTAGCAAGCTAGATCCAATAAGCATGAGCTTCCTTAGAGGCTATGAATCCACACTCTAAAACAATCAATATCAGAAATCAAAAGATAAATTACTTGCATTAACAATAAAACATACTAAAATTTAATACAAGATGATATATTTGACTAATTATAAAAATAAATAGATTTATATGAATTCTACATAGATTGTGTATAGTTCAAAAAATAGGGAAGGGTTCTATGATCAGGTGAGAGGTCAAACACTAAGATTTGGTTAAGGTTTGGTGGATGAAAATAAATTGTTTATTTATCTGATAGTGATCATCAGTGGTCAAGGTGACCATCAATGGTTAAGATAGACCATTGGTAGTTAAGGTGACCATCAATGGTTACTTTGGGTTTTGGTTTGGTTAAAAAAATTGGTTGATGAGGTTGCAGAATGGGAATCCAAAAAGCAGGTTTAGGCTAGGTTGGTTACAACATAGAAATAAAGTAACTATTTACTAAAAATAAATACTTAGCTTTCCTCATTATTGATCTAAAAAAGTGTTGAGGCATCTATTGGTGAAGCTTGGAGAAATTTTGGTAGAGTAATAGTACTTGGTTGTTGGTTGATGAACAGAAGCACTTTGAGTCTCTGTCATACTTGTTGGTTCATTGGTTTGCTAGAAGAGTGACCTACCAAAGAATTTTTGATATAATAATCTCTTGATAGTTTAGATCTATTTTCACCTCTTGATCCTCTCTTTTTATAGGAAAATGGGAGAGGTGGAAGTGTAGGCTCAAGAAGAGGTTTAACTTATTATCTAAATTTGGTTTTGACATGTGTTGATCCATGAGTGGATCATGTAAACTCATTATTAAAAATCAAGGTGGAGTTAAAGTTAGAGTTATGTGTTCAGGTGGTTGGGACTTTATCATCTGTAGTTAGGGCTAGATGTCAATGGTTAGGGTAGCTATCAATGGTTGAGGATAAAAAGTCAATTTTGGGAAAAGGTTTAGTTAATTAGTTAGTTACTTCGCTAATATGACTCAAGTTTTCAATTAAAGGGTTATGGGATGGCCCCTAGGGGATCCTAAGGTGGTCTCAGGTTAGTTCAAAATCTAGAACCATTGTGTGTGGTTTTCTAGTGTTTACATTTTCCCCCTTTTTATTTTGTATTTTGTATCAATAAATTACAAAATAAAAATGGATTATGGGTTAAAGGTTTGTCTGTCTTGAGCATTGGAGGAGGTGTCCCCACTCAAAATATGAATCAATGAGGTCAAATAGAATTGGGTGTAGGTTTGATGAGTGGGTAAGTTGGTAATAGAGTGGGTGGTAGGTTGGGAACTATAGTTAAAACATACACACAAAGTATAACTCATTGTGATAGTCAAGATTGTGTAATAACTAGGTTACCATAGTTGGTAAAAATAAGGTCGATACTAGAAGGACAAGTGATAAGTGAAACACATGATCATATGTGATGGCTGGGATACACTTTTAAATTCAAGTCTTGTAGACAAGGTTAATGTTTTCATGGGTATTCAAGATAGGAGTGATCCCATGAAGATATAATTTTGTCAGGTGTGTGTAAGGTAGCATAAGTTTAAAATGTTCAACTTGGAAATTTAGTTATTATGGTCAAAAGGACCAAGGTAAGGTCATCACAAAACATGTAGAAGTTTGGGCCAAAATGACAACTAATGAGGTTGATGTGGTGTATTTATGTTTGTCAAAAAAGGAATTATCTTATGGTGGGCACTTGGTTTGGTGTGTTGGATGAAGATGTGGTTGATAAAGTTATGGGGGAACCTTAAAAAAGCTAATGATTAGCAGTCAGGGTTAACCTTTAGGGTCAACCATTAACAATCACCCTAACCATAAATAATCACATGTCAGCCCTAAAAGGGAAAAGATAAAAGTGCCACCATGGGTCTTTTTCTCCCATTATAAATTTTAACATATGATGACGAGTTTTTGGTACTTTGTGAGAAAATGCTTATAGTTTTCTAGCATTTGATTGGTTCAGTGAGATTGTTGAGGTAGACCAATTTTTTTAGAGGTTAGACCAATGAGGATACAACATGGATGAAGGAGAGAATGAGGCTAGGTTGTGGGTCTCAAGGTTCCTCCTCAATGATGATAAAGGAATAAGGTAGGTATTTTGAATTGGTAGACTAGATTCAAAGTTACAAATAATGATCTAGTTTTTGGCGGTTTATTGTTGGCCTAACCTAGTTGTAGGGTTTGGGTAGTTGTGTTGATTACGTGGTTGAATATGATAGTTTGGGTCTAAAATTGGAAGGGTAGTGTAGTTAGGGGTATTTTTTAGGTTGTATAAATATA